>OX104120.1:72210001-72810001 GCA_944474755.1 Limnoperna fortunei
CTTGATCATGTTATGTAAATAATCGAGCACACCCTGTCCACAGCGAGGCTTGATCATGTTATGTAAATAATTGAGCACACCCTGTCCACAGCGAGGCTTGATCATGTTATGTAAATAATTGTCAATGAATTCAATTTGATTGAATTTAGTTTTTATTAGGGGAGGGATTTGAATCAGACTTTGACCACTTTGTTATAAAAGGGAGATGTACTTTATCCTGATCACACTGCAGTCTATAAACTTACCTTGTGGTTCTATCCAATACTCAGTGTCAAACCTTTATCCACTGGCCATAAATCTTGAAATTGTTGTTGCTATTGGTTACTTAATTTATACCTCAAGTATCCAAGATGTTGATGAGAATCTAGAAAACAATAATAATATTACTAGTAATTGTTTTAACAATTTTTTAACAAATCGTGTTCAAATGTTCAGGGAGTGCAAGTTTTGCAAGGACAGAGAACTCCTTCCAATTAAGGAGTTTGCTTTATAACCAGCACAAATGTTATGCCTTCCATTAAAAATACTAATACATGTATTTTAATTTATATAACAAATATTGAGAATTCATTGGCGTTATCTGTAATCTGAATATTTGTATTCATAATAAATTATTGAAAAGCCTATTTCATGATCAAGTTCTCTGATTTCATAGCCAGTCAAAATTTACTAGTGCTACAATATGACATGCAGACTACCAGACCACAAAAAAATGGTGGAGTTATCTCCCATCTATTTTTGCCTATCAAATCATGTGGAGTTATCTCCCATATATTGTAGATTACTACACATTGCCGTATTCAGGAATCATTACGCTCACCTCCCCCCCCCCCCCCCCCCCCCCCACACACACACACACACTTTCAATAAACAAAAAGAAAAGGCTAAGCATTGGTATCGGTAAAAATACTAGAACTTAAATTTGTGGATTTCGTCAATTTGAATCAGTACTGTAGAAAAATTGTATATTCACACAACAGCAAGACAAACGAGATCTTAACCCGCCTATCACCGTCAACATGCAAAGGCTAGTATGGATGGTTCACAAATCCTAGCCGAATTATTGCAGCCCTCTCCTAACATGTATTTATGGCTCCGACCGCCAAGCTTGCCACTGCTTTTAAAATTAATTCTGGGTCAGCGCCTATAATAACTCAACTTTAATCGGACACTGCGAAGTTGCAAATGTGAATACCAATGTAAAAACTTTAATTTTCAAAAAATAAATATATAATAAACAAATTCTTACACGTGTAAAAAAAAATGTTATTTTTGTAACTAAACAAAAGATATTGCAACTTACACTCGGACTGGCACATAATTCCATGTCCTTTCTCCTTGCATACAATTTTCGCTGTTTAACAGTGTTCACGTTAAACACGTGATAACATTTTGGCGGGTATTTCAGAAGTTAATAAGACAAATCACAATTAGTAAGAAGTGACAAGCAAAATTTTATATGTCTGATAAAATAAACTTAATTTAAAACAAAACAAATATATTTGAGAAAATAAATATGTAATTTTACCATAGTTTCATTGTTTACGCAGAGCTCGATTTACATTTATTAAAAACTAAACTCCCAGGGTTCAGAGTTCACATGTGCTTTTGTATTGCGTGGTGTCTAGGCCCCCCACTAAGCAGGATGAGATAGAGCATGATCAGGAAATATATTATATACAATGAAATAATATGAATTAATCGAAATCTAAATAGAATACCAAATATCCATTCAGAGTAGCCGTGCAGGGACAGTCTAAACTGTGTAGTATAGACAGTCCCTGGGCCGTGGCACCTATCGTCGGACCTAATGAGATGTAAAGTTGTGCTCGTAATGTAGGACCATTCCAGTACGTTTACGTAATGTAGGACTATTCCAGTACGTTTACGCAATGTTGGATCATTCCAGTACGTTTACGCAATGTGGGACCATTCCAGTACGTTTACGCAATGTGGGACCATTCCAGTACGTTTACGCAATGTTGGATCATTCCAGTACGTTTACGCAATGTGGGATCATTCCAGTACGTTTACGTAATGTGGGACCATTCCAGTACGTTTAAGTTAATGTAGGACCATTCCAGTGCGTTTACGTAATGTAGGACCATTCCAGTACGTTTACGCAATGTGGGACCATTCCAGTACGTTTACGTAATGTAGGACCATTCCAGTACGTTTACGCAATGTGGGACCATTCCAGTGTGTTTACGTAATGTAGGACCATTCCAGTACGTTTACGTAATGTACGATCATTCCAGTACGTTGACGTAATGTAGGACCATTCCAGTACGTTTACGCAATGTGGGACCATTCCAGTGTGTTTACGTAATGTAGGACCATTCCAGTACGTTTACGTAATGTAGGACCATTCCAGTACGTTTACGTAATGTAGGACAATTCCAGTGCGTTTACGTAATGTAGGACCTTTCCAGTACGTTTACGTAATGTAGGACCATTCCGAATATAGGACCATTCCAGTACGTTTACGTAATGTAGGACCATTCCAGTACGTTTACGTAATGTAGGACAATTCCAGTGCGTTTACGTAATGTAGGACCATTCCAGTATGTTTACGTAATGTAGGATCATTCCAGTACGTGAACGTAAAGTAGGACCATTCCAGTACGTTTACGTAATGTAGGACCATTCCAGTACGTTTACGTGATGTAGGACCATTCCAGTACGTTTACGTAATGTAGGACTATTCCAGTACGTTTACGTAATGTAGGACCATTCCAGTACGTTTACGTGATGTAGGACCATTCCAGTACGTTTACGTAACGTAGGACCATTCCAGTACGTTTACGTAATGTAGGACTATTCCAGTACGTTTAAGTTAATGTAGGACCATTCCAGTACGTTTACGTAAAGTAGGACCATTCCAGTACGTTAACGCAATGTATGACCATTCCAGTTCGTGTACATAATGTAGGACCATTCCAGTACGTTTACGTAATGTAGGACCATTCCAGTACGTTTACGCAATGTAGGATCATTCCAGTACGTTTACGTTATGTAGGACCATTCCAGTACGTTTACGTAATGTGGGACCATTCCAGTACGTTTACGTAATGTAGGACTATTCCAGTACGTTTAAGTTAATGTAGGGCCATTCCAGTACGTTTACGTAATGTAGGATCATTCCAGTACGTTTATGTAATGTAGGACCATTCCAGTACGTTTACGTAATGTAGGATCATTCCAGTACGTTTACGCAATGTGGGATCATTCCAGTGCGTTTACGTAATGTAGGACTATTCCAGTACGTTTAAGTTAATGTAGGACCATTCCAGTACGTTTACGTAATGTAGGATCATTCCAGTACGTTTATGTAATGTAGGACCATTCCAGTACGTTTACGTAATGTAGGATCATTCCAGTACGTTTATGTAAGGTAGGACCATTCCAGTACGTTTACGTAACGTTGGACCATTCCAGTACGTTTAAGTAATGTGGGACCATTCCAGTACGTTTACGTAATGTGGGACCATTCCAGTGCGTTTACGTTAATGTAGGACCATTCCAGTACGTTTACGTAATGTGGGACCATTCCAGTACGTTTAAGTTAATGTAGAACCATTCCAGTACGTTTACGTAATGTGGGACCATTCCAGTGCGTTTACGTAACGTTGGACCATTCCAGTACCTTTAAGTTAATGTAGGACCATTCCAGTACGTTTACGTAATGTGGGACCATTCCAGTACGTTTAAGTTAATGTAGGACCATTCCAGTACGTTTACGTAATGTGGGGCCATTCCAGTGCGTTTACGTAACGTTGGACCATTCCAGTACGTTTAAGTTAATGTAGGATCATTCCAGTACTTTTACGTAATGTAGGATCATTCCAGTACGTTAACGTAATGTGGGACCATTCCAGTGCGTTTACGTAACGTTGGACCATTCCAGTACGTTTAAGTTAATGTAGGATCATTCCAGTACTTTTACGTAATGTAGGATCATTCCAGTACGTTTACGTTATGTAGGACCATTCCAGTACGTTTACGCAATGTGGGACCATTCCAGTACGTTTACGTAATGTGGGACCATTCCAGTACGTTTAAGTAATGTAGGATCATTCCAGTACTTTTACGTAATGTAGGACCATTCCAGTACGTTTACGTAATGTAGGACCATTCCAGTACGTTTACGCAATGTGGGACCATTCCAGTACGTTTACGTAATGTGGGACCATTCCAGTACGTTTAAGTAATGTAGGATCATTCCAGTACGTTTACGTAATGTAGGACCATTCCAGTACGTTTACGTAATGTAGGACCATTCCAGTACGTTTACGTAATGTAGGATCATTCCAGTACGTTTACGCAATGTGGGATCATTCCAGTACTTTTACGTAATGTAGGACCATTCCAGTACGTTTACGCAATGTGGGACCATTCCAGTACGTTTACGCAATGTAGGACCATTCCAGTACGTTTACGCAATGTAGGATCATTCCAGTACGTTAACGCAATGTAGGACCATTCCAGTACGTTTACGCAATGTAGAGTCATTCCAGTACGTTTACGTTATGTAGGACCATTCCTGTACGTTTAAGTTAATGTAGGACCATTCCAGTACGTTTACGTAATGTAGGACTATTCCAGTACGTTTACGTTATGTAGGACCATTCCTGTACGTTTACGTAATGTAGGACCATTCCAGTACGTTTACGTAATGTACGATCATTCCAGTACGTTTACGCAATGTAGGATCATTCCAGTACGTTTACGCAATGTTGGATCATTCCAGTACGTTTACGTAATGTAGGACCATTCCAGTACGTGTACATAATGTAGCACCATTCCAGTACGTTTACGCAATGTTGGATCATTCCAGTACGTTTACGTAATGTAGGACCATTCCAGTACGTTTACGTAATGTAGGATCATTCCAGTACGTTTACGCAATGTTGGATCATTCCAGTACGTTTACGTAATGTAGGACCATTCCAGTACGTTTACGTAATGTACGATCATTCCAGTACGTTTACGTAATGTGGGATCATTCCAGTACTTTAACGTAATGTAGGACCATTCCAGTACGTTTACGCAATGTGGGACCATTCCAGTACGTTTACGCAATGTGGGACCATTCCAGTACGTTTACGCAATGTAGGAACCATTCCAGTACGTTTACGCAATATGGGACCATTCCAGTACGTTTACGTAATGTGGGACCATTCCAGTACGTTTAAGTAATGTAGGATCATTCCAGTACTTCTTGCAATGTAGGATCATTCCAGTACGTTTACGTAAAGTAGGACCATTCCAGTACGTTTACGTAATGTAGGACCATTCCAGTACGTTTACGTAATGTAGGACCATTCCAGTACGTTTACGTAATGTAGGACCATTCCAGTACGTTTACGCAATGTGGGACCATTCCAGTACGTTTACGCAATGTAGGACCATTCCAGTACGTTTACGCAATGTAGGACCATTCCAGTACGTTTACGCAATGTAGGATCATTCCAGTACGTTAACGCAATGTAGGACCATTCCAGTACGTTTACGCAATGTAGGGTCATTCCAGTACGTTTACGTTATGTAGGACCATTCCAGTACGTGTACATAATGTAGCACCATTCCAGTACGTTTACGCTAAAGGTCCGGATTTGTTCGTCCCTTCACGCACAGTCTATCTGTCAGTTCCAGAGCGATACTGGAATGCATTAGTGGATGTTGTGGATAAAGAACCCATAGCGATGCTGGAATGCAATAGTGTATGTTGTGAATAAAGAGCAGAGAGCGATACTGGAATTAAATAGTGGATGTTGTGGATAAAGAACCCAGAGCTATACTGTAATGCAATAGTGGATGTTGTGGATAAGAACACAGAGCGATTCTGGAATGCAATAGTGGATGTGGATAAAAACCCAGAGCGATACTGGAATGCAATAGTGTACGTTGGGGATAAAGAACCCAGAGCGATACTGTAATGCAATAGGGTATGTTGTGAATAAAGAACACAGAGCGATACTGGAATGCAATAGTGGATGTTGTAAATAAGAACCCAGAGCGATTCTGGAATGCAAGTGGATTTTGTGAATAAGAACCCAGAGCGATACTGTAATGCAATAGTGTATGTTGTGGATAAAGAACACAGAGCGATACTGTAATGCAATAGTGGATTTTGTGGATAAAGAACCTAGAGCGATCCTGGAATGCAATAGTGTATGTTGTGGATAAAGAACACAGAGCGATACTGGAATGCAATAGTGGATGTTGTGGATAAGAACCCAGAGCGATCCTGGAATGCAGTAGTGGATGTTGTGGATAAAGAACCCAGAGCGATACTGGAATGCAATAGTGTATGTTGTGGATAAGAACCCAGAGCGATACTCGAATGCAATAGTGGATGTTGTGGATAAAGAACACAGAGCGATACTGGAATGCAATAGTGGATGTTGTGGATAAAGAGCACAGAGCGATACTGGAATGCAATAGTGGATGTTGTGGATAAAGAACCCAGAGCGATACTGGAATGCAATAGTGGATGTTGTGGATAAGAACCTAGAGCGATACTGGAATGCAATAGTGGATGTTCTGGATAAAGAACACAGAGCGATACTAGAATGCAATAGTGGATGTTGTGGATAAGAACCCAGACCGATACGGTAATGCAATAGTATATGTTGTGGATAAAGAACACAGAGCGATACTGGAATGCAATAGTGGATGTTGTGGAAAGATAACAACCCAGAGCGATACTGGAATGCAATAGTGGATGTTGTGGATAAGAACCCAGAGCGATACTGTAATGCAATAGTGGATGTTGTGGAAAGATAAGAACCCAGAGCGATACTGGAATGCAATAGTGTATGTTGTGGATAAAGAACACAGAGCGATACTGGAATGCAATAGTAGATGTTGTGGAAAGATAACAACCCAGAGCGATACTGGAATGCAATAGTGGATGTTGTGGATAAGAACCCAGAGCGATACTGTAATGCAATAGTGGATGTTGTGGAAAGATAAGAACCCAGAGCGATACTGGGATGCAATAGTGTATGTTGTGGATAAAGAACACAGAGCGATACTGGAATGCAATAGTGGATGTTGTGGATAAAGAACACAGAGCGATACTGGAATGCAATAGTGGATGTTGTGGAAAGGTAAGAACCCAGAGCGATCCTGGAATGCAATAGTGTACGTTGTGGATAAAGAACACAGATCGATACTGGAATGCAATAGTGCACCTTGTGGATAAAGAACACAGAGCGATCCTGGAATGTAATAGTTGATGTTGTGGATAAAGAACCTAGAGCGATCCTGGAATGCAATAGTGTACGTTGTGGATAAAGAACATAGAGCGATCCTGGAATGCAATAGTGTACGTTGTGGAGAAAGAACCCAGAGCGATAATGGAATGCAATAGTGGATGTTGTGGATAAGGACCCAGAGGGATACTGGAATGCAATAGTGGATGTTGTGGATAAGAACCCAGAGCGATACTGGAATGCAGTAGTGGATGTTGTGAATAAGAACCCAGAGCGATACTGGAATGCAATAGTGTATGTTGTGGATAAAGACCACAGAGCGATACTGGAATGCAATAGTGGATGTTGTGGATAAAGAACCCAGAGCGATACTGGAATGCAATAGTATACGTTGTGGATAAAGAACCCAGAGCGATACTGGAATGCAATAGTGTATGTTGTGGATAAAGAACACAGAGCGATACTGGAATTCAATAGTGGATGTTGTGGATAAGAACCCAGAGCGATACTGGAATGCAATAGTGGATGTTGTGGATAAAGAACCCAGAGCGATGCTGGAATGCAATAGTGGATGTTGTGGATAAGAACCCAGAGCGATACTGGAATGCAATAGTGTATGTTGTGGATAAAGAACACAGAGCGATTCTGTAATTCAATAGTGGATGTTGTGGATAAAGAGCACAGAGCGATACTGGAATGCAATAGTGGATGTTGTGGATAAAGAACCCAGAGCGATACTGGAATGCAATAGTGGATGTTGTGGATAAGAACCCAGAGCGATACTGGAATGCAATAGTGGATGTTGTGGATAAGAACACAGAGCGATACTGGAATGCAATAGTGAATGTTGTGGAAAAGAACCCAGAGCGATACTGTAATGCAATAGGGTATGTTGTGGATAAAGAACACAGAGCGATACTGGAATGCAATAGTGGATGTTGTGGATAAGAACCCAGAGCGATACTGTAATGCAATAGTGTATGTTGTGGATAAAGAACACAGAGCGATACTGGAATGCAATAGTGGATGTTGTGGATAAAGAACACAGAGCGATCCTGGAATGCAATAGTGTATGTTGTGGATAAAGAACCTTAAGAGATCGTGGAATGCAATAGTGTATGTTGTGGATAAAGAACATAGAGCGATCCTGGACTGCAATAGTGTATGTTGTGGATAAAGAACCCAGAGCAATACTGGAATGCAATAGTGTACGTTGTGGATAAGAACCCAGAGCGATACTGGAATGCAATAGTGTATGTTGTGGATAAAGAACCCAGAGCGATACTGGAATGCAATAGTGTATGTTGTGGATAAAGAACCCAGAGCGATAATGGAATGCAATAGTGGATGTTGTGGATAAGGACCCAGAGGGATACTGGAATGCAATAGTGGATGTTGTGGATAAGAACCCAGAGCGATACTGGAATGCAGTAGTGGATGTTGTGAATAAGAACCCAGAGCGATACTGGAATGCAATAGTGTATGTTGTGGATAAAGACCACAGAGCGATACTGGAATGCAATAGTGGATGTTGTGGATAAAGAACCTAGAGCGATCCTGGAATGCAATAGTGTACGTTGTGGATAAAGAACGTAGAGCGATCCTGGAATGCAATAGTGTACGTTGTGGATAAATAACCTAGAGCGATCCTGGAATGCAATAGTGTACGTTGTGTATAAATAACCTAGAGCGATCGTGGAATGCAATAGTGTATGTTGTGGATAAAGAACATAGAGCGATCCTGGAATGCAATAGTGGATGTTGTGGATAAGAACCCAGAGCGATACTGGAATGCAATAGTGGATGTTGTGAATAAGAACCCAGAGCGATACTGGAATGCAATAGTGTACGTTGTGGATAAGAACCCAGAGCGATACTGGAATGCAATAGTGTATGTTGTGGATAAAGAACCCAGAGCAATACTGGAATGCAATAGTGTACGTTGTGGATAAGAACCCAGAGCGATACTGGAATGCAATAGTGTATGTTGTGGATAAAGAACCCAGAGCGATACTGGAATGCAATAGTGTATGTTGTGGATAAAGAACCCAGAGCGATAGTGGAATGCAATAGTGGATGTTGTGGATAAGGACCCAGACGGATACTGGAATGCAATAGTGGATGTTGTGGATAAGAACCCAGAGCGATACTGGAATGCAGTAGTGATTGATTGATTGATTAATGGTGTTTAACGCCCGAGCAGCAATATTTCAGCTATATTCAGGCGATGAACATGAAATGGATGATAAAATGAACATGAAATGATGATGAATGAAAATGGGATGGGACACAAGGAAAAATAGGGGTAACGGATTTTAGATTGCCACTGGCAAATGGGAGGATGGATAGGGTCGGGCAATTTAGCCTCCTGTAGCGGGATCGAAATCCCTACTCATAGCGAATACTACAGCAGCGTTCTTTAACGTGCGAGGAACGTGGCATTTTTCCCAACACGGTGCACTAATATGGTTTGCGGTCAGGTTTTCCGTATTATGGCCTGGCAACCCCAGCTTGCCAGGGGTACCCCATTCAACCACCTGGGGCACACATCCCAGTCGGTCTTTAGGCAAACCGACCCGACACGCCGGTCAGGGTACTGGGCGCTATTTAGTCGCCTTTTACGACAAGCTAGCGCGACTGCGGTCTATTCTTTTAGCCACCCGGATCCCGCACGGGGCGAATGCAGTAGTGGATGTTGTGAATAAGAACCTAGAGCGATACTGGAATGCAATAGTGTATGTTGTGGATAAAGAACACAGAGCGATAGTAGAATGCAATAGTGGATGTTGTGGATAAAGAACCCAGAGCAATACTGGAATGCAATAGTATACGTTGTGGATAAAGAACCCAGAGCGATACTGGAATGCAATAGTGTATGTTGTGGATAAAGAACACAGAGCGATACTGGAATTCAATAGTGGATGTTGTGGATAAGAACCCAGAGCGATACTGGAATGCAATAGTGGATGTTGTGGATAAAGAACCCAGAGCGATGCTGGAATGCAATAGTGGATGTTGTGGATAAGAACCCAGAGCGATACTGGAATGCAATAGTGTATGTTGTGGATAAAGAACACAGAGCGATTCTGTAATTCAATAGTGGATGTTGTGGATAAGAACCCAGAGTGATGCTGGAATGCAATAGTGAATGTTGTGGATAAAGAACACAGAGCGATTCTGTAATTCAATAGTGGATGTTGTGGATAAGAACCCAGAGCGAACCTGGAATGCAATAGTGGATGTTGTAACAAAGCTACATTAAGTAATTAGTTTGCCAACAAATACCAAGTGGGGCCATAAAAAGTCGTCTAAATAATTCTCTTTTTGTGTCTTTGTTGTAATTATCGTACGTGTTGTCATTGTTGATGGCCACTATATATCGGCGTGTTATTGATAACAAAAATGCACATGAAGGTGACGTCAGTCTGTTCCCAATAGGATGTGTTCGACCACAATTTTAGTTGATAAGGACGTCCCCCTTTTAATAATGGGCGCCCTCGGAACATCTGATACCATTTCTTTATTCTTTCATTATCTGCTTCTTGTATGTTTTGATTGTTTGTTCTTGTTCCATTCACGAGTATCCTGCTAGTATCTAATTAACTGTTAAAGAGTTAAAAAAACATCATTCAAACTTAAATAAATTTTAAAAATACGTTGTTTTTTTGTTCGCGGTCTATATGTTATATGTATTCAGTCAGAAAGAATACATTTCAATAATTCGCAAGAAAAACAGATCAATGACATCGGTTCATAACAGTTTTCAAATGTTGTTTTTTGTCTTCAATAAAGAAACAAAATATTGGGATAAACTTACAATGAGCCACACAACAAATACCCAGCATTAACGACTCAAAGATAATAACAACGTGTTATAAAGAGTGGCAAAGATATTGTTTTGTTTTTGCTGCCGGAAATGAATGCATTATATTTTAATTTCAGTTTATAGATATTGCGAAATTATTTGAGAAAACATTTTGGAAAAAATTTACATATTATAACCAAGTCGTTAAACAATCAAATTTTATTAATATAACAAGATGACAGATTTTCGAAGACCCTAAGTATAAACCTCCATACAGTTACTTTTGTTCATGTTCATAGTTTTCATATTTATCTGTAAATATTATGATACATTTTCCCGCATGAACATAAAATGCACAGACAATAACGTGTCCATTTTACGGCTATAATGAATTTTCATCCAACTGTAGCAAAAATCAGTCAGCAGACGACAAAACATTGCACGAGATCATTGAGACTGCTGCCTAATACAATTGAGACTTCTACACATTGGATACATATAATATAAATTAAATTTTCTCTTCGCTCTCCTGTTCGATTAAAATTTCTTGATCTATTTCGTCATCGGATCGATGCGACGACTCGAACCCGATGTTTATTCCACTTGGTATGGAAACACCGACACTGTCATCGTCAATACTAACTGAAGGATCGTGAGTTTATGCCATCTTATCTATAGTGTCGTTAGATGAATAAGACGATACCGTTTCTTGTCTTTTTAAAAATCTTTTTATAGCTTTGAATCTTGATGATTTTTTCTCGACATTTGGTCCAGGGTCACTCTCAACAGTACACTGCTGTGTCGGAGCCTGAGTCACTTTATTCTTTTTCAAATCCTGTGTGCTTCCAGTTAACGAAAGTTTATTGCAATCTTTCAGAGAAATAGTGTCATCTTTAGAAACTCCTAATCTACCAGTCCATTCTTCTGACTTTCCTCGACGAATTTTTGGTGCATGCAACATGTTCCAGATACTTCTTCCATTCTCCTTTGTACCTACTATAGATCCAAATGCCAAGCTGGCAAACGATCCTTTAATGCCCTTTATTTGCTTCGGCTATTTGGGAACTGTGACAAGAAAAGAAAACATAGCTAATTATATAATTATCGCTAATTTGTTACATTTTCTTTTCATCGTTGCACAACGATCATTTCTTTATTGAAATAATCCAACAATCTCATTATCCTTAAGGCTCTTCGCAAGCGGCTCGGTGGATAATTTCGATCTTGGAAATAAAACACACAACAATATAAATCGCTCATTGACGCTTTTTCCGTTAATGTCAAACCATAATATCAATTTAAATTAACTAGTGCTGATTGTGTTGGGATGCCAACACAAAAAATTTGGTTATAATGAAGAGAAAATGGTGCTGTTTAACAGGCTTACAGTAGGTGCAATTGAATCAAAATATCTCCAAAACTATTGGTCACACCGACATAAAATTTGGAAGAATGACTGATATTATATCAAGCAAGGCATATGGTAAGTTTTATTAAAATCGTGCAATTTTCAGCTTATATTTAGGAGCCGGAATGAGGTGAGTAAAGATTTTTCACTCTACATTGGCACCAAAGGCAAAATGTGTGTTATGTTTAATAAAAAAACAATAGAAATACAAGAAATGTATGAAAATTTAACACTTTTATTGTTTTTAGGGTCTTTTTTAAAACTTGTTCAAAATTATTACTTTTCATTATGGATTTCTAATAAGGGTCTCCTATTGGCCCCCTCTTTTTTGTTGACAGAATAAATATCCATTTCATGGAAAAACAGTTGTAGGATTTAAAAAATAAAGTTCTTTTTTCAAAAATATAGCCAGAAAATTGAGAAAAACTGTGCCATTGGGCTCAATGGAGAGTGCTTAAAAAGAATTGGCAAGGAGCTTGCACATCCAACCCAAAGGCAATAATGGGGTTTTAAATTGTAAGCTGCCAGAAGCCAGGGGGTGGAGACAGATGCCAGTGCGTGCACAGATTGGCGTACATGATACAGCAGGGGATACTTCAGTTTTTCTAATGCTGATATGATTCGCAACTGTGCCACAACAGGAAAGTGTGTATGTCGGCCATCTTGTGTTGGAGCCTAAGGGCTTCCAACAACAGTAAATTAGGCCACCCTGCTCCTTTGCGATCTTGTAAAATTGCTCGAAAGATGGCAAAAAACAACATTGATAGTCTCTTCTGGTTACTTTTAAATGATAAGAGTTTTTTTTTAATTTTTTTTTTAAAATGTGGGGTGGGAGACTTTTGAATTATGTTTAGTGTGAAAAGGAGCAGGTTGACCCTATTATTATTTCTATCTGTTCACATGTATTTGTTTTTAATATTGAAACAACAATTTAGATTCTTTTTGTAAAATCTTGTTTGCCCTTAAAAGGGCCTTTTTCAGTAATCAGCAGGATCTCTGGGTAGTTTCGTCTTGCAGTCGTCACTGTTGTGTAAAGTTCAGATCTAGCTGTACTTTCTCGAACTCTGGATTCTTACTGTGCAGATCTTTGAATTCTAGTCGATCCGTCCCCTAGTCGATCCGTCCCCAAGTCGATCAGGTCTCCTATTGGCCCCTCTTTTTTGTTGACAGAATAAATATCCATTCATGGAAAAAAAGTTGTAGGATTTAAAAAATAAAGTTCTTTTTTCAAAAATATAGCCAGAAAATTGAGAAAAACTGTGCCATTGGGCTCAATGGAGAGTGCTTAAAAAAATTTGGCAAGGAGCTTGCACATCTTACCCAAAGGCAATAGTGGGGTTTTAAATTGTAAGCTGCCAGAAGCCAGGGGGTGGAGACAGATGCCAGTGCGTGCACAGATTGGCGTACATGATACAGCAGGGGATACTTCAGTTTTTCTAATGCTGATATGATTCGCAACTGTGCCACAACAGGAATGCTGTTTATGTGTTAAAATAATTGTAAAATTTATTTAAAAAGATTTATTTAAAAGTACGCTGTCGTCTTTTTGTACAAAAGCATGGATCGAGTGTGTAACTAGGGTTGTAGACTTCTACAAAAACAGAACAGAAACATCTATTATACTGTATCAAATAACTAATTGACGTATTCATGTATCAAATAACTAATTGACGTATTCATGTATCAAATAACTGTACATGTATAACTAATAATGTCAAATACTATCAGATACTATATTCTTAAAGACAAACCTTTACTGTATATGCATAACCGTCACTACTGACTAACTTCTTGAAGCGACGATTGGAGCCGTGTTCCTCCACCTCAAATGTCACAGGACTATCTGGTATTATGTGTTCCGGTAGCTCTGGATCTTCAATATCGCTCTCAACAACAGGCTCTTCTTGCTCAATTGCAGCTGTAATGTTGAATGAGTAATCAGCTGGTTGTGGCTCCGGCATTGGGTCTAGTTCTGGCTCCGGTACTGGGTCTAGTTCTGGCTCCTTACTGGGTCTGCTTGTGGCTCTGGCTCGGGCTCATTTAGGTCATCTAGGTTAACTGGCTCGGCACATTCACAACAGTGAAATGTATAATCGTAATCTTCTCTACAGATTACCCTGTATAAACTGGGTAATCCCCGTGTTGCAAGTCCTATGTTGCCACTTGTGACAAATGTCACACTCAAGGGCATGCTGTCGTGGTGTAACCTCTCTCGAACAATACTGGCATGGTTACTCCATTTTCAGAATGAACATAGATGTTGCAAACCATTTTATATATCCAACGATATGGAGTCCCAATTAATATTTTCTCTTTGAGAAATTCTTTGAGCTCAATGAATGTTTTCTTTACAATTTTTGATGTTCAGCATCAATAAATTGTCGTATTTTGTGTAACCTTTGATGTTAAAGTCAGCTTGGATGCAGAGTAAATCATACAAAGCATAGCCTACAGTTGTTATGATTATGCAAACAATTTAAAAATAATCAAAGGGTAATTACGCCTATGTGTGCACTGATCAGAACTGTTATCACCATATAATTAATTAAAAACACTATATTTTGTTTATTTAATTATTTCACTTATTTTAATTAAAACTTTAACAATTTCGGATTAAAATCAATTACAACACAATTAAATATAATTAAAAACCATACCATATTTTGTTTATTTAATTATTAAACTTTAATGTTAATATTTTGGTCATGAAGGGGAGATAATTCAACTATAAAATAAAATTTAAAAAAAATAAAAGTATGACACATTAATCCTGATTTAGGAAAAACAATATTAAAGCCATAATCCATTTCAAGGTTAAGATATATCACTTCAGTCTTAAAAATTTTGAACTAAAAATTAGGAAATTTGAGAGTTTTTCTTGTAAAAAGTTAAAAATAGTGTTTTTATTTAGAGAATATTTACATTGTAGAATGTACAAAAATTTAGTATTCAGTGGAATTGTATATTAAAGCTGTATTGAAGAAGCACTGTTCAACAAAATTGGAAATAAATTTATTTAGATTATTAATGAATTAGCTGGTTTTATAAGTTTTAAGTTGTAAGATTTTAAGTAGGTGTTGATGAGCTTCCTTGTGAATCATAAGTATTCCAATTGTTATCTCATATGACACTCAAAAATTTTAGTTTGTTTGTTTGAATGAGATTATTACCACCTTCAGCAATAATGTTAAGCTATATCATGGCATCCGTTTTTATTGGGGAAGGAAGCTGGAATACTTTGTGAACCCTTGATCTTTTAGCAGGAAAACTGGCAATGCCTGTTAATTATGGCTGAAGTTCAGAGCAAATGATGCCCACAGTAAACACTTAACATTGGCGTTTGCTGGCATGTGTTTACTAGTAGATGACTAAAGACCTTAACCACATGACCACAGAGTCCCCCTTAAAATTTTAGTACAACATACAATCATTTTAAGTTGTCTCTTCCAACTCAAAAAAACTTGGTGTCCTAACTAACTTGGTGGAGTAAAACAGAAAAAAAAACATTTTCCCAAATGGAAACTCAATTTGATTTGGAGGCAGTTGTCACAAAATAAAACCAAACAGCAAGTTTTAAAAAAAACATGAAATTAAACAAATCCACAACCTACATTGTTTAATGCCACTATCCACAATTTTTCAGCTATATCATGGCATCTAGTTTTTATTGGTACAATAATGAGTACCTGTAGAAAACCTCCGACCTTCGGTAGGAAAACTGGCAATCCTTGTCAATTAAGATTAGAGTCGAGTGCACCCTGCAGCAGTGATGCTCGAACCCACACCTCAGTGTTGACTGGCGCATGATTAATAATAGATGACTAACTACCTTAACCAATTGCCTACCAAGCTCGCATAAAACTTTAGTACTGTATAGGCGAGTTTTTATTGCAATCTTTTAGAGTGGTATCTCTTTGCTCATCAAAACTAAATGAGACATCAATTGAGAGGCAGTTGTCACATCATAAAACCATGAAATTAAGGATCCCCAAACTGCAACTTTTTCTTAAACCATTAAAATTGGTACCCATACAATTAAATGAATCTACAGAGAGCAGCCTACTTCCAACATCCTAGCTGTGTTATCTGCCCTTAACCAAACTGAAAACTGTTAGTGGAAAAGCCATTACAAACTGGTCAATGTTCATCTTTTAACATTTTTAGTTTGTTTTGAATTGCAAAAAACTGCATGTAAACAGTTGAAGCTTCTGAAGATAACACTTGGCACTTGAGGAAAAACAAAACCCATCTTCAGGACCATTATTTCCAGATCTATATCATGGAACTTGTATTAAAAGACCACCTGTCTTCTTATAACACCACATTTCTCGTGCTTTAAATGAGAAATGTTTTAAAGGGTGTACGGGAATTCCCCTACATTTAGGCCAACAGGACTATCAAACTAACGTTATATTAATAATTGATGGGAATTCCCCTACATTTAGGACAACATGACTGTCAAACTAACGTTATATTAATAATTGATGGGAATTCCCCTACATTTAGGACCACAGGACTGTCAAACTAAAGTTATATTAATAATTAATGTTTGGAATCTTGAAGGTACATTTTTGTTCTCTATGACTAAAACTATCAACTTTGAGCAGTGTTTGTCCAACTGAATTTAGTTTCCAGCGTCTCCATTTCTTGCACCGCAGGCAGGGTGTACATGAATCCAATCTTAATTGACAAGGATTGCCATTTTTACTACAGCAGGTTGGGGGGTTTTCTCTGGGTACTCCAGCTTCCTCCCCAATAAAAACTGGATGCCATGATATAGCTGAAAAATTGCTGCAAGTGGCATTAAAACACCATTCAAACAAAAAAATTCCATTTCTTGCATTTATGCATGTAGCTAAATATTTTTCCCATTGACCCAGATAGCCAAGTGGACGAAGTATTTTGTCTATCTGTAGATATAACCGAGGCTTATGAAAGGATGGTGTGAAACTGCTTTGTACATTTCAATCAAGAACAGCTAGAATTTTGATAGTTTACCAGTTAACTGGTATTGTTTGGCAGTTGTGAATTTTGGATTCTTAAGAAAAATAAAACAACACATCATGATATAGTTGAATAAATACTATAAGCCAGATTAAAAAACACTGTTCTGTAATGTTTAAATTTGTTTTCAACAAATTTAAACATTGTGGAAAAAATAGTTCTCGTCATAGTGAAAATATGGTTCTCATCTGTTGATTGGTTTAAAATAATAGCGTCATAAACAGAAATACTGGCATCATAAACAAAACAACTTGTCGAGTCATGTCCATAAAATTGGGGTTGGGAAAATTTGTATTTCATTTCACAAATTTACTACTTTTAAAATTAGAGAGATAGAATCTTACATTATTACTGTTGGATTCATCACATTTCTCAAACTTAAAAATTATTAGGACTCGGACTTAAAATACCATAATTTAACTATCTCGATTGGCGAAATCTGATAATCCACTCGTACCAATTCAAGATCCTATATTTCTGCAAAATTTAAATATGTTGAAAAAAGTTATGAAAACCACAGTAATGGGAAATACCTCCAAACTTCTGTAGTTTCCAAAGAGAAAATGGCACAGGCATAAAATAGAGTTAGTCACCATAAATTGTATTTATTCAAAACCACCACAGACAAACATAAACTTAAATTGAGTTCCTCATAAAACAAACACAGAACAGTAAACATAAGCTCTGATCAGCTGAAACAAAGTACAGAAAACATAAGCTCTGATCAGCTGAAACAAAGTACAGAAAACATAAGCTCTGATCAGCTGAAACAAAGTACAGAAAACATAAGCTCTGATCAGCTGAAACAAAGTACAGAAAACATAAGCTCTGATCAGCTGAAACAAAGAACAGTAAACATAAGCTCTGATCAGCTGAAACAAAGTACAGAAAACATAAGCTCTGATCAGCTGAAACAAAGTACAGAAAACATAAGCTCTGATTAGCTGAAACAAAGTACAGAAAACATAAGCTCTGATCAGCTGAAACAAAGTACAGAAAACATAAGCTCTGATCAGCTGAAACAAAGTACAAAAAACATAAGCTCTGATCAGCTGAAACAAAGTACAGTAAACATAAGCTCTGATCAGCTGAAACAAAGTACAGAAAACATAAGCTCTGATCAGCTTAACACATAAAACTAACACAGTACAATAAACATAAGCTTAGATCAGCTTATCATATGAAACAAAGTACAGTAAACATAAGCTCTGATCAGCTGAAACAAAGTACAGTAAACATAAGCTCTGATCAGCTTAACACATGAAACAAAGTACAGAAAACATAAGCTCTGATCAGCTTAACACATGAAACAAAGTACAGAAAACATAAGCTCTGATCAGCTTAACACATGAAACAAAGTACAGAAAACATAAGCTCTGATCAGCTTAACACATGAAACAAAGTAAAAAAAAAAGCTTAGATCAGCTTAACACATGAACATTAAAGTAAAGAAAACATAAGCTTAGATCAGCTTAACACATGAAACAAAGTACAGAAAACATAAGCTCTGATCAGCTTAACACATGAAACAAAGTACAGAAAACATAAGCTCTGATCAGCTTAACACATGAAACAAAGTACAGAAAACATAAGCTCCGATCAGCTTAAAACATGAAACGAAGTACAGAAACCATAAGCTCTGATCAGCTTAACACATGAAACAAAGTAAAGAAAACATAAGCTCTGATCATCTTAACACATGAAACAAAGTACAGAAAACATAGGCTCTGATCAGCTTAACACATGAAACAAAGTACAGAAACCATAAGCTCTGATCAGCTTAACACATGAAACAAAGTACAGAAACCATAAGCTCTGATCAGCTTAACACATGAAACAAAGTACAGAAACCATAAGCTCTGATCAGCTTAACACATGAAACAACCAGTACAGTAAACATAAGCTCTGATCAGCTTAACACATGAAACAAAGTACAATAAACATAAGCTCTGATCAGCGGAAACAAAGTACTGAAAACATAAGCTCTGATCAGCTTAACACATGAAACACACAGTAAACATAAGCTCTGATCAGCTTAACACATGAAACACACAGTAAACATAAGCTCTGATCAGCTTAACACATGAACATTAAAGTAAAGAAAACATAAGCTTAGATCAGCTTAACACATGAAACAAAGTACAGAAAACATAAGCTCTGATCAGCTTAACACATCAAACAAAGTACAGAAAACATGAGCTCTGATCAGCTTAACACATGAAACAAACAGTACAGAACCAACCATCTACTAGTAGTTACTCCTGATTACAGCTGAAATACTGCTCCCTGCATGTTAACCCACCAACTAGTTAATCCGGATTACAGCAGAAATACTGCTCCATGCATGTTAACCACCCATCTAATTAATCTTGATTACAGCAGAAATACTGCTCCCTGCATGTTAACCACCCATCTAATTAATCCTGATTACAGCAGAAATAATGCTCCCTGCATGTTAACCACCCATCTAGTTAATCCTGATTACAGAAGAAATACTGCTCCCCTGCTCCCTGCATGTTAACCAACCATCTTGTTAATCCTGATTACAGCTGAAATACTGCTCCCTGCATGTTAACCACCCATTTAGTTAATCCTGATTACAGCTGAAATACTGCTCCTTACATGTTAACCAACCATCTAATTAATCCTGATTACAGCTGAAATACTGCTCATTGCATGTTAACCAACCATCTAATTAATCCTGATTACAGCAGAAATACGGCTCGCTCCATGTTAACCACCCATCTAGTTAATCCTGATTACAGCTGAAATACTGATCCCTGCCTGTCAACCAAACATCTAGTTAATCCTGGTTACAGCAGAAATACTACTCGCTGCATGTTAACCAACCATCTTGTTAATCCTGATTACAGCAGAAATACTGCTCCCTGCATGTTAACCACCCATTTAGTTAATCCTGATTACAGCTGAAATACTGCTCCTTGCATGTTAACCACCTATCTAGTAAATCCTGATTACAGCTGAAATACTGATCCCTGCCTGTCAACCAAACATCTAGTTAATCCTGATTACAGCAGAAATACTGATCGCTCCATGTTAACCACCCATCTAGTTAATCCTGATTACAGCAGAAATACTGCTCCTTCCATGTTAATCAACCATCTAGTTAATCCTGATTACAGCGGAAATACTGCTCGCTGCATGTTAACCACACATCTAGTTAATCCTGATTACAGCTGAAATACTGCTCGCTGCATGTTAACCACACATCTAGTTAATCCTGATTACAGCTGAAATACTGCTCCCTGCATGTTAACCACCCATCTAGTTAATCCTGATTACAGCTGAAATACTGATCCCTGCCTGTCAACCAAACATCTAGTTAATCCTGATTACAGCTGAAATACTGCTCCCTGCATGTTAACCAACCATCTTGTTAATCCTGATTACTGCTGAAATACTGCTCCCTGCATGTTAACCAACCATCTAGTTAATCCTGATTACAGCAGAAATACTGCTCCTTCCATGTTAATCAACCATCTAGTTAATCCTGATTACAGCGGAAATACTGCTCGCTGCATGTTAACCACACATCTAGTTAATCCTGATTACAGCTGAAATACTGCTCGCTGCATGTTAACCACACATCTAGTTAATCCTGATTACAGCTGAAATACTGCTCCCTGCATGTTAACCAACCATCTAGTTAATCCTGATTACAGCTGAAATACTGATCCCTGCCTGTCAACCAAACATCTAGTTAATCCTGATTACAGCTGAAATACTGCTCCCTGCATGTTAACCAACCATCTTGTTAATCCTGATTACTGCTGAAATACTGCTCCCTGCATGTTAACCACCCATTTAGTTAATCCTGATTACAGCTGAAATACTGCTCCTTGCATGTTAACCACCCATCTAGTAAATCCTGATTACAGCTGAAATACTGATCGCTCCATGTTAACCACCCATCTAGTTAATCCTGATTACAGCAGAAATACTGCTCCTTCCATGTTAATCAACCATCTAGTTAATCCTGATTACAGCGGAAATACTGCTCGCTGCATGTTAACCACACATCTAGTTAATCCTGATTACAGCTGAAATACTGCTCCCTGCATGTTAACCACCCATCTAGTTAATCCTGATTACAGCTGAAATACTGCTCCCTGCATGTTAACCACCCATCTAGTTAATCCTGATTACAGCTGAAATACTGATCCCTGCCTGTCAACCAAACATCTAGTTAATCCTGATTACAGCTGAAATACTGATCCCTGCCTGTCAACCAAACATCTAGTTAATCCTGATTACAGCTGAAATACTGCTCGCTGCATATTAACCAACCATCAAGTTAATCCTGATTAAAGCTGAAATACTGATCGCTCCATGTTAACCACCAATCTAGTTAATGCTGATTACAGCAGATATACTGCTCCCTGCATGTTAACCAACCATCTAGTTAATCCTGATTACAGCAGAAATACTGCTCGCTGCATATTAACCAACCATCTAGTTAATCCGGATTACAGCAGAAATACTGCTCCCTGCCTGTCAACCAAACATCTAGTTAATCCGGATTACAGCAGAAATACTGCTCGCTGCATATTAACCAACCATCTAGTTAATCCGGATTACAGCAGAAATACTGCTCCCTGCCTGTCAACCAAACATCTAGTTAATCCGGATTACAGCAGAAATACTGCTCGCTCCATGTTGACCACCAATCTAGTTAATGCTGATTACAGCAGAAATACTGCTCCCTGCATGTTAACCAACCATCTAGTCAATCCTGATTACAGCAGAAATACTGCTCCTTGCATGTTAACCAACCATCTAGTTAATCCTGATTACAGCAGAAATACTCCTTCCTTCATGTTAACTACCCATCTAGTTAATCTTGATTACAGCTGAAATACTGATCGCTCCATCTTAACCACCCATCTAGTTAATCCTGATTACAGCAGAAATACTACTCCCTGCATGTTAACCACCCATCTAATTAATCCTGATTACAGCAGAAATACTGCTCGCTCCATGTTAACCAACCATCTAGTCAATCCTGATTACAGCAGAAATACTGCTCCTTGCATGTTAACCAACCATTTAGTTAATCCAGATTATAGCGGAAATACTTCAGCAACCATTTAACCACTAAAAACTGATTATATCTGAAATAATGCTTGCAGGAGTTTTAGCAAAAATTCAATCAATAAATCACCTCATTGTAATATAGGTTTTTGCATCATTACCATAAAAGTATTCGGACTTTAATTTGTTTGTGAGTTGGTCTTGTTGATATATCGATAAGTCCTTGAAAACGATGTTCAACTCTACAATTAATAAATAAACAAAATTAATCTTCTACAAATTTGAATTTAGTACACAGTCTTTGATATCTTCTAAGTTAACTTCTGTTTATATAATCTGAGGTAAGACAAAAGATTGTGTCTTTGTTATTCAACGCCACTTTTAGAAAATATCAGCTAAATCATGGCATCCTGTTTTTATTGACAGAGGAAGTCCGAGTACCAGATGAAAACACAATTGCGTTCTTTATTGTACTGAACCTCCAAAGAAACGTCTATCAAAGTACACATTCATATACGTACGGTGGTTACCATGTAATAACTAGATGTAATCAGGCTTATGTAGAGCGTAAACCGACCCAAAGTCGTCTATATCCAATGATCTAATAAACAATTGAAAACAATCCTTATTTTGTAAATTCAATATTATAAAAAAAATAACAAGAACATTTACCAAAGTAATCAATTAATATTTGCAATGTTGTTACTTGACGTTTGCGTAAGAATACAGCTAACGTACCAGGGTGCCGTTTCATAAAGCGATCGCTAATTAACGTGCTCGTTATCCCATGCAATTTAAATTATAGATAACGTGCACGTTAAGCTAACGATCGTAGTAACCCCAAGTTTTGTATTCAAGTTATTAACACGTATAAGGCTTATCTGTAGGAAGAGTTCGTTACGTCAAAGCATAGGCGCAATATATATTCTATCCGTCTTATCCCCGGATGTAATTGTTTTATGAGTTGTGACAGTTTAGCATGTTTAAGAAAAGAAAAAGCCTCGAAAGGACACATTTAACACAATGCAGCGTAATTGCTACGATAATGATCGACTTACATAATACGATAATTTTGTTCATGAGTTTTTTGGACTGTTATTTCGTGGCATGTTGAAAATTGTAAAATGTTCTAATTTCAAATGAAATAGTTAGTATGGAGATCGGCAATTAAAGTGTTAAACGTTTCTAAAAAGAAGACATTTTCCCTTAGTGCCATATGTCCTGGTGTGATTGCCATTTTGAGTTTCCAATCAGAATAAAAAACAGTTTTCAATATGGTTTCAATTCAATAGGTCAAGTGGTTTCGGGTCAGAAGAGCTAAGGGGTCGTCCATAATTGTCAACCATTTTCGTAAGTGTGCAAACCGCACACTTTAGGGAGGGGGTTAAAAATGTCGACATTTTTGCGTACACTTTTTTTTTATCTTCAGCAATTTTTCGTTTCCATGGAGTTTGGTTTTTATATTAGTTAAATGGTTGATGTACACTTTTTGATGGGGGGTGGGGGGTCTCAAAAAGTGTGCTTTTTGCACACTTGTGAAAATGGTTGAGAATTATGGACGACCCCTAACACAAAGTCATTAGTGTAGTAACCGGCACGCGTTTGAAAAATAATAACGAGAGTAAGTGGTCCGTTATAATAACGATCCTTCTTTTAACCAGATAAATCTAACTTTAGCAGATTTGATGATATGGTGCGTTTCGAGCGTTGCGATATTATAATGCGGTCGGTAAGTTATGTGAGAATGTTATAAGCCCATAGGGTCAGACTTAAGGATCCAACAGTACACATTTGGCCAATTATATTACTGGGCACTGTATCCATTAATTATCTCAGTGCGTGGTGTCCATTTTGAATATCCAGTACAAACATTTCAAATCGGTAGACAACCAATCATTCAGACACTTAATAAAAGCCGTTAAACCATTTTTAATAACTTATTTGTGAATATTCTCCATGATTCTTTGTTAACGTCTCACTATGGTTGTATTACAATATCTTCAAATCCAATCAGCACATAATTATTTACGAGCGCTATCATGATCTTTCAGACACATCAATTAAATCAATCAAAGGTTTTGTGAAAAGTGCGTCATTACTAACTTTGTTAAGCAGCGGTGGCCATCTTGGATGTCCATTCAGGGAAAATTCCCTAACTTGGTTGAAGACTGTCTTAGATCGATCAGTCAGAATAATTATTAATTCATTGTCAACCTTTTAAAATAATTTACTTAACTGTATTTCTTCTATGGTTATAAAATCGTGATGTCTCTTGGTGAAATTCTCAGATTTCCAAAAGGCATGCCAAATCTGGGACTAGTATAACTAATTTTGATTTATAGGTTCCTGAGCAAATATAGATGCAGTAAATGTCATTTAGGTCAACTATTATTTAAATCTGCCGATATATCAACATAAAGTGTTATTAATTCACTTTGTCCGGGAGCAGGTGCCATCTTTGATCCGATTTAAGCACAAAAAAGATTAACTCACAAAAGTATCTTTTTATGATCAACAAGGATTATTTACTCAAGCTGTCACATAACATTCTAATGCATAATCTGTATGGAATTCCTACTTGTTCCCATGTTAATTATGGCCATCTCTATCTGTCATCTTTGTATTATTTAGAACGAAAATAATCACTTTTGGTATACAACCATCTTATGATCATTCAATCAAGTTAACACACAGTTCTTAAATGTAGCTATGTTTTTATATATTTCCCATTCAGTCAAGGGGCCTTGGTGGTCGAGTGGTTAGTCATCTACTAAATCATTTGCCTGTCAACACTGAGGTTGTGGACTTTTGGTAGGGTGTTGCTCAGCCATAACTTTATTTGACAATGATTGCCAGTTTTCCTGCCAAAGGGGGGGGGGGGGTTTCTTCGGTTGCATGATTAATTGGATGTTTGCTTTACGTCTACAGAGCAGTATTTTAGCTTTATTCAGGACGAGAACAAGTTAACAAACAATAATTCAATTCGGGGACTATGGACCAAAGATAAAGGGGGCAGAAAATTTAGCCTTTTGTAGCGGCTACAACGAGCCTACTCGTATAGACACCTGCAAAAGGGGTCTTTATCGTAAAAGAATTGTGGCACTCTCCAAACATGTTATCCAGTGTGGTCCGCAGTCATGCTTTGTTATGACTTGACAACCCCATAAGATGGCATCCCCTATCCGCCACCTGCGGACGTGCTGGGCAGCTCTGTGAAGCCTCACAGTCTGGTCCCATGGTTTTCTCCGACTTCCTCTCCAGATATTGGACTCCATTATATAGCTGAAAAAAAAGCTACAAGTGGCATTTATCCTCATTCAAACAAACCTATTCAGTCCTGCAGGATTTCTTCTATATACACACACAGATCTTAACAGATATAATTTTCATCGGTCAAATGTTGACTGTAAAGTCACATGCAATATTTTCCATTTTATGCAATTCTTATGCGAGGTGGTTTACTGCATATAGAAATCTTTTGGTACAATATTGAACTTGTACAAAGATTAAGTACAAAATACTTGTAGATAAATGTTGAACCAGTTATGCTGTTGACATAGCAATCATGTTATGTTATGTCAACTGGCGGTGGCTATCTTGTTCTTAGTTGAGATGTATTAGGAAATAATTTTAAATGTGTCTACCAATGGTTTTTCAGTGACGAGAATAGCCAAGATGATAAAACGGAATGTTTTTCTTAAAAATATCAGTTTTAATTTATAATCATACACCATACTAACAATATGGCACAATATGAAATGCAGAACATATATTTGCATATATTTTACATATTTTTATGATATAATACCACATATTTTATGTTCTGTAGATTTCTTTATAAAAGAAAAATACAAGAGTTGCAGAATATTCTTAAAATGATTTTAACAGGACAAAAAACTACATTTTAACATACATTGCATGACCTGTTTCTCCTTAGAAGTTGTGTTTGTGAGGTTCCGAGTGAAATAATTATGTGCATACATGCAGACCGGATAAAAAATGGTGAAAGCTTTAGTAGAAAAATAACAAATTGGTCTATATTGTAAAGAACATCTTTTTGTATAAATGAACACAGAAAAATCTCAAACAATAAACAGGAAGCAATTATTCAGTCTATATGAGGAAGATATCAGAACTTTTTTAACTTAGTAAATACGACAAAAATAATACCAAAATACTGTAAGAAGTCTTTTCCATTATTGAGTATGTCGTTTGACCTATACACAATACATAATAAATAGTTTAGAAATATTTAACTTAAAAAAAAATATTATGATCAATATGAACACAATTTTTTTGTAGGACTTCCTGAGCATTAACTTCTTTTGAAATAATATTTCACTGTAAGTACAGATATTGTCAAATTTGTTCGAAAATCATCATACTGCCATCTCCATAGCAATTTTTGGATGGGGGTCGTAACCGACGATTTCAAAGTCTTCGTATCTGAAATCATCAATATTATCCACTTTCCTCTTAATGACCAGTGTAGGGAATTCTCTGGGGGTTCTTTTTAGCTGAAAATAGATTATCACAAAAACTCAATCAAGTTGTATTTGTGTATTGTATTCAACAATATATAATTTGTCAATTACCAAATGAATTCTGCTTCGGAGATTGATTAAACATTTCCTGTACCAATATGACTATAAAATTATTCATTTATTTCAAGAGTTGTTCCTTTATAAGTAAACAGTCTGTTTCCATGCCCTTACCTCCTCAAGGACATGAGTATTGTATTTTGTTTATACTTCAAAGAAAGATTATACATTTCTAGATATCAACTTGACTCTAAAATTATTTATTTCAAGAGTTGTTTCTCTTACTTTGAACAAACTGGTTTCCTGCTCTCACCCGTAAATAATGTTTCATTTTGTTTATTTTAAGGTCATATTACTATTTTGCATTTTGTAAACATTTGAAAAATCATGACCATTTAGACTATCTGTTTTTGGAGATCTTTCTAGAATAATCATTAATGTTCTCTTGCACAAACAGGGAACGAGAAAGAAAACATTTGAAACCAGATATCAGTGAGATGGTACCCATTCAGGTCAAGGTCAAAAACCATATGCGACACATTGCCTTGAAATTATCTACCCACATACCAAATATCAAAATTCGACCTCAAAAGATAAAAAAACTCGGACACAATTAGTTTTGGAGAGAAGGACTGACTGATCACTATAGGGTATCTGCCACTAAGTGGCAGGGCCCTTATAAATAGGTCTCATTTCGAGTCAAATTGGTACAAGACGTTACTTTTTTACACTCATCAACAATATGCTGTGTACTATTTCAAATTTGCTTCAAGTTAATTGTAAGGGATTTAGTGAATATTTTTCTGTGCCAAGTGTGATTGTTTTAATGTTTTACGTGATGTTTTTCAGCAATATTTAGCTATATATGGCACCAAGTTTTTATATACAGACAAAGCTGGAATACCTAGTGAACAGTTCTACTCTTCAGCAGGAACACTGATTGATTTATTGGATGTTTGCTTTACATCCAGCGAGCAGTATTTCAGCTATATTCAGGACGGGAACAAGTTAACAAACAATAAATCACTGTTATTATTACTTGTCAATTAAGGTTATTGTTGACCACACCAGGTCTGATGTCAGACACCAACTTGCAATCTAAGTTAGTTAGTGCCTAACTACATTAGCCACTCAACCACCAAGCTAACTACATTAGCCACTCAACCACAAAGCCTTTAAATGCCAATCAACTAATAGTTTAATTAGATCAAGACCAGAACAGGACTTTGTTGTATGCAGTGTTTTATATATCTGCTCAATTTGTCCTGCACAAACATGCTGGAGTGAACTGTTTGATTGTGTAACTGAGGTTCTATGCCATTCTTGGCAATATGCTGTCGCTTTTAGTGGAGAAGCAGCTAGTTCCAAATTAAATATCCTTGGTTTGATCTGATGACCTGATGATACACATTGTCTTACACTACAGAAACAATGTAAAATAAGTCGAATTATCCAACTGAAAATGGGCACTTTTTTCTTTCTTTTTTGTTTTGAATGTTTAACGCCAATTTCAGCAATTTTTCTGCTGTATCATGGCGTCCAGTTTTTATTGGGGGAGGAAGTCAGAATACCAGGGGAAAACACCCGACCTTCGGTAGGAAAACTGGCAATCCTTGTCAATTAAGATTGGAGTTGAACACACCCTGCCCGCAGTGAGGCTCAAACTTGCAATCTCAGTGTTGACAGACCACATGATCAATAGTAGATAAACTACCTTAACCACTCCGCCACCGAGGCCCCCAATTTTTTCTTAGAAGATGGGATAGATTGAAGCAACTCAATGAACTGTTAACACAACTTCCTTCTACTCTTTAGGTATTACCTGTTCCTTCAAGGGTTCAATATGATTTACATAAATGTGTGCATCTCCAATGGTGTGTACAAAATCTCCAGGCTGAAAACGATACAGTGGCGACTATTATAATAGTTTACTAGCGTAATTGTTAATGCATCAAAGATGCACATGCCTGCAGTTCTTCTTGTTAAATTAATGAGAACAAAAATTAATTAATTTAAAACTTGCTCAAACAAAACTTATAATTTCTTCATGTTCATGCTGCAATGTTGTTCATTAAATGTCAATCAACTTGTTCATTTCATCGAAACATCTCTCCACCTTAGGTCAAAGGTTAAGAAAGGGATAACAGAGGTAAGTGGCATCTATTCTGAACTATTTTTCATTGTCACTGAAGCAACACATGGTCTTTTATTTCATTTTAGAAGTACGGGTTTATTCATCGACATCAAACAAAAATCTTTCGTCTAAAGTCAACAATTTTAAGTATATATAAAAGGCACAAATACAATATGATTTAAGCCAGTGTCGTTGTATAATTTATGGATCATTCTATCTGATCAAAGCGCAATCCTGTTGCTGTGTAAACAGGCTGAATGTATCATATCTAAACCAATATATGGTCTATGTTCATACCACTTACGTACTAAAGAGGCCACTTTCCAAATGTGAAATTAAAAATCAAACAAATGTCAATAGCAAAGTTAATTGTCAAATGAGACATCCTTCCAAGTATTACCTCATAAACATGAGATTATTAAATGTATTGCTGTCAAGTGTAGTAAAGAAAATTCTCATAATTAGTCTTAAATTTTGCGAAAATAATAAGGGTAAACTCTAATTTTTATTCCTGTCAAAATTTATTTTAACTCCAAGTCGACCCAGTTCGCATTATTTACAGAGTAAGATTACAAGGTAGTTTTATGTAATAAAGCTTTTACCATCTAATTACAGAATTCTCACCTTTAACCCTGTGACCTCTGCTATCATGTAGGTCAGTAATGAGTAGCTGGCAATGTTAAATGGCACACCTAGACCCTGAAAGTAGAGAAGATTGTAAAAAACCTGTCCCATGTCCTTGTTAAACGGCACACCTAGACCCTAAAAGTAGAGAAGATTGTAAAAAACCTGTCCCATGTCCTTGTTAAACGGCACACCTAGACCCTGAAAGTAGAGAAGATTGTATTAAAAATGAAAGGTAACCCAAAACCTGTCCCCATGTCCTTCAATTTTTTGTTCAGTTCACAAAGACTAACAAGGTCTTTACAAATGTGTTTGAGAAAGACCTGTTGATCTTCCACAAGTGAGGGAAATTTTATGCAACTACGCAAGAAAAATGCAGACAAATGAACAAAAAGACATAAAAATTTCTACCATAAGTACATATTTCTTCTGTAAACCAACAACTAATACATCCCAATATCTTATAGACTCTCCATTGTTTAATATCCAACATCCAATCAGAATGCACAAAACAAGAACGTTGTTATGTTACCATAACAATGTTCTTGTTTCAGGTGTTTTGATTGGATGACACAACTTGTACCAATGAGTGCACATGAGCTCACCTGTACTGAATCAAAAGAAATGTTAAACCATACAAAAATGTAAAAAATTAACCACACCTAACGATAGAACAGTCACACAAAAATTATATGGTGTGCTTACATAGGTAAAAATCTACAGATAGGACCCATAAAGCAAGTACGTAACAGCAGTTAATAATGTATTGGTAAATATTTAGTTTAATTTAATCATATGCTCGCTTCCTTTTTCAATTTAAAAAAATGTGTCTCAAACTAGAATCTGTAAATTCAAATTTTCCTTAATATTCATGAATTTGAAATGTATCCTTTAATTTGGTATCATATGAAAAACATTTAAATATCTGATCACTAAAGAACACAAATGATTGCATTTAAAATTCTTAAAATTTTCAAACAAAGAGAACACAGTTCAAATCTTAGCAAGGGCCTCGGTGGCCCAGTGCTTATTAAGTAGTTAGCCAAATACTATTGATCATGTTCCTATCAACAAAGAGGTAGCAGGTTCCTTACACAGGAAAGGTGTGCTAGCTGACTGCCAATAAAAACCATGAAGTAGCTGAAAAATGCAGGCCTCTACAATAACTTTTTTTTAAACTTGTCTGAAAATTTTGACCCAGAACATCCAAAATGTGTATGTTTCAATGATTTGGTTAAAAAAAAATACATATTATGCTTAGCTAACGTTACAATAGATTAAAAAATGAGTAAATTTAAACTAGTTTCTGGATATTGTGAAACCAAATTTCGTCAGATCCATGTGTGTTGATGTTTTGATGTCAAATTAGTTTTACAACTATTATTGGCATGCTCAGTTCCTTCAAGCGTTTTCTTGATCATGAATAAGTTGTATACTGGTCCCATTGCAGCTTGTATAGTTAGGGCTATGCATACATAGTTTCGAACCAGTGCTAAGTAATTTGCATAAATTTGTTATCGGCAATGAAAAAAATGTAATGGATAATAAATTCAGAAAAATGATTGACCAAACTCGCATTTTCGAGAAAAGGTACTTCAATTCTTTATGATACTTCATTATAGGCTTATTTTTTTAATTGTCCTGACGGACAAGTGACTATTGATTTTTACTTGTCCCGGGAAATCAGACAAACAAACAAACAATGAAATCAGATCTGGTTCTTGCTGAAAAAATAATTATAGGATAATTAATTGGGCGGAGTGAATATCCAAAATATGATCACGAGTGCCGCATAACACATCTATTAAACGAGTGCGTGGAACTTGTTCCGCACACGATTTTAATCTGATGCTTTATGCGGCATGAGTGATCATATTTTGGATATTCTCGATGCCCAATTGATTATCCTATTTATTATTTAGATCAAAATTGTTTTCGTAAAATTTTAATCCTTAATCCTAAATTTTATGAACGGCAGATGAATATCTGTATAGTACAAAATCAACTGCAATTTTGGCTCAAAAAAACCGGAGAGTGAAAATAAACGATAATTTTCACATGTGATTTACCGCGATTTCTGTCACTCGTAAAATTCGATATTTCATCTCTATCTATATAATAAGATGATTTAATTAGTGGTGTTCTGATGATCGACAAAAGTCTCACATGTGATGATTGGCTATCTAGATGTGATTAATCAATTGAGTTTTTCAGAACCCGATTATCTGTCAGAAGTATAGGTCCCCATTTTTATGAACTTTTGCTTCTAAAACATCAGAACCCCAGTAAAAAACAAGTAAACCAAGTCAGTTGGCATCATTTTATCATCCATTCATTGTTTCCACCTAAAATGGGTTTTAAAATTGACTGCACTGTATTTATACGAAAAAGTGCAAATAATTTGGGTCTGTAAATTTATAAAAATATATGAAGATTAAAAATCTTATCATTTGTATATATTCCAATACAGTTTTTGGGAGCCTCGTTGGCCGAGTGGTTAAGGTAGTTCCTCTACTATTGATCACATGGTCTGTCAACACTGAGATTGCGGGTTCGATTCTCACTGCAGGCAGGGTGTACTCGACTACAATCTTAATTGACAAGGATTGCCAGTTTTCCTACCGCAGGTCAGGCGTTCTCTCCGAGTACTCCGGCTTCCTCCCCCAATAAAAACTGGACGCCACGATATAGCTGATATACCATTCAAACAATAAAAAAAACCAATACAGTTTTGCAATATTGTGATCAGTGTTAAACAGTTGTGTAGATCAACAGATTGCAACAGATAATAAGAGGATTGCTGTTAATTGATTGTAATAGATAATTGATTGATAATTTTTACTGATTCCACACAGTAGATTTAACCAATCAAAGGCTTTTCTATTTACTAATAGTAGAATACAATATTTCAATCTTTACCATATCACCAGATCTTTGATAAAGCTGACAGGACAACTCGCCATTGGAAACAAAAAATTGTACAAAGGCGTGGCATGGTGGCAAGGCCATTTTCTTTAGATCTACAAAATATCATCATGGTTATAGTTACAGGGTTGCCACTCTTTTCTTGACACAAAATTCAAGGACTTTTCAAGGGTTTTTCAAGGGTTTTCATAATTTTTCCAGGATAACTTCAAATGAATTTCTAAGGTGATTTATAGATACCAATATCCTTTACGCTATATAATTTTGTCACGTACACATTCACTCCATATGTCTATTCAATTTCCTATACATCCTTCCAGTGTGACATGATGCAGACTTTGTGTAAACTACAAGTGGTTTTCAATGCAGATTTACCTTATTAATTCACAACACTCGCCAATCTTCAGTCTGAAAACTGTGCGTCTTCATGATTTGACCAGATACATGATATACATGTTTTCTATTTCTCTGATTTGACCAATAAATAAGGAAATAGCTATGTGTTCATGTACACGTACGGGATGGAAGTCTTTGGTAGATCATATGATTTTGTTGCAGCCGTACGTTCTGGATTCTCAGTACTGTCTACTGATTTGCAATTGTCAGTGTGGAAGAAAATCCAGTTGTTTGATGCTTTTACCGGATACCGTTTTAATATATGGGATCAACAAATTGTCTTGTATGGTATTCAAATTATAGTAAGCGTAGGAGGGAATAAATTTGAGCCTTTCAACTGGTAATCAAAATATGATTTCATGAAACCCGCCATATTATCTGGATCAATTTGACGACCGCATCATGCTCTACAAATTCCTTAGTGTCAAACGCTGGAAAGACTCAGAATCTTATAAATCTCGCCCCAAAAACTTCCATTACTTTCAATGTAAAGGACGATCTTCGTATGTGGCGAACTGTTTACTTAAGCAAGGGAAAGACAACTCGTGCCGAACTTACTAATCGCGATCAAAATTAAGGATTTTTCCCGGATTTGTTCGTTTTTTCGCGTTTTCACGGATGTTTCCCGACCTGGAACGCAAATTTCGAAATTCAAGGACTTTTCCCGTTTTCCCGGGTGCGTGGCAACCCTGTAGTTACCAATTCAGCGATATCATAAAATCACATTTGAATAAAGAAAAATACTCATTTAATATATCTACTATGATTAAATCTTAATTGCTCCTGTTTTTTTCAAGTCACACAAAGATTTAACCAAACCCCATTCAGTGGATTAATCTTATGACCTTTTTCATCAGTCAATAAAACTCTACTTGCAAAAACTATAACATTGACTGTTTGTTTGAGATTTTTGCCTTGAACAAAAACCTATTGACAGATTAAAAGAGACCAAAATCGCAGTCCAGGGATCTTCAAATAATTTTTAGTGAAATTTTCAATTTTACAAGTCTGTAACATTATAGTTACATCTATATCTCTGCTTATATCAGTTATCTGGTCTGCAAACTGCAGTCCAACTATCTTTAGTTTTAAGAATATTTCACGAAAATCAAAACCCTTTAGACTTGCACACCTCTGTTATGTGTTCAAATTTCCTACCAAATATAAACACTGTAGCTTTCTAAGATGAAGGGGAAGATAGCCGGACAAAGCATGTACCCCTATATGGCTTGAGACCTACCAAGTCCAACTATCTCCAATTGATGAAAATTTAATCAAAATCCTTAGGCCCTGCCAATCCTCATTATGTTTAAACACTCTGCAAAATATAAATGTTGTAGCCCTAAAAACTGTAGGAGGAGTTAGCCAGACAAATTAACAAGTGATGGTAATAGCTAACCTGGACCTCTGGTTCAGTTGAGGTACAAAGGGGTTGCTTATTTTAAAAATACGAATTTTGCATTATATTTTGCCATACATAAAATTTAAATGAAAAAGTCACTGTGTTACTTGCTTACCCTTGCATTTCAAAAATCATATTTATGGGGCCTTACCAACTGGGTTCCATGCTGACATGATGATCCTTCTATCGTCTGGGTCTGTTTTTATCTTGTGAATAACTTCTGCTAGCTGGTCGATTCCCTGTCCCGTGTAATCTGTATGCATGTCTTTATATTCTGCTCCAAAATGTCTCCACTGGAATCCATACACAGGGCCAAGGTCTCCTTAATTACAAATAATATTATATGTTCTCATTTAGGGCTTTGGTGACTTAATGGTATACAAATTATGATGTATGTAGTAAGGGCTTTTTCAGGGGGTTCTAGGGGGCCGTTATTCAGCCCCATTCTCAATGAAAAAAATTATCTTTTTTTCCAAATTCCCTAATTTCCCAATCAATGTGAGTTTTTCTAGATCGATAAAATCCGGAATTTTTTCACTTCTTTTCGGAATCGTTCTGCATTTTATCTATGTTGAAATAACCATGTGTTTCAGTTGCGAGTGCGCTTTATTGATACAGGAATTAGATCTACGAATTTAAGTTTCATTCATACAATGGCGTATCAAAACATGAAATACTGTACTATTCCAAATTGTAACAAGTGTGGACTGTGAGCACGCTTACAAAGCAATACCCCCGCTTCGCTTTCAAGTTCAATTATCTCCCCTAAATGATATCCGAGGTCAATAAAAATACTTCATGCACATCTACGCATAATGTACTTCCTTTATGCTAAGTTTCATTAAATTTTATCAAGCGGTTAAGGAGGAGTTGCACTTACAAGGGATGTGAACAGACGGACAGACAGACAGGGTGATTCCTATATACCCCCAAAACAAGTTTGCGGGGGGTATAAAAAGAGTCGATTTAATGCAATAAAATAAAATTGATCCATATTTTTAATTTGCCAAAAGGATGAAACTGGCGGAGGACAATGACAATGTGTAAACAATTTAATCGAGTTTGATGACAGTACTCCGACCAAGTCCAACTTCACTAGACGAAAAATTGCATGGAATAAATGTCCCTTCCAACAAAGAGGATGGTTGACATTCCCATTTATAAGGTGTAATCCCTATGGGAAACTCAACTTGTTCTGCTTCCTCTAACAGTATAAAAGCTTCTAAGAGCTTATTTTTATTGTTATGTATATGCTACCCGACTTAAATATTACTTTGCTTATTTACATACTTTAAACAGTAGTATTGAAACCCTAGACCAAGCACCTGCAGACTGCATCATAGATTCGTAAAACCCCTATATTGTCAATGAGACATCAAAATCATGTCATTTTAACTCATGCAATGTGTTCGATAGTTCGTGTTATTACTTGTTTTGTTTAGATAATCATTATTGACGTTAATTTTTCGATTTTAAATAGAGGTTTCAAAAGGCTTTTGATGATTTTCATAGAAACTAAAACATTGATAAAATTTCCCAATTCAGTTGAAATGGCATTTCCCAAATGGGCCAGAAAAAGCCCTGGTAGTTTGTAATATTACCAAGACGATTTTTTTTCAACATTTTTGTTCTGTCATTGGTCCAGGACCCTGAAAAAAACCATACATTCGTCGCACCTTCGTATAAGTCGCAGGGGAACTTCCTGTAGAAAAAAGATGCGACTTATACGACGGAAAGTACGGTACATATGGTATGTTGTATTATAAATTTTACAAAAGACATTAAACTAACAATTTTAAAGATAACTATGTAAAATTCTTTTTTCAAAAAATAAAAAAACTTATACCAGAAAATAAAATATATCTATATAGTAAAATTAAAACTGAATATAATATAGATGAATATTCATTAAAATCAAACTTGGATACAGAAGAAATATATGTAAAATGAGAATAAGTGATCATTTCCTTGAAATTGAAAGAGGAAGATACAAAAGAGTCGAAAGGCCAGATAGGCTATGTCCAATCTGTACTAACAATGTATTAGAAGATGAAATTCACTACTTTTGCCATTGTCCCAAATACTCAGAAGAAAAAATTTAGAAATTATTTTAAAAATAGTTATGAAAATGATATCAATAAATATTTAATGTCGTCTTGGAGTCATTTGCAGTTTGTTGTTCCATTTATTAAAAAGTCTTTAATACTAAGGAAAGTGGACTTGAAGATTGCATGATTCTACTATATGATTTATCTTTTGTTAATTTTTTTGTTTTAAGTATGCCTTCAACCCCTCACGGGGTATAACTGTGCTTTAATAATAATAATATAATTCTGATGTAATTAGAAGGTGGCAACCGGTGAAAATCTCAGGTTACTAGCTGGACTGCTGCAAGCTACTTGGAAATAAAAAAATGTGAAATCTTCATAAGTTTCCATTAGATGTACATATATGTATTTACTGTACTTCCATGCATTCTCCGTAAATTATAACAAGTGTGGACACAGAAAAACGTCTCGCCTGTATTCCGCATCAGTAACGAAAATAAATTTCGTCATAAGCATTACGTAAATAGCATTTAATATCAGCAGCGGCCTGTATACAAAATATTGTCACCATACCCTGCATAGTTACAGGGGAACAGCCGTAACCCAAAAATTTTAACATAGTTGCTGGACCGTGAAATTGAGGTCAAGGTCAGGTGGAACCTACCAGACAGTCATGTACTATTCATCAGCAACCTATATACCAAATATTGTCATCCTACCATGCGTAGTTACAGAGGAACTATCGTAACCCAAAAACTTTAACGTAGTCGCTGGACCGTGAAATTGAGGTCAAGGTCAGGTGACACCTACCAGACAGTCATGTACTAGTCATCAGCAACCTATACACCAAATATTTTCATCCTACCATGTGTAGTTACAGAGGAACTGTCGTAACCCAAAAACTTTAACGTAGTCGCTGGACCGTGAAATTGAGGTCAAGGTCAGGTGACACCTACCAGACAGTCATGTACTAGTCATCAGCAACCTATACACCAAATATTGTCATCCTACCATGCGTAGTTACAGAGGAACTGTCGTAACCCAAAAACTTTAACGTAGTCGCTGGACCGTGAAAATTGAGGTCAAGGTCAGGTGACACCTACCAGACAGTCATGTACTAGTCATCAGCAACCTATACACCAAATATTGTCATCCTTCCATGCGTAGTTACAGAGGAACTGTCGTAACCCAAAAACTTTAACGTAGTCACTGGACCGTGAAATTGAGGTCAAGGTCAGGTGACACCTACCAGACAGTCATGTACAAGTCATCAGCAACCTATACACCAAATATTGTCATCCTACCATGCGTAGTTACAGAGGAACTGTCGTAACCCAAAAACTTTAACGTAGTCACTGGACCGTGAAATTGAGGTCAAGGTCAGGTGACACCTACCAGACAGTCATGTACTAGTCATCAGCAACCTATACACCAAATATTGTCATCCTACCATGCGTAGTTACAGAGGAACTGTCGTAACCCAAAAACTTTAATGTAGTCGCTGGACCTTGAAATTGAGGTCAAGGTCAGGTGACACCTACCAGACAGTCATGTACTAGTCATCAGCAACCTATACACCAAATATTGTCATCCTACCATGCGTAGTTACAGAGGAACTGTCGTAACCCTAAAACTTTAACGTAGTCGCTGGACCGTGAAATTGAGGTCAAGGTCAGGTGACAGGTGACTGACTGGCAAGTACTCATCATAAGCTACCTCTGGACCAAATTTGATGGACCTAGGGCTTGGGCTTACAAAGATATGAAGCAAGATGTCAAGTGTATACGCCGCCGCCGCCGCCGGATTCCCATACATATGTCTCGCCTCCAGCGACTTTCGTCGCAGGCGAGACAAAAATGAGTGGAATATGTTAGTAGTTGTTTATAAACGATGCGTCAGACAGTGGATTTTCCCTATCTTAATAGGGACAAATTTATTTTAAGCCAATCAAAATGTATATTTCTAAAATAAGAAGGGTTATATAGTGAATTCATCCCACGAAATAGTAATTTTAACAAAAACATGTTTTACGTCAATAGGTAACACCTTTTTTAAAATTGAAAATCTTCCCCCGATACCCCTCTCCTGTTACTATTCCAATTTCTCCATCTACTTGATAAGTTTATGACATTCCTGAAAGCCAGTCATGTGATATACAGAACATTCTGTGTATTTTTACAACCAAATACCTTGTTTCTATTTTCAACAAATAATGATGCTATGTTTTTATTTTTACATATAAATATTTTATTTATCACTCTTGTACATGTACATTATTTTTAAATATTAGTGCCTTATAAATATTAGTGCCTATAATTATACGTTGTATATCTTACCAGAACATATAGAGACTATAATTAATTTTCACACGTGTACCTTCTTCTCTGTGTGTCAGACCTAAACCATCCAGGAATTTTTTAGAACCGTTGGCATCCCATATTTTCACACCCTTTTCACTCAATTTGTTTCCATTCGTACATCCCGCGATGAACCACAGGAGTTCTTCAGCCACAGCTTTCCAAAAGACTCGCTTTGTTGTCAGTAAGGGGAATTCTAAAAATAGAATGTTTAATGCTAATATAATATGATGTGAAAAGAACTTCTGATTACTCCAGACCAGCGGTCCACAGTCAGCCAGTTGTTCCCACCAGTCTATCTGTAAGCCTCTGTTACACAACCTAGTACCTGATCGAATGCTACAGCAGTTGAGGTGTTTTTTTTTATTTCTTGGTGGAGAAAACACGCCCTCTACCTATCAATAAATCTACTAATAACATAACTGAGTGTGTATATGAGAACCACATATTCATTAGTGACGAGAAATACTTCCACATGGGTCAAGCTGTTTGAATATAACGTAAAACTAAGAGAACATTTAACTGAACCTTATTTGACTTTGTTGAGTATAATACAGGATTAACTACAAAAAATATTTTCTCCATCGAGGGATGACAAAATTTCCGTTTTGCACATTGTATAATCCGTGTAGCCGATTATATTTAATGAGCACAACGGAAATTTTATTATCCCTCGATGGAAAAAATATTTTTTGCAGTTAATACTTATAAATAAATTCAAACAATAGAATAAACTCAACAATTTTATTTTTGTAACTGGAAATTTTTGAAAACAGAGATCAAAACAAAAACTGTTAGTTTCCCGTGGAGTAATATATGACATCAAATGACGCGTGTCTCCATGATGATCAAATTTTCCAGCCAATCAAAAGTCAGTATTCTTGATAAAGATTTATTTATTACCTGACAGAGTGCTGGTTGAAGGTGAATAACTTTTAGATTTCATACAGTTTAAAGTTTATGTTTATGTGAAATTTTTTTTTCACGTACCAAATAAACCATTACAATCATTCATGTCTTAAGATAAGTTTCAGCATGTCCATTCTAAAATTTCCCTGTGTGACAATGTGTTACACTGTACTTTGTAGTTTAAAACCTTGTATTTACATGTAAACTTTGTTTTTTTTTTGTTATTGTTATTCATTTGTTGTTCTTTCTACCTTTTTGTGATCAAGTGAATTTTTAGATTTTTCTTGGTCCACATGGTATGTAAATTAAACTAATAACCGTTTCTAGGCAGGAAAAATTCATTTATTAAAATAACACATTTATTTCATGTCAATACAAATGTCAAAATACACAATAATCATGAGTGTTTTGATTTCCAATTGTATTAATGCTGCTGATGATGATGGCGAATGTCAACTTTTTCCCCATTCAGCGAGAGTATTTCCCTTTGTACCAGTTTTACTGGTATCCGTTTACATTTAACAGCAGGCTCTATGCAGAAAGTGTAAGTCCATCAAGAACCAGTTTAAACCTGTTCATATTGATTATTCCCCTAAAATGGTGTGAACATAATAAACACTACGTTGTCCGAGAGACATCACAATTTTCAACCTGAATGGAAACATTTACGATTGTTCAAATGACAGGAAATTCAGAATTTCACTTCTAAAGATGTAAAAACATTCTTTTGAATGCTTCAAACTTTAGTTTTACATTCCGAATGAGCTGGATAGGCCCAAATGAAAATCAGCTAAAAGTTGTTTTCTTCACACCCGGTTTATTCAATTTTCAATGACTTTACCTTCTCAAAAGTTGTTTTACACAATTTTTTTTTATAATCCACTCAACTACAGAGGGAACAACGTGTTTTTTATAAAAAACACTAACCCACCATGGAAGTTAATCCTTTCCTCTATCACCCACCATGGTATATCCACGCCTACTATCGTGGTTAAGAATTTTCTCAGGTAATCTTACCACGGTGCATGCATATGAGGGAGTTCAGTCTACCATGGCATGTCGCCACAGGGGTCCGGCCACGATATCCCCGCGGTGGTCAATGACAACATAAACGTTGTCATTTAATTTATTGCGGGTTTAAACATCGTTACCCAAAGGAAAAGAGAACATTTTTAAACAGTGCTTAAGAATAATTTGCACATGCATTTTATTTGTTGATGATCAATTATGATTTAATGTGCCGGTAGACTTGAAGATCGAATATTTGTTCAACCGGATGCATGTGTTATGCATTAAATATTACCCTGAACAAGTTCGGTAAATTATCCGGATTTGAATTGTCACATTACGTTTTTAGTGTATTACAACATCTAACGAATTGTCCTGAAGAAGTTGTACGCGAACTATCTTTAATCAATTATAAATCCTTTTCGACAGAAAACAGGCAGTTGAGCAGCGATCTTTTTCTTTATTTGGTATTTAAAACCAGAGTTGTTTTTACAAACGCGGACAAAAGTTTACATCACGTATCGTTATATAAAACTCGTTAACAGATTGGGATACAACAAATAAATTACTAAAATGAAGCCAACATGCAGCAAGGATGATAAATATGTGAAAAGTTTATAAACGAGAATCGCCACATAAAATATAGTTTAACTACGATATGGTACAGGCGCCTGTTTCACAAGGTTGAATGAAGTCTTACGTACACACAATTCTAAATACACATTTACCTTGGACAGTGGCGTTTTAAACTATAACAATTAATATAACAGGTTTATATAAAAAAAAGTAGTGATGTGCTTCTGAGCTAGATATACCCTATGCAAAACTGACAATTTTTCAAATCGACACAGACGTGTTATTTGTATAAAGTTCCGTTAAAATTAACTCGCAGTTTCGGTGTTTTTGCATGACATAGTATTTATTGGGATGAACGTTCTCGAGATCAGACCCCTTTAAGACTTGCCTTAGTTCTCTAAATACAAATACTAATTCTTAACTTTTTGTTGTATTGTGGTACATTGATCAAACAATAAAATATGCATAGTTACTTACATCTGTTATAACATTAACAAAAACAAATCGGAATAAAATTATTATTGAAGACGAAAGAACTGATTTGTCCACACTCATATAAATAAAAAATAATTGCCCGAATTTACTCAACAGCATGTTTGTTTATTTGTTTTGTTCTTTTTTTTTCTTCTTTGTTTTTTGTTGTTTTTTTTTTGCGCGCCGATACGAACGTCTGTTTGCGGACATAGGGTCTTGTCGTAATATAATAGAAATTATAAGGATGCTACTAAAGTCTTTTCTACAACAAAAGTTGATGATGTGTTAGGCTTTTAACACTGAAACGACTATTAAGGTTGATTCTATATCACGATTGTATTTTTTTAACACACATGGTTCAACACCGAATACGAATCAAGTATAAAATCATTCATGGAACGATATATTCTGCGACATAAATATTTAGTGATTATTTCGAAAATTTGAAAAATCAAAATGTAGCATTTTAAGTCGTATTCATTTTAAAGTTTTTAAAACGAATTTCTTTACAAGTCTCGCATTTATTGTGTAATGTGCTATTTTACCGCTAAAAATGTGAAGCCGCGTGTTCACCTGTTAATTATAAAATTATACAATACGCAAGTTTATTGAAATGTTTGAGAGCACGTGCTTGATTAAATGAAGACTGGACAATACTTAGATAATCGATCGTGTGACACAATTTACATCCGGTAAAAGTTCAAAAGGTTGGAACTTTAATTAGAGGCGCTGACAGGGAAATTTTGACGATAGAATAGCAAAGATTTTGACAATTTTAAGGCCAAAATGCGGTGTTCTAACCTTTTAGAACACGTTAATGGAATAATTGTCAATCTAAATCAGTGACAATAAACTTTATGGTATTCTCGTATAATGAATAGATTAGCAAGAACACAGATTAATTTTGTTGTCAAACAAACGTATTAAAACGGCATATTTTAACACAAATCTCTAAATTGAATCGCAACATTTAAAATTTTTTTCACTGTGTAAGCACGAAAAGAAATTGAAAATCCACCGTGGTCAACACGGTGGGTCACGATATGTAGTGGACAAATCACGATGTACCGCAGAATACCACCGTGGCGTATGGTGGTGAATTTCTGAATGAAAAAAACCACGACCACGGTATATAGTGGGCAATATAAAAAACACGTTGTCACGTCTGTAATCAATAATCATAATTCATTTATAATCAAACAAACTGCATATCATCTGCATTCTAAAAATAGAAGGTACTTATGATCTTGTAAACCATATGTCAAGTGCAATCTAACTAGACAAAGTGGATCTAGCGATCACCGATACCCCCGCTTTTGTAAAAATTATAATGTTTTTTTTGTGGACTGTGACCTTGAAATTTGACGGATTTCCCCCAAAATCGATAGGCTTCTTACCAACCTGATATATAACAATATCCCAAAGTTTCATTCAAATCACATGCAAACTTTTTGAGTTGTCGTCCGGAAACAACTTTTTTGTACAATTTTCTAACATTTTTCGTGGACTGCGCAATTGAAATTTAACGGATTTCCCCCAAAATTGATAGGCTTCCTACCAACCTGATATATGACAATATCCCAAAGTTTCATTTAAATCGGATGTAAACTTTTTGAGTTATTGTCCGGAAACAACTTAATGTACAAATTTCTAACATTTTTCGTAGACTGTGACCTTGAAATTTGAGATTTCCCCAAAATGGATTGGTTTCTTACCAACCTGATATATAACAATATCCCAAAGTTTCATTCAAATCAGATGTCAACTTTTTGAATTATCATTCGGAAACCAAATGTGGATGGACGAACGGACGGACGGAAGGACATGAGAACCACTATATAAACCCAGACTCTGTCGAGCGGGGGTATAAAAATAGTCTTTAGACTGTACTTACGATCTCGTAAACTATATCTCATCTGCATTCCAAAAATAGACAGTGTGTCTGTTCCTGTTCTGTTTGTCTTTCGAATGCCGTGGTCCAGAATTTGTTGAATGGCATCAAGGTAGTTATACTCCTCATGTCTACAAAATAAATAATCAACTACAGCTATAACCAAGTTGAACATCTCTGATATTCGTCAGCTGTCCCGAAGACATTACTGGAATGGAACAGCCTACCAGAGAGGGTCGTCAACCAGGACACTGTGGAGGCATTTAAGACCGCCTTGCACAGTGTCATAGGAGAGTAGATGAGAATGGTGTTGTATATAGTTTTAATCTGTAAATATTGAATTTTAACGACCTTGCGTGGAAGCTACGCCCACACAAGTTTTCCTGTGAGTTGATGCTGTTTGACGGCCCTTCACAGTATTCCAGTAAATGTAAATGTGTATCAAAAAAATTTTTCTGACACTATCCAATTTTCATGACACTCATAACATTTTGTGCTGACAACTTTCAAACTTTGCCTTTCCAAAGTTAAGGTTTAATTTTCCAGGGGCAGATAACTATTTTGTCTCCTTTTTGCCATTGATTTTTTGTCCTAAATACATGTACTTGAAATATTGCTCACTGGACGGTAAGGAACCAGTCAATCAATTCATATAAAACACTGAAAAAAAAATGAACTAAACAAAACAAGGACTTCAAAAAACCAAATTCACATAAAACACTGGAAAAAAAAAGAACTAAACAAGACAATGGACATGAAAAAAACCTTTTTTGAGTTAAAAGTTCATTAACCCTACTACAAAGTTCATGATACGCTTCATATTTTTTCTGTTAAATCCTAATTTAAACAAGATTAATTTCTAGCCTATGCATCGTACATTATTTTACACAATGTACAGTTAAGGTTAATTTAGATTGACAACACTAGTACTTGGGTTTCATATCTACACAGTCCATACATGTACTGGAATGATTCTATAATTAGTGGATGGGATGTTACATGTACCTTCTAGTTACTGCATGTCCGTTACAATTGTTCGTGTATCCATTGCTGTGATTGTTTACCTGTTGCACTTCCATTCTGAAAAACAGCAAAATGTTGTTAATTGATTTACAAGTCTGCCAAATGAACTTTTTGGCAAAAACAAAAGCAAAATCAAATTTGATAATTTCTATTTGCAATTATTCAACGTACAAGTAGAATGAATAATTAAACCGTACCCTCGCTATTTTTATTGGCGAGTTTATGAATTTAGTCCCATTACTAGAAAAATTATCAACATAGCATTTTCCACGTACATCTTCAAAGATGAAAAAAGAAATTTCTTCAATAAAGATTGTTTCCCGTTAGTTTCGCAATGTCTAAAGCTTTAATAACGTAAAGAAGATGAATGTTATGTTTGAATTTTATAGAAATAGACCGAAATTAGAATTTTTTATATGCTATATTACGAGCAATAGGACTGAATTTTGTCGATTTATCACGAACTTCGGATTTTAACTGCAGTAAAGTTCAGCCAAACGTACAAGTACCTTGATTTTGAACAATTTCAGGAGTTTTGAATCCAGCAAGGTACCAGTAAAACCAGTGATCTCCTGCAGTTTAAGAATGTTCGAGACATTTGACAAGTTCATGAAGGGAAACAATGATAAAAGTATAAGATGAATGTTTTAAAAATAAATGGCTTTTAAATTGGCAATTTTAACATTATGACTTAAAAAAACAATTTGTCTGAAATCACGTGCACCTTTAGGAAGGGGGCACACATAAGTAAAATTTTTTAAAATATTTGTGTTCTATACATTAATTTAAATGCAACAATCTGTAGGGTGAAAACCCTTCAAGTATATTACACTGTCTGGATCTGCAACCACCTGTAAAATTATAACATTTATTCAACGTTTATGATGCTCCGACTTTAAATGCATGTAATAAGTGACCATTTGACAGGCCCGTCAGGGATGCAGATCATATTTTTAACCTGACAGGCATTTTTGCTATTCCTATACACTTTTGCACAACCAACAATTTTGCATTGCTTTCAGCTTGTAGAAAAAAGAGAAAGATTGCAATTAATTTTTCGTTGGAACAATATAAAAAAAAATCTGCAATATGAACTGGTTTCTGTACGATGTGGGAACATATTGTTTACAGGTGACAACTACCTGTTAAATCAATTTTATATCAGCATATTAGAAAATAAAGGGTTCTACTGAGGCCATAATTAAAAATATGTTTGTTTGCACTAACGCGAGCGACCGGGAAAAAACCCGCCGACCCGGAAGTTTTTTCCGGAATTTTCCCGTTGTCGTTTCCGTCATTGTTCCATCTTTACAATTATCGACATATTTCCGGTTTGTAAATTCTGCAAAATCATGGAAAACATCGACACATTTTCATATACCGGTATGATGCAAAAAAAAAAAGTTTACCTACCTACCTACCCAACCTGAAAACAATGGGTAGGGTAAGTCCAAACTGAAATATTTTTAAGTGTGGCCTGATAAAAGTTATCAGATTTATCAGGACTGACGAATATTAAAATTGTGAAGGCCTCAAGCTGTCCAAAAACCTGCAGGACATAGGTCATGCACATTTGTTGGACATGACGTCAGGGCCGGACAACCCCTTCGTCCAATTTGGAAGTCAAAATATCTGTCTGTACACTACAGGTAACAAAAAATAAGCTTCTACGGAAATATCATACAAATTTAAGGATGTTTTCTCGAAAGTTATGTGTTTGGTCAATTAGTTTGCCGATAAAAGTTAACTAATATGAGATCCTATCATCAATGTGATTGATAATAGGCTCGAATTTTGGCAATGCAAATGGCTTAAACAGTGTATTGCTTGAGCGCGGACGGTAATTTGGTTAAAACATTTGCCAGAGGTTGCGTTAACGCCAAATATTGCGTTTTTTACGCAATTAAAAAAAAAATTTCATGAAAAAATATTAGACCCAAGGAATGCACGCAAAGACAGAAAGGACGAATTGTACCTGAAACAGGGTTTACTCAATGAAATAGATAAAAATAATTTGGTTGTAACCTGTTTTTCTGGTGGTCAAAAAGTTGCAGATAGTCATTGTCCTTCATCTTTTAAAGCCAATGTCGGCGAAACAGTTGCATCAAGGAATTTAGTTTTTGTTTATAAATAGAAACGGTAATGATGAAAGTAGGGGAACTTCTCAAAATGTAAATTATCAGAGAATAAAAAGATCTCAATTGCAAATCTGAACTAATATGAACCGAGTTGTTGTTCCCTACAGAATAAATTTTATGTGTTCAAATAATAATGTTAAACATTTTGAAATCAGCTGATGTAGTTCTTACCAAATCTGATGGCATGTGTTTTAACACACATTCGGAGAAAGACTCCTATAATAATTATTTATATCAACCAATCAGGTCAATACACAACATTTTCTCTAGGTGAATAAAACAGTGCAGACGATATTGCATTAATTTAATATTGAACAATCGAACCTTTAAAAAAAAAAAATCTAATTGATTTGAAACAGAAGAGTAAAATGTTTACCTCACAAATCAATAAACACCTGTATGTCATATTGTGTTTTGGGTCATGCTAATTTGAACGACTTCGCACACAGATTTTTACCATTAGGGACAGACCATTTAACTTGAAGGGGGGGGGGGGGGGCCTTGTTTTTTTGTTTTGGTCAGAAAATTATTACAGAATATTTTTTTTCATTATTAGCATTATAGCAGAAATCCTTCTTCAGAATATTTTTTTCTTACCCTCTGCTTCCAAAATATTTTTTCATCAAAAATCATTTTCAAAATATTTTTTTAGGACAAAAACAAGTTTAATGCAAGTTAAATGGTCGGTCCCTTACTGCATTTTTTTTAACACAGAAATTTATAGCCTAGCGCTACCACTGAACTGTATATAATTTTGAGAGAAATTATTTGTTTTGAGAGTTTAATGTAAGATATTAAGTACACTTGGATTCATTCAGTAGCCATACAATGTATTAACAAATAATAATTGTTTTGTTTGTTTGTTTGAATGGTGTTTTAACGCCACTTTCAGCAATTTTTCAGCTATTTCATGGCGTCCAGTTTTTATTGGGGGAGGAAGCCGGAGTACCCGGAGAGAACCGCCGACCTGCGGTAGGAAAACTGGCAATCCTTGTCAATTAAGATTTGGAGTCGAGTACACCCTGCCTGCAGTGAGAATCGAACCCGCAATCTCAGTGTTGACAGACCACGTGATCAATAGTAGACGAACTACCTTGACCACTCGGCCACCGAGGCCCCCAAATAATAATTATTCAACTAAAAAATATTGTACAGTCTGCTACAGATGATACATCATGATGTTCCTAATTGACGACTTTCCAATTATAAAAAACGCCACCTAGTGTCCACTTCCGGTATTAAAAACTGCGGCTACTGCCGATGTTTGTTCTGTTGAAAACTTATGAAATGGACAATTACCTTTGATAAATTTTTAACGCTTTATGTTAATTACAGTGTCAAAATCTAATTGAAGATGTTATTAAAACCCCATGCTGTGTAAACATGATTGTCCATAATGTTTATTACCCCATTTACCTGATGCTAATCAAAGGTAGAACCCCAGGTGTTTTATAGTTTAATTAAAGAAGCTTACCAATACCAGTGACTTACATGTTCCAATATTCAAACTCACCTGTTGCCTATGGCTATAGTAACATCTACATTTCATACAAAGATATTGAATCTTTCTCAAAACAAGAATCATTGTTTTAAAAATTTCCCAGACTTAAACTTTCTTTTAAATAATACCTCATACTACATATTAAAGTTGACTTCCTCCATCATATCAGATGGGTTAAATATGAGGAAATGCCATGTTAATTTACCTGTATAATAAATAAGTATTATCCATATTACATTTTATTATAATAGTAACCCTACTGTATGGGTTGTAACATCAATTTTGTATACAATTATTGTAATAGGCCTTAACCATTTATTGTAGATGAGTTTGAGCCAATAAAATTATTTGTATTTGTATTTGTACTAATGAGGTTAATTAGATAATTTAATTGGCATAGATGAACAGAAAAAAAAAAACAATGCAAAATCTTTATTTCAATATCATAGTCTTTTAGTGATGATAGCCGTAGTTTTTTTAACTGGAAGTAAAAAGGGTACCACGAATAACAGAAAACAACCAAAAACAAGAGGAATAACCGAAAACAATAAAAAAATGACCGAAAAACGCATTAAAGTTAATGTTTTTTTTTCAAAACTGTATGTTTACCGTAATAGAAACGCTATTCAAAAAGTTTTATGAAAAAATATTAATGTATGACAAAGTTATATCACTTTTTTCTTCATGCCATATAATGTTTGATAATATACATATAATCAATATGGCGACTGAATATCACATGATTCGATCAAAGTACTGGAAATGCTGTGATCCGCTTTATGATTAGGCCGCAGGGTGATAATTGATAATTATTTTCTCTGTACCAATTTACCTTTGGCTTGATGAGAGTAACGACATAATAATAAAAGAATAAAACAAATTATGTAATTTTATTTATAGAATAGTTACAACATTACATTTCGATGTAAAAATGTATTAACAGCGTGTAAAACATTAACAAATTATGACACAGAAAGTCTAAGGGTGGCTAATAAAAGTCCAAACACATTCTGTCCTTTTCCACGTACTCTGCACTTGCAGTACTTTGATCGAATCACGTGATATTCAGTCGCCATATTGAATAAACGTATATTATCGTATTTGTATGGCATGAATGAAAAAGTGCTATAACTTTGTCATACATTAATATTTTTGCATAAAACTTTTTGCATAGCGTTTCTATTACGTTAAACATACAGTTTTGAACAAAACACATTAATTTTAATGCGTTTTTCGGTCATTTTTTTATTGTTTTCGGTCATTCCTCTTGTTTTCGGTTGTTTTCTGTTATTCGAGCTACCGAAGTAAAAAGGGAGATAAATCATGTAAAACTGGAAATGGGTCAATCCCACAGGCACTTGTTTCAGAAAAAAAATTACCCCTATACTCTAATATATATAACCGTGTTATATAAGAGTATAGGGGTAATTTTTTTTTCTGAAACAAGTGCCTGTGGTCAATCCTATAAAAAAACAGTTTACTGTTAAAGACTATTGTGCAGGACTTTGACGCTCTGTCTACGATCGCCTACGACAAAGGGGGTCTCGTAGAATTTTCCAACATCATTTCGATCCTGCGACAGTTCCTTTTGTCTCAAAAATGCTATTTTTTACCTGTTTTTACGTTGTTTTGAAACTTCGCCAATAACAAAATTTGCGCCAAATTTGGGTCAGTATAAAGCCAGGACGGGAAACAGAACACCGTATCAACCAACTTAAAACTGAATAAGCTTTACAAAGAGATTTACATATACTATTTTTTTTATAGTCGTATTTTTGCAAAACAAAATCACGCATTTTCGATATTTAAAGCGGTGCATATTGGGATGATAACATTGCCAAATTTGTTCAAATGCTCCCAATTTTTTCTGAATTTTTAGTTTTTTGTTCATTCTTAATATGGAATATAGTAATCCGAGAATCCTCTGCCGTCCAACGCTTTTTTTTTTGCGTCCCACGCAAAAAAAAAAACAAAAAAAAAAAAAAAAAAACGTTGGACGGCAGAGGATTCTCGGACTAGGAATATAGTAGGTCTTGAACAAATAAGAAACGGTTTTCGATGAACATGCTTCCAAATAGACCATGCCAAATGTTTAGAAAAATGTACGGTACCTTCATCATGTTCACAAGCCTATATAATAACCACTGTAATTATCCGTCCTTTTTTAAATGGTCGTAGCAGGGTTGTTTTAAGTCATGATTCAGGTTTTTAATTTCAGTCAGTTCGACTGTTGGATATTTCGTCTGCTTTTCGTGGCAGTTTGAAAAATGTGTATAATTGTAATTTTCTTCTAATTTGTACATCTTGGAAAAACGTTAGATATCAACTGCTTTAACAAGCAGTCAAGTTCAATCATGAGCTGCACTACGTCAAAGGTACATGCACGGAGAATCAATCTCTTTTACAGGATTAAAAAAAACTATGCCGACTTATTCCCTTTAAGGAGCTAATGACTTTTCGTGAATAACTTAAAAGTAAGGAACATGTCTCTAAAAAAGCCAGCTTTAAACTTTTCTCACAGATTTGGTTGTTGTTGTTGTTGTTTTTTTGTTTTTGTTTGTACCATATATAATTAATCATGATTTATAGATAAAAGTATGTATTTTGTCACCACCTGCGATTAATTGTTAAAATTTCTGGTCTTTACTTTTGAACTTTATTTGCATATATGTAACATACATTTCACAATGCAAATAATGTACAAACGGGTATTCTAGTGACTAGTTTGATTCGTAAAATTAAATGTTTTTTTAATTGGAAAATTCAACTCAATTTTTAAATCATGATTGTGATAAATTGTAAAATAACTATATATCTTAGATGTTCGTTACTTAAACTGAAACATTTGTTACCAATACTTGTGAAACTATGTTAATTGAAAGAAAAAAACACAACTGACAACATTCTTAGGGTAAACGTTTTCTGATATCGTAACTGGAAGATGGTTTAAAATATGACAGTAGATGTAGTGTATGTAAAATGGAATTGGTGACGAGTTTTATGTTTTATTTGTATGTACAAACCCAGAAAAAGTGCGTTAACAGACAAATATGTTCCTTCTTATTATGTAAGAAATCCATGTATTAAAAAATGAAAGACTTATTGTTGTACTGTACATAACATTGAAATTACAAGCGACTTGCTGTATTCATAAGGAAAATTATAACTTTGTATAGAGTTAACACAATATGTACTACTTCATATACTGTATACATGTTCATCTGTCATTGTTCTCATATATGTATCTAATTTGTATTACTTACCTCATGCTACACATATAAATTGTGTATTGAAGAATGAATATTATATTATCATTTCAAGCCAGTTTAACAAGTAAATGTGTGGGTTACTTTAATGTTAATATATAAATCCATGGACAATCAATATATCTATTGTTCTATGCCTTTGAAACAGAATCAAGGAAATCGGGATTTGATGTTTTTTTATGCAAGATTATTTAAAATCACGTCGCACATAAAAAATTTTATTGACACCTAACTGAGAAAAATTCGCTACTGCAAATAACGAACATTTCTTTACCTCCATAAAATATTTTGTCATATTTCATCATTTTATATTGTTAGTGCACCGGGGAGGGGGGGGGGGTGTCATTTTTTACCTCTCCAAAATATGTGAATAGGTTTTCATCGAAAAACATAACATTGGGTAGGTGTAAATTATCTATATATATCCATACCTCCATATTCTCATCTTAAGCATAATAAGCATGTTAACCACAGTGATTTTACAAAGTGTTCCCTTAACATCACTTGATCATTTTGGTAGTGAATGTACTATTTTGAAAATGGGGATGTGCCGTAATAAAATATATGAATAGGTCTGATTTCATAATTCAATATATGATTATAGGTCCTGTTTACTAATATCCTAAAATATATAAATAGGGTGGGTTTTCAAATCTCCGTCCGCAGACCTGTATCTAAAAGTATCCTTAGTTACACCCCCCCCGGCCGTCGTGTTAGTGTTACTGTGCGTCATTTTTTCACTGAACAGTATGTCAAAAATAATATCGTTGTAGGATAGTGTGCTGAATCTGAAAATAAATATAAATCTTGACAAAATATTTGTGTGCCTCATCTCATCCGTGCGTTTCCTTTTCCTCGGTTTTTTCGCATTCTAAGCGTCATGAAATAAAATATATATATCTTGGCTACATGTAACTTACAGTATCATGTGGTTCAACATTTTATATTGACTCTGCCTATTAGTTTCGTATCATATGTAACGAACAGGTTGGTAACGAACACTTCAAATTTTCTGTTATTTTTCACATATGAAACGAAAATTATATAAAAATCTGAAATCGAACATATTTTCATTATAGATTCATATATAAAAACACGGACAATTAATCCTACATTATTCAATATGTAACGAATATGTTGCACAACATATTAAATGCGGTAATACCTAAAGTGTTTGGGAGGCGAAAGCCTTGCACAAGATATCGTTAATTTATTATTTGTGGCAAACAGCAATGGATACAGAATGTTTTGGATGCTTTTCAATTCAGATGTCATCAAATTATTATAAAACATGCAAGGTGGAATGCGTAACGAACATTTATTTATCCTCAGCGACATCTCCATTTCGTAAAGAAAATGAAAAAAATTCTGGATAAGCACCTTTTAAGAAAATATTATTAGAAATTAAGACAATAATTAATAATTAATAATATATTTTAATTTTTTAATGACAAGTATTGATACTGCTGTTAAAAGATAAATGATGGTAAAAATAACTCAATGCTTCGTTAAATGGTCAGCGACAGCATATGGACCGCTTTATTGAAAATATTAACTTGTTGTATTTTTTCACTAAACTGTATAAACTGTTAATGATTTGTATATATATTCTAATGTAACTTCATTATCTTTTATCTTATATATTTCAGCGCTCATCAAGACACATGCGCAGGCGGGATTCATATTTCCAATTTATAAAATGAAAACTGCCGCCGAGGACCTCAGAAAAGTAAAGGAAAAACGCTTTATTGACAAATTTAAACCGACTCTCAATAGACAACTATAGTATAAATATTAATTTTAATATATATTTATGTGTATTAACTCCCCTTATGCCCAATTTACATTTTTTTTAAAATTTCAGCTACTTGTTAGTTGCCAGGACATCAAATACGATTCTTAATCTCATTCTTAGTATCAAAATATGACTTGCATTTTTTTTATAGTTTTTACATCAACAGGTTTCAATCTGTATTTAAATAAAGTCCATATCTTTGACATTCTTCCATTATTGTTTGTTTGTTTGATGGTGTTTAACGCCACTTTCAGCAATTTTTCAGCTATATCATGGCGTCCAGTTTTTATTGGGGGAGGAAGACGGAGAACCCAGAGAAAACCCCCGACCTTCGGTAGGAAAACTGGCAATCCTTGTCAATTAAGATTGGAGTCGAGTACACCCTGCATGCAGTGAGAATCGAACCCGCAATCTCAGTGTTGACAGACCACGTGATCAATAGTAGACGAACTACCATGACCACTCGGCCACCGAGGCCCCCACATTCTTCCATTATAAAGAGATAAATTTTTCTTCCTATTCTCCATCGTATTTTTGAACTGATTTAGACATTTTTATATAGAACATTCCTGTATTTAAATCTAATTTTCGAATAAAAATCATAATCTAAATTAATTAACATTTTCCCGACTTCTCGACTAATTACGTCGGTCTTTAATTTGTCTTCAATTTCTACCTTTCATCAAAGTTCAGTGTCAGGAAATAAAAATCAGCAATTAACAAATAAACAAGGTATATATAATTGCATAACAGAAATATCCCTTACAAACACACCCACCCACCCCCACGCCTCGTACTCGGCTTATCTCTTGCGTGAGAGTATGCGATTTCGAAATCGCCAGTAATAATGTTAGTTATAAAAAATGAAATAATTGTCAATACAAAAAGTTAGACTACTTATTATTATTGTCGGGTTTAAAAGCAAACTCAGAACACAGATTTTTTTAAACATGCAAAAATCATAACACACAGATCAAACACACCGTCTACATGTCTTACTTCAGAGTTTGAATCCAAATATGAATCTGGGACTAGTGTTTTTAGCTATTAAAAGTAGATTTATATGTTCCTGTATGAATGCTGTTTTTCTATTGGTTATCCTACATATCCTTGTACTCGGAAATGTTGAAAGAAATCCTGGTTTTTATGTGAGTATATATATATATCTTTATTCTCCAAAACCAAAATCAGGTACAAAAGTACGACATATAATATCATATGCAAATAAAATATGTACAAGATGAATAATATAATGAAAAAAGGTACAGAGATACAGATAAAATACATAATTAAAGATTAGTAAGAAATTTCAATTTCACTCTATCCAGGAGATTCTAGTTTTTTGTTTATAGTTCGAATAAATTTACAAAGTTTGATAAGATCTGGTAAATGTTGGCAATTCATCAATTCCTTAAATTTTATAACGTTTGGGCTCGTATAGAATTTCGATTTAACAAACTGTTTTCTGGTCCAGCATTAAATAATAATACCAATTCTATTATCTAACAAAACAGAAAATTCAATCTCATTTTGTAAATTAAATATTCGAAGTAAAAGAAAAATTCTTTCTTTCTTAGAAAACTTCAAGGACGAGTTTAATATAGTTACTCTTACTGAAACTCACATATAACTCAAATATAAATAATGAAGACCTCAACTTGACTCATTGACTCAAATGTATTATAATGAAGACGGCAAATTTTCTCATTTTCAAAAACTATAATTCGTAAGCAAATCTTGCGGTGGCATGCTTATCTATATTAAGAACGATTTTTTCAAATAACTCGGAAGGTGCACTCGAAAACCAAATTGATGAATTACTATGAGTAGAAATGTCCAGGATGTCAGTCGACTCATGCTTTGAGCGTGGCACCCGCTGTATCCCTCAGGTTAAAACAATATTTGTCAGCAGAATATCATGTGTATTTTACTAGAATATAACTGTTATGCTGGCCGAAGCTAGACATTACTTTATTTGTCCACAAGTTGTAGAATACATATATGATTGCCGTAACAAATTGATAATTATATACCGGTATTTAAAAATATACTAGATTAATTGGTGAGTTATTTAATGAATACTTTGATATCTATGGGAGATAACTCCACATTAATTGTTATTTCTGCATTAAATGGATAAAAGGATGCAGGACACTAACCGCCATTTTTGTGAAAATCTCCAAATAGAATCACATTTATGGTAATATCTATAATAATTCACTACAAACTCTGAAATTCCTGAAAATTAAACATAGTAACGAATGTTATATACATATAGTATTATAGCAATTTACTAATGGTTAAAATGAGTTGACAAAAAGTACCAGTTACTTCCCAATAGACAACAGTTTAACGCAGAGACGCGTATTTTTCTTTCCATCACTAAAATGTATACCAATTACTTGACATTATATCAAAAAGTCAGAAACTTTTAATGGACAAAATTTTTTAAATCTATTATTTCAAGTGCTTTTTCATTCTCTTGTCTGTATATCTAATTAGAAAATTTGATATTTCCATGCACAACCCATTAGAAATAAGCTCTGAAACCATATTTAATGATTATTTCTTATATTAAAACCAACTATATGGCAAGATTAAAGAAAGTTCAATGGTAAATTATTTTCAGTGTAAGTGTCCTGAACCCCCCTTAATCTATAAATGATTTTTGTTTTGTTTATTAGTGTAGGTTAGTGTCTAACAATATGTTGGATTGTTAAGGCGGAATTTATATTTTGCTTGTATCCACGAAATAAATGCTTGCTTCCATATTTGTTACTATGTAAATATAAACAAACGAATTTATTAAGACCTCTTCTAATTGGAAATGATTGACAATCTCGGCGTGAATTTTAGTTATCAGTAGACACGAATCTATTACGGTCAGTTGTATAAGTCTACCGTAACACACGTGACAGCCATACAGGCTATCAGAATAATTAAAGTGCCACAGACAATGACCAGGTCTTTGTTTTGCAGCTTATTTGTTGTGGGCCTGTTTAATATAACGCACGGACAAGTCATTTCCCAAGGAAAATGTCCAGATGTTAAAATACTACCAGACTTCAAAATCGATCCGGTAAGTTAAGTCACAATTAAATATCCTAAGTCTACCGTGGATTGGTTTTTACACCTTCAAACAGCTTTAAAAAAGACGGCGCATATATATATTTAGGTCTGAACTGATTTTGCCGAGGCACATTTTGTTATCATGACTAAAAAATATGAACCATTGATTATATCATAAAAACTCTGAGACTTTTAAAATATTCTGAATATAATTGTATCATAATTGAAACAAAGCAGATCGTAAAGATACAAGCCGTTTCCTCTTCTACGAGTTATGTACTGATTTTTTCTATAGTCTTCGGAAGCATAAAGTTATAACTTTTACATGCTCCTCCTTTTTCTATTGTCGCCCGGTGAAAGATTTATTTTTAATTAGATTGTAATGTAATTAAATCTTTTTGCAGTATCTTGGAGATTGGTACGAAATATTCAAATTCAGGGCTGATTTTGAAAATGGCCAAAGTTGTATTCATGCCAACTACCAGAAGAAATCTGATGGACATATACAAGTCCTTAATAAAGGACAAACGTCGCAAGTATTTATTTTCATAAGATTAGGCTAAATCGATTTATTGGCACTAAATCACGCGGTATGAAAATAGATACCAGATAAGCAGACGACAACAACGAGACCGAAAAGAACCAGAAATAGACAATAAGAAATGACATTAACTAAAAGCTATAAAAGATCTGGATTTAAACCAATAGTTCTTAATATAAAGCAAATATCTGTCCAAATTTCCAAATCTCCAATCAATCAATCAATCAATCAATCAATCAATCAATCAATCAATCAATCAATCAATCAATCAATCAATCAATCAATCAATCAATCAATCAATCAATCAATCAATCAATCAATCAATCAATCAATCAATCAATCAATCAATCAATCAATCAATCAATCAATCAATCAATCAATCAATCAATCAATCAATCAATCAATCAATCAATCAATCAATCAATCAATCAATCGTTTGTCAGAGTATAGATTCCAGTCTTGCTTTAATGGGCACTTTAATAAACACTCTGAATCCTTATAATTCAACTCAATTAAAAATAAGTTTCATTTTCAAACATTTATTTTATTTAAATTAATGCAATGTTTTATTGCAACGTATATTCATACACTGAATCCGTTCATCGAAAAATGAACGACAACGGTCGACCAAATCACAAATTATGTACAAATGAATCTTAGAATTATACATATATTTCTTCAGAGATGGTAAGATTATCACTGCAGTCGGAGACGCTTATGCACCCGATCCAAAGACACCAGGGAAACTCGCAGTGAGATTTTCACCAGGTAGATATATGTATTTGATAAAACGTACTATAAAATTGGGTTTATTTGCAGCCTACAAGGGAGCGGTTTAACTTGTTATTATCCACATTGGACAGTCAACTTGTCAGATTGATACAATAGAGCACACAAATTAGTTATATTACAGTATATGGCAGACTATTTGTTATGTTACTGTTTAGTCTGACTACTTAGGCGGAGCAGCAGACAATCAGCCACTAATGATTATAACCAATTGATGTTTGTATTAATAGTAACTGACAACTGATCAAGCCAGCAATCAACAACTTAACCATGTTTACTGGGTAATAGGTACGTCAAAAGTGGTTACTTTATAGGAAGCAAGCTACAAAGCGGTTAAGGAATTTAAGATGTATTTTATCATGACTGTACACCTTTGTTTTTTGCTTACAATAGGATTGTCTTTCTTTGCTTTCACATCTTGAATAACTTATGTTCAATTCTTTTGTTTAAACAGTGGCTCCATACGGTAAATACTGGGTACTGGACACGGACTACCAGAGTTACTCATTGGTATACTCATGTTCGGACCTATTTGGTGTCTCACATGTCGAATTTGCATGGATACTTTCCAGACAGCGAACTTTGAACCCATCAACAACAGTGAAGCTATATTATATAATGCAATCGTACAACATCAGCACAAGTAACTTTCTGACTGAAGACCAGACGAATTGCAAGGACTACGTGGGAATAAAATTATAATTTACGACTTGCGTTGTTTTAAACTTGCAATAAAATAAGCTTCAACCCAGCACGGGCTCATGTAAGGGATGAACTTACAAAATGTATATAAATGTGTATTTAAAAAAATGACACAGGCAACATTTTTTAAGAACACAACCGTGTATTTATTCATGTTGATGGCGCTTCGCGTTCGAAAGTGTATTTATCTAACTCGGGAGACTGTGCTATAAATATAAGTTATAATTAGAACTGTGGTATAATCATGATAGTGAACGAGTTTACATCTAATTTTTTCACGCGTAAAAAATTACTTTCATCAGTTCATATATTTGAAAGTTTTCAAATTAGGCTGTGCTTTTAACACCATAAAAGGTTTCCAAACATTAATACTCCTCATTTCATATTTAAAGTAAACGTTTTACCGATAATGCAATGGAATCTTTTTGCACGTGTTCATATAAAAGTCATATAACATGATAAAACGTAGTACTTGGCCAGAAGAAGTCAAAGGGGAAATAGGTAAAAAAAAACTATAATCCTATAAAATTGGGTTATGAACAGGAAAATAATCTATCAATGTTTGTGCTAAAACGATGCGTAAATCATACGAAAAATATGTTGGCTACTACCGAAAGCACATAAGTGAGTAATCTGACTAAAAACCGAAAGCTCATTCAGTGAGAAATCAGTTGACAGACTACCGGAAGCTCAGTTTGCTCGTAATTTGTTAACATGCTACTGAATGCTCATTAAATCTGTTGACAGAATACCCAAATCTAGTTAAGTGAGAGTTCTGTTGAAAAACTACCTGAAGCTTGTTCAATGAGAATCATTTGAAAAATTACCGACAGCTAGATAAATGAGAAATCCGTTTACAAACTACTGGAAAATCATTTATTGAGAAATCTGTTGACAAATTACCGGAAGCTAATTCGGTGAAAATTGTTGGTCAACTACTAGAAGTTTATTCAGTGAGAAATCTGTTGAAAAATTACCGGGAGCTCATTCGGTGAAAATTGTTGGTCAACTACTAGAAGCTTATTCAGTGAGAAATCTGTTGAAAAATTACCGGGAGCTCATTCAGTGAGAATTCCTGTTGACAATCTAACCGACATGACCGAAGCGTTACAAACTACCGGAAGCTCATTTGGGGAGAATTACAGCTGACAATAAAAAAACCTGAATCTTCACAAGCTACCGGATGCTTTTTCAGCCAGAATCTGTTGATAAACTGCAGACAGCTCATTTAGTTAGAAATCTGTTGACAAACTACTGAAAGCTCATTTTTACCAGACTACTTTTTAGTGCATTCAAACGCGCATCATGTGTTGTTGTTACTAAGTTGTTATAATTTCACTTTTAGCTAAAGGGCCTCGGTGGCCGAGTGGTTAAGGTAGTTCGTCTACTATTGATCACGTGGTCTGTCAACACTGAGTTTGCGGGTTCGAGTCTCACTGCGGGTGTACTCGACCACAATCTTAATTGACAAGGATTGCCAGTTTTCCTACCGAAGGTCGGGGGTTCTCTCCGGGTACTCCGACTTCCTCCCCCAATAACAACTGGACACCATGATATATAGCTGAAAAATTGCTGAAAGTGACGTTAAATATCATTCAAACAAACACTTTTAGCTATGATCTTATTTACAATTAATTTATAAGGAATGGCCTTAATTTATTTTGTTTTTAAAATTAATGAAAGTCGGGTGTGTTTACTGTGTACTTCGGCTTCCTGTTAAAATAAAACAGGGCGACTTGATCAATGACCTTGACATGCTCAAGTCCGTGCGAGACCGTTTTACGGTAGTCAAGAAGTTCAAAAAGACCCATCATCATCTGGGACCAAACATGTTGTTATACTAGTCCCATTCATGATATACTGATAAAATTGCAAATATAAGCGTTAAACCCTTTCAAATATTGAAATATAAACCTATTGGTTATCAATGTTTGATCTACTAGCTACGATATTTACCGTTTAAGGTAAGAAAAATTGGGCTTTATGAAACCACTGCATGCACATATTTGCCGACAACTGTTGGTGATTTGATGATCTTTGTTTTTGGCTTCAAACATTTGATGATCACTGCATTTCACGATGGAGGAGAAGGAGGGATCGTCATCCCAAATCCCGATGAAAAAAAAGAATATCCCTAATTCCCGGTCATAAAATGACATTGTCCCGAAAATTCAGAATGTTAATCACTTAAAAATTGAAGTTTCTTAATACTAATTTGACACAATTTTCATACTTTTTTATTTTCCTATCGCAGGTGGAGGGTTTTCTCCGGGTACTACGGCTTCCTCCCCCAATAAAATCTGGACGCCATGATATAGCTGAAAAATTGCCTAAAGTGGCGTTAAAACACAATTCAAACAAACAAACAAAAATCCTACTTTTTTTATTATTAGCCGTGACTTAAAATCCGGATTTACTTACGTTTCGCTCCCCGTGTTAATAAAAGTATTTCTGGTGTAGGACCACCTTTGTTTTTGGACTCCACGGCTATATTAAATTTGATGTGACTTCTGTACCATATAATTATGCACCGGGTCAACATTCTGTCAAAATTTTACAATATGTTTCATTGCACATAAGAATGAACGCTCAGCCGGAATTTCATATGGTCTAAAAATCTACGTTCACTTTCTATTTCAGCCCAAAAGAGTGAATGTCCTTAATTGACTCTCAACATTTTTATGTTCATTTAAAACCAATAAAACCTTATGGTCAAGTTTCCTAGAATATTCTAGTATCATGTGCAGTTCAAATATATTGGGCATCAGTGAACCGGTCTGTTGAATAGTACAACCTCTGGACTGGTTCCCGGTATTTTGTGGTCCAACACCTTCTCTGTTTACTCCTGTTTTGGAGATTAGGCTTTTTGAATGGCGCTTACATAGATGTAAAACGACCCAGAGTCAGAGAAGAAAGTGACTCGGACGAAGATCTAAGTTCTTCGTCATATGTTGACAGAGAAAAACATGCAAAATAAGCATTTCCAACAATCAGAAGTAGTTGGACCATTCATGACTTGCAAAAGATAAATATCTCATTTTCCAATTCCTCGGTATCATGCCCGGATGATCTCTTGGACAACTCCGAACTAGTTAGCATAGAAAACCCAAAGTTATACGAATTATTATTTTATGCAAAGTAAGTTTGACTTTGACTATACTTTTGAAGACATTTCTAAAATGACATGGTGAACGGTACGAAATTTTGGAACAGCTTAATGGTTTAATCAAAGGCCTTTTAGCTGATAATTATGACGATAGAAATCAGATGTTAACAAAATACCTCCAAGAAGAATCAATTGAAAGTAAGTATTTAAACTATTCTAAATGTATCTAATTACAGTGAATCTGGGTTAGTGTATAGTCTGAGAATCCTTTGCCATTGAAGAATTTATTTTTACTTTGATGGGAGACTCCCACGCTACCATCAAATCCTAGGAAAAGCGTTGGACGGTAGAGGATTCTCGGACATAATTTGTCCTATTACTTACCTCTGTATCCCCACCCTCTGTCCGTAATGTATTAGGCAGCCTTTTGTAAATATCTCTAGAAATCAAAGAAACAAGGTAATTTCCTACTAGAACATGGCCCTGCAAGGTATTTCCCAGGGAACAAGTAAGAAAGAAACAGAAAATTTGTCGAATAAATCCTTCGATTTAATTTGACATACAATGAGATTATTGTAATAAACTTAACTATCACATATATGTATTATTCTAAACCATCCATCTGGATTTTAATTTTAAGAATTGTTAAGTGGCATAGATTCTGTGGTTATACGTCCAGAGCATCCGAGTGCACCAATGGTTTTTTTGGCTTGTCTATTTTATTTTTTGTTGTTTATTTTTGTATTTCTGTGTGCCTGAATCTGGATTTGTTATTGTGCTTGCTAATAGAATGGCTTTAGGAAATAATTTGAAAACCTAATTTGAATATATCTCAAAACGAAATCAATATAAATTCTACGGTGGTTAGATTAGTCTGTTATATAATTTTACACTTGTGTGAATCAACTAAGTAGTGCAAATAGACTTGTACAAAGAAAATAACAGTGTACATGTAACCAAGGCTCATCTACCTGATACTGTCACTATTGATTTGGTAATTTTGAGTTTGACAAAAAAACTTAAAGTTTGAAAAAAATATATTGATAATCTAGTTCTTTGAGTATACAAGTACCCGATTTCAAAGATGTTATTATTGCTGAACATAATATGGCTCGGTGTACCAGTGTTGACTCAGATGAGCTATGTGCCCCAATGGCCTCTTGTTTCTGTGGCCTTCAAAAGTTTCTGACATTTGGTCCATCCCATTTGCTGAATTGATGTATTGTTTGTTCTAGTCCTGAATACAACTAAACATTCAATCAATCATTTTTTGTTGATTTAGGTCAATAATTGATAAAAGAACTCTATCTCTTAAAACATTAGTTAGAATTAAAATGATTGCAATGTTCATGAAAGATTACTGCATGGTTTTGATTTTAAACAGACAGGTACATGTTCATGTACACAAGCATCAGGTAACTGTGCTATACAAATACACATGAGAGGCGTGTACTAAGTACATGTATATGTAAGGCAAAAAACAGCAAGAAAACTGGCTGAACAACAAGAGTCGAAAGTAAATTGTTGCATTCATATGGTATGAATAAGTCAGAGAATCCTCTGCCATCCAACGCCTTTTAGGCTGATGGTAGCGTTCTAGGACTAGATAAGAATCAGAGACTTTTGGCACTGTTATTATTTTCGACAGCTTAGATTTTCACTTTTCATTTTGATCAAGTTGACCAATTGTATTCATATATACACATTGTTTTTACCAACTAGGACAACCTGGCCCCCGGGACAAAATAAATGTTTGGATTTACATGTATAATCATATGTGTTTTTGTCTCTTTACCCATTTCATTTATCTTATTCCGGTATATGTATATCCTGTCGTCAAACAGCAAAACAAGAAAAAGCAAATATGGTTGGATTATTTTTTCTATTATAGTCTTCACTTTATTACTGTATTCAGTTTCCCTTTTTTGAAAAAATGGTCAAATGGTACATGTAGTTATGTGAAGTAACATAGTTTAATATATATTTCTAAAAACGGAATACTTTGCAGATTTTGCGGAATATGCAAATTATGCTACTTTGACTAAAACACCAAATTTAAAATTCTTTAAAAAGTGAACCAAACCGGGTATGGATAGTCATTAGAAATTCTTTTATTTAAATGGTATCAGATAGACCCACTCTTCAACCAATTATAGTTGCTGTTAGTTCAACCAGGGAAGTAAATGGTGATGTATGTATTTTTCAGCGACAACCGCTCAATTTAACTGTAGTCTTATGAAGGAGAGTAAAACGCTTCTGTTTGTTTTTTCTGGAAAATGGATACTTTTGCCGATTTTTCATGATATGTAAATGAGGCTTATTAAAAATATTAATTTAAAATCCTCCGATAAACCACTGAACTAATATTTACCAAAATTGGTACAGAGAATATTAGAAGTCTATTGTACATAAGTTCGTTGTTATTTCTACAAATACAAAATTCTTCATTTTGATGGTGTCATTAAATATCGTCATTGTAGTTATACCTTTTAATGTGTCAGCCAAATTAGAACTAGAGTATCATAATGAGGACTAATTTATATAAATATTTGAGGTTTTCCAGGGGCCTAGGTGGCAGGGAGGTTAACATCGTTGAAGTAATTAGTGATCTTCTATTGATCATATTCCTGTCAACAATGAGATTGTAGGTTTGAGTCTAATTGTAGGCAGGGTGTGCTCCACGCCCATTTTAATGGACATAGATCACCAGTTTTCCTACCAAGGTCTAGTGTTTTCTCAGGTATTCAATAAAACAATACAATCCAATAAAAACTTGGTAATACAATATAACCAAAAAAATCTTGAAAGTGGCATTTAACATCATTCAAACCGATTGAAGATTGGCAGAATACACAGATTGGGTTTATTTTTGTTTTAACAGATGATTTATTAAAAGCCTTTTCTTTGGAGACAAATTTAAAGAAAAATGTATATAACTAAAGAAACATTCCTTTAATTGGAGTATTCTACTTTATGTATCAACAAATATAATTTGGATATTTACCAGAACGGTGTAATTTAACATATATTCTCTATTATTTACGCAATATTCACACGGGTTGACAGGTTTGGAAAAAATATTTTATCGTCACTATTGAGTGTGTAGTTCTCATCAATTGATTAGTTAAAAAAATAATGGCATAAAACAAAACACAAATGACGTCATAAACAAAACAACTTCCATTTACTGCGTGACAATAAAATTTGGGTTCGGAGAAGTTGTATTTGATTTCGCAAAATGCACTACATTTTAAAATCTTTAGAGAAACAGAATCTTACATTAGTACTCTTGGGTTATTGGATTCCCCAGTCTTGATAGTGAACTTCTGGAATTTTAAGTCTCAGACGTTAAATTCTACAATTGAATATCTACTAGAGAAATCTGATAATCCACTCATACCTGTGTAAGATCCTATATTACTAGGAATGTTTAATGAAATCTGAAAACATTTGCAGATTTTGTATCATTGCACATAGCTTACATTAGTGATAACAGACTCCTTGCATCCTATGGTTTACAAACAAGTTCCCTTTTTTACATATTTGAATTACTTGCCTTGCTGTGACCCAACATTATATATGCAATATGGAAACAACACTGACAGCTGATGACAGCGGCGAAATACTTACTTGTGGTGCTTATGATTTAATGAAGGTTGATATACACCTTTGATTCAAGACAGTTCTTCGACTAGGGCTTTCACAACATGCTGAGAGCATATCAAATAGGACATATTATGTTGTTAAGCCGAAGTGACATCACCGTCCCTGGACTTATTTCTGTGTTATTGTAATCATTACACATTAGGTTACTTAGCTAAAAGTCAGTTTGGCCGCTATGTACTTCTTTATTAAAATACTGTTGGCAAAAACTTACAAAGCTTTTATTTTACTTTGTTCATTCTTTGTACGTTGTATTATTACACATCTTTTACGTTGTTCATTCTTTGTACGTTGTATTATTACACATGTTTTACTTTGTTCATTGTTTGTACGTTGTATTAAAGTAAGGAAAATAGGATCAAAGTTTTCCCTCCCATGGATCACACAGGAAATTAAAAGACTAATTCGCAAACGAGATCATTTGTATGCAAAGCTGAAAAAAATAAAAACACGGGTCCCAATGTCAAAGCCCACTTCCTCAAACTTAAAAGCCTCATTAAAATAAAAATAAAAATAGCACATGGAAACTATATTGAATATATATTGGGTACTGAAGGGATCCAAATGATGAGAAAGATAAATTCTCAACAAAAAAAATATATAACTTATTAAAAGCTGCAAAACAAGATGCGCTTGGTATACTCCCTTTATTTGATCAATCCACTGGCACCACCGTTAGCGACAACAAAAGTAAAGCAGATCTTCTCAATAATCAGTTCAAATCAGTCTTCACCCCTATGTCCCCACTTCCATTGTCACAATTATGTAACTCCACCCTCATAAACATGAACATAAATCGTAAATATCCCCAATGTCTGAAATTATTATTGAATTAAAAGGGATTATAAAACTACTTGGTAACCTCAAACCTGACAAAGCGGCTGGCCCAGACTGTATTAAACCCCGTGTACAAATTGCCAAAATAACAAGGGAATGGAAATCTGCGAATGTCACACCTCTTTTGAAGAAAGGTGTTAAAAGCGATCCATCAAACTATAGACCGTGAACGTAGATCATGTGAAACACAACTGTTACAACTTGTTGAAGACTTATCACGTCACCGCAACACAGGACAACAGACTGACCTAATATTGCTAGATTTTAGCAAAGCCTTCGATAAAGTAAGTCATCTGAAATTACTTTACAAACTTCAGGAACATGGAGTAGACCAACGCACAGTACAATGGATCAAAGACTTTTTGATAGGTAGATCACAGACTGTACTCCTCGATGGTACTAATTCCAAGAAATTACCAGTAATGTCAGGTGTGTCCCAAGGTTCAGTACTCGGCCCACTACTGTTTCTACTTTATATAAATGACCTTCCCAATCATATTTAATCCCAAGTCCGCCTATTTGCTCATGACACTGCAGTATACTTAGTCATCACAGATAATGCAGACTGTCTTGCGTTACAAAAAGATTTACAAACCCTAGAAGCTTGGGAGAAATTATGGGAAATGAAATTCAACCCCGGAAAATGTCAGGTCTTAAACATTACCAGAAACAAAAAGAAAACCAATTTTTGATTACAAATTACACGGACATATTTTAGAAGCAGTACCCAGTGCAAAATATTTAGGCGTCGATATCTCAAGTGACTTGTCATGGAATCAACACATTGAAAGAATTACACAAAATGCTAACAAAACTCTCGGCTTCCTTCGCAGAAATATACCCTCTAAGAATAAAAAAATCCACCAACTTGCATACAAATCCCTTCGTCATATTGCAACTTGAATATGCATCTACTGTTTGGTCACCCCACACACAATGTAACATCAATAAAATTAAAATGATCCAGCGGAGAGCGGCCCGTTAGGTCAAATGTCAATACTCCCATTATGACAGCGTTACAACTATGTTATATGACCTACAATGGCATACTCTGGAATCCAGAAGATCAACTGATAGACTTTGTATGTTCTTTAAAATTGTGTATGGTTTTGTTGAAATCCCAGTCCCGCCCTACTTTGTACAACCATTGAGAAGAACTAGACATATGCACCCTCTCACATATAGACAGATTCATACTAAGACATATACATATAAATACTCATTTTTCCCGCAAACTGTTGTTTAATGGAACCAGTTACCTACCACCGTTGTTCTGCAGCCTGATCCTGATCATTTCAGACAGGCATTAAATAAACTAAACACTGCCTAGATAGCAAAACACGGTTTTTATCCTGTTTTTAACTCGTTATCAAGTCCAATACTAAATCTTAAAATTAAATTTCCCTGACTTTTTATCTTAAAATTAAATTTCCCTGACTTTTTATTTACCAACAATAGTCCCTAGATGTCCCCCTGTCATCTTTAATTTTTATCTTTTATGTTTTGCCATGACGCGCACCTGCTTGTACTACACATGATTTACTTTGTTCATTCTTTGTACGTTGTATTATTCCACATGTTTTACATTGTTTATTCTTTGTACGTTGTATTATTATACATGTTTTACATTGTTTATTCTTTGTACGTTGTATTATTCCACATGTTTTACATTGTTTATTCTTTGTACGTTGTATTATTACACATGTCGTACTTTGTTTATTCTTTGTACGTTGTATTATTCCACATGATTTACATTGTTTATTCTTTGTACGTTGTATTATTACACATGTTTTACTTTGTTCATTCTTTGTACGTTGTATTATTACACATGTTTTACATTGTTTATTCTTTGTACGTTGTATTATTCCACATGTTTTACATTGTTTATTCTTTGTACGTTATATTATTTTACATGTTTTACATTGTTTATTCTTTGTACGTTGCATTATTACACACGTTTTACTTTGATCATTCTTTGTAAGTTGTATTATTACACATGTTTTTCTTTGTTCATTCTTTCTACGTTGTATTATTCCACATGTTTTACATTGTTTATTCTTTGTACGTTGTATTATTACACATGTCGTACTTTGTTCATTCTTTGTACGTTGTATTATTATACATGTTTTACATTGTTTATTCTTTGTACGTTGTATTATTATACACGTTTTACATTGTTTATTCTTTGTACGTTGTATTATTATACATGTTTTACATTGTTTGTTCTTTGTACGTTGTATTATTACACATGTTTTACTTTGTTCATTCTTTGTACGTTGTATTATTACACATGTTTTACTTTGTTCATTCTTTGTACGCTGTATTATTACACATGTTTTACTTTGTTCATTCTTTGTACGTTGTATTATTACACATGTTTTACTTTGTTCATTCTTTGTACGTTGTATTATTACACATGTTTTACATTGTTTATTCTTTGTACGATGTATTATTATACATGTTTTACTTTGTTCATTCTTTGTACGTTGTATTATTACACATGTTTTACTTTGTTCATTCTTTGTACGTTGTATTATTACACATGTTTTACTTTGTTTATTCTTTGAGCGTTGTATTATTATACATGTTTTAGTTTGTTCATTCTTTGAACGTTGTATTATTACACACGTTTTTTACTTTGTTTATTCTTTGTACGTTGTATTATTCCATATGTTTTACATTGTTTATTCTTTGTACGTTGTATTATTACACATGTCGTACTTTGTTCATTCTTTGTACGTTGTATTATTCCACATGTTTTACATTGTTTATTCTTTGTACGTTGTATTATTACACATGTCGTACTTTGTTCATTCTTTGTACGTTGTATTATTATACATGTTTTACATTGTTTATTCTTTGTACGTTGTATTATTATACACGTTTTACATTGTTTATTCTTTGTACGTTGTATTATTATACATGTTTTACATTGTTTGTTCTTTGTACGTTGTATTATTACACATGTTTTACTTTGTTCATTCTTTGTACGTTGTATTATTACACATGTTTTACTTTGTTCATTCTTTGTACGCTGTATTATTACACATGTTTTACTTTGTTCATTCTTTGTACGTTGTATTATTACACATGTTTTACTTTGTTCATTCTTTGTACGTTGTATTATTACACATGTTTTACATTGTTTATTCTTTGTACGATGTATTATTATACATGTTTTACTTTGTTCATTCTTTGTACGTTGTATTATTACACATGTTTTACTTTGTTCATTCTTTGTACGTTGTATTATTACACATGTTTTACTTTGTTTATTCTTTGAGCGTTGTATTATTATACATGTTTTAGTTTGTTCATTCTTTGAACGTTGTATTATTACACACGTTTTTTACTTTGTTTATTCTTTGTACGTTGTATTATTATACATGTTTTACTTTGTTTATTCTTTGTACGTTGTATTATTATACATGTTTTACTTTGTTTATTCTTTGTACGTTGTATTATTCCACATGTTTTACTTTGTTTATTCTTTGTACGTTTTATTATTCCACATGTTTTACATTGTTTATTCTTTGTACGTTGTATTATTATACATGTTTTACATTGTTTATTCTTTGTACGTTGTATTATTCCACATGTTTTACATTGATTATTCTTTGTACGTTGTATTATTATACATGTTCTACTTTGTTCATTCTTTGTACGTTGTACTATTATACATGTTTTACTTTGTTTATTCTTTGTACGTTGCATTATTATACATGTTTATAGTATTAGATTTAAGAATCACTCTTTTTTTGTTTTTAATGTCAAAAACTTAACATATATTTGTAACGTATTTTGTATTTATTTATATGATTAAAACAATCTCTAGGTGTGTTTTATTTTTGCCAGATATCACTAGTAATCATACTGAAAATATGTGAAACTAGACACATTTAATTTTTGGAGAAAGTCTAATTACACATTTTTTACTTTCAAAATAAAAACATGGAAGAACACAAAAGTTGTTGATAGAGCCTTTATAAGCGCCATGAGAGGCGGCATATGCCTTATAGTGATCAGTCTGTCCATCTATAACAAATTGTGTTCAGGCTAAACATTTTTTCTCTTTTCAATTAGGCTTTTGATATTTAGCATTTGGGTGCAGCATTTCAAGGCGACGTGTCACGTACCATGGTTAGTGACTTTTGACTTTAAAGGTTTACCTGAAGGTTACATTGTTGCTTTTTGAAAGATGAATTCGTGTCCCGTTGTTAACATTTTTTCTGTGACGAGGTAGGCTTTATCTTAGTCATGTGGGTAGATAATTTAAAGCCTCATGTTACGTACCATGGTTGTGGCCTTTAACCTCAAATCACATTGTTGGTTTCTAAATGACAAATTCATGATTGTGCTTTTACTTTTTTCTCTTTTGAGGTAGGCTTTTGATAATAAATTTGTTTATAGTATTTTAAGGCTAGTGTTAACATCAATCTGTTCTTACAATTTTCTAATCACAACCTATTTACAGCGGGCCTACATAGATGGATATTTAATTGTAATAGAATTTGAATTAAATTACTATGATGTGATTAGAAAATTGTACGAACAGATTGATTTTAACACTAGCTTGGTATTAATTTTTTTTATCTATTTCCAATAATTTAAATTAACACATTTTAATGAGATTAAATTTTCTTTTTGATCATCCCGTTTCTGTACATCATTAAATTGTAATATAGGTCAAAGTACCGTATATGTATTTATTTGTATTGAGTGAATTTTAAATCTACAGTTAGAACCATTAAGATGATATTTTTTCTCACAAGGCGAATCGAGAGTAAAATTACTAAAAAGTATTATTGAAGTAACTGATAGCTTGTTACACTCAGCTAACTTCTTTTCTCAAGATATTTTAATCATCGCAGTCTTGATCAACCCTTTTTATGTACATTGAGAAAATTCCGACACATCGATGATTTTCATTGTCGGGTTCATTATTGGACATAATGCAGGCGAATGGATGCCAAAGTGTCAAACCGGTGTGAGTTCAAATCCCGCTGAGAATAAACACAAAATTTGACAGTATTCAAATCTAATTCTAACAGTGTTGGATTTTATTTGTAGACGTATATATAAATATTTGATATTACCCTGTGTTGCTGATGTTTCAGAAATCCTCTAGATAGATAGACTATATGGTTGTCACAATACTTAGACGTTATATAACTTAACGGGTTTGTTATGTATATGAACAAGATGTATAGGATACTGTGACCGGAAACGATTAATCCTGTCAGTCAACTGACGAAGGTCATTATTTCATAAACACTTGGTCTTAATTACAAAATTGAAGTGCAATAAAACTAGAGTAAGAAAAAGCGCGTCTGGCGTAGAAAATTGTAAAACTTGTAAAATCTTTGACGACATTTTGTTTACAGTATCTTATCGGACATATATAAGTCCTGGTTTACCACACTTTTGCAATTACAAATAACTGCGGCAGTTTAAGAATTTTTATTAATGAAATAAATATTTAATTAATATTTAATTTTAATTTTAGTCAAATAAGTATAACTAGAAATAGGTTTGAAATATCATCACGTTTTTTAGTATACGGAATATGAATATGACTGTTCAAAATTCATGTTTGATCTATTGTTCATACTGACAAGTGCACAGGAAAACAATTACGTCATAACATGTGTAGCCAGGTAAGATACATTCTATACTGCATTATAGATAGTAAATATGTTGTAGGCTCCTCAAGGGCAATCACCATTTTGGTTTACACCTGCCACACATGGGTTCAATTTAAGTTTGAGAAATCATTTAGTTGAAATTTAAAATTTACAATGATTATCTAAAATCTATGCATATATTTACTTTTTGCAGCACGACAGGGCGAGCAAATGATAGAATGAATGTTATTTAAATGAGACTATTTAGCTATAGTAGTTTGATGAGCTATTCTATTATTGCGAAGTAAATATGAAGATACTAGGCGTACTCAAAAGAATAAAATTAAAGTATAAAATTATAAAGGCTTGGCAAACAGAAAACTCACGAACACAACAAACGACAAATCCCGAGATAATAAATAAATAGGACGAATTTGAACGCATCTGGATTCAAGTTGGAGATAAGAATCGGGATATCGGAATTATTGAACTTTGTTAAGGACTTACAAGAAGGAAAAAGTGCAAAATATCACTTGGTCTTCCTTCTTAAACATCAAATTGTTTACATTTTTAAATAAAAAACCACGGTTGTCTTCCTTGTAAAGTCCATGTACCTCCAGGTCTGGGGGTGCTATCAAGTTCTCATGTCCCACTCAAACTAACCTCTTTTCACAAATGAAGCCATTTACATCATCGCAGTCTTGATCATCCCAGTTTCCCCATATTGACAAAATTCCGACACATCGATGGTTTTCATTGTTCGGTTCCCCAATATTCCATGATAAGAAACTCGGTAAAGAGCCATCAATCCATTCATATCGGCCCTTGTCTTCGCGGTTGTTTAAACCGATCCAAAGAACACTCGACGTCGATTTAGTTGCCTGACTTAATATGAAATTATATTCATCTTTTGAATTTATAATTACTAGATCTGCTTGATTATTGTGACATAATTGGCCAGCATATATCCAAGATGCTGTTGATTCGGATCCATTTGGTAAGTTGAACAAATAGCAGGAGTCGTTGTAAAACAACCAAGGACCTGGTCCACATTGAGGAGCGGTCTTTGTTTTGGAAATGAATTCCAGAGACATAAAGCAATTATTGTCGTTCCATTTTCCAGAATATGTTGGAGACAAGTGTACACAATGTTCATTATTATTAAAGTTATTAGGTTCCCCTGGAGACCAGTTTGTATACTTTAAATTTGTACCATCGCTCCAGGTAAATTTCTTTGGAGTTTCTAGGTCACTCAAACCCATCCAATAATGTCTTGACAAAACATTAAAATTGTTGGTCAAAAACTGTGTCTCATTTTGGTCGTGAATACTTAAGAGATCGGTTCCTATGCTTCGACAAAAATCTCTTGATTGGAACCACGTTCTTTTGTCCAAATATTCTTTATAACACCACGAACTGTACGAAATCCAATCTGCAGGACAACCGGAGTGAATTAGATGTATACTTAACTGCATCCTTTCGCAATTTTCACCAGATCTGTCTTTCGGACAAAAGCAAAAAGCGTTTTTATCAGTATCCAAATAACATTTTCCAACCCCACAATCTTTTGATTCACAAGAAGAACGGCCATCATGTTTTAGGAAGTATGCAATGGCAAACGTTATTATACAACACAATGTACACAGTATAACAATAGTCGCTATAATTATAATCCATGATTTCCTGGTTAATGTTTGCGGCTGCTTGGTTGTTGTAGGCTTGTCAAATAAAACATCATACCGTTTGTAATTTTCGGAGATAGGTCTAAGGTCTGTGTACATAGAAATTGGTTCCTCGTAACCGTCATTTTGGCTGTTGACATGATTCCTATTCATGTCATTTAACTATGTACATTCGACGTGTGTAATATGACAATGACAATAAAATAAAACACTCGATTTCTAATATATTAACCGGATGTTGTGATCAGAAATGATGACGCAGTTTTGAACTTAACACAGTATGTAATACACGAAATGAAATGAATAGGCGTGTAAAGTCAAAAGGAGTTTTATGGGTGTCTGTGTCATTTGTACTTTCCGAAGTCGTGGTTTCATCCTTATAATTGCAGAAATGCCATTTTGGAATAATCTTTATTGTATTAACAACACAATGAAAACAGATATAAGCTAATAAAAGAATATAGAAACTGTTATAAATGAGCAATAACATCACGGCATGTACCTAATCGACGTACATTTATCATATATTTAAACTTAATACAGGATTTTTGTATGTTCAATGAAGATTCTACACTTTAGTTTATGTAACCCGCAAAGCATTTGATGCATATAATTCTGTACTGTCTGGGAAGCAGGATTACGCCGTATCAGTACCGTATCTGATATCAACTGTCGTTATTTGACATATATTAATACAAGCTAAAATCGTCTATGCTGATTGCTGATGAGTCATAAACATTATCTACCTGTATAGCTAACCCTCCCATAACGTCTCCAGTTTGTTAAGTGAAATATATGATAAATACATAAAAAGCTGCAAAATAAACTCCGTTCGTTGCTAGTACATGGTGTATATATATCCATCGCCAAATGAAAACATACTTTAAGCATTTAGATTTAAACGCCACTGATGAGTCTTATGTAGACGAAACGCGCGTCTGGCGTAATGAATTTGTCACCTTGATAATTTTGATTACATCTTGTTGGAATATCTGAGCAACGCCAAGTAACAGCACGGCACGTCCGCGGTGGCGGACTAGGAAGCAACTATTTTGGGTTAAGTTAGAATGAGAAAGTTTAAGATCAATATGTTAGGACTTGTTTACGTCATTTATTTTTATTGACATTCAATGACTAGGGCCATTCGTTGGTCAGTCTTTGTCTAAATTTTTGATAAGAAACACCGTCAATTGTATCGTTGCATAATCTTCTAGACTTGTATATTATTTTTTGTTTAATATGCTGTATCGTCATGTTTGTCGATCCGATACTTAATAAGCTTACTGGTTGGTAAATTCTTTAGACTTTTTATATATATAAAGTGAGTTTTTTTCGATTTATAAGGATTCAATCAAACATGTACTGTCATACTATTTTTATATTCACATAAACTCATATAACTATGCCAAATATTATCAATGTTAACAATGTGGTAATAATCCATACAACTGGATACTGGCCAATGTAATTTTATGGTCTGTGGATATTGTCATTATATTTCGGGACAAAAACAATTTCAGTAAAATATATAAACTATTTGAATACAATTATTAATCATCAGAAATCCAAAACGACTGCCACACAGACTAATAGACTATTGAAAGAAAATAAATCGAAGAAACGACGGATCAATCAAGAAGCGATAAGTCAAGTGCAGACAAAAACAGGTTTAAACACAAGATGAGACAACAACAAAACAAACAGACAAAAACCAAACACATACCCGACAAATAAACGGTCCAGGTGCTCGTGAGGGGTTAACAACTCCTGCTTTACGCATGGCAGCGTTCATATAAGGTTAAAATTCAGTATAAGTTGTATTTTACGCGTGGAGAAAATTTAGCGTTGTTGTGACAAAACTGTGCAAGTTTATTTTTGCGTAATGTAATTTTCATAGTCCCTACTCAGAACGAATAACTCTATTGTTTTTCCTAATATTTTGCGTGTTTTTATTTTCGTTTTCAGCGTTTACTGCGAAAATAGCGAAAATTAAATCAGAGCGAAAACACCCACTTATACGGTAATTAGTCATTTCCAGGCATATTCATTGTCTATTAAGTAGCTTCTCTGTTAGCAGATACCTTCTCAAGAAATATGGATTTACGAAGACCTCATACGTATACAAGGACAATTTAGTAATCAATAAGGGGAAGGCAGTTGGTTCTTATTGAAATTCCTACGGTCTGTTGAAAAACGCGTTCACCAAACATGACAAATATGTTGTCAACCAGAAAGAAAAGCATTCAGTGGTCCTTTGCGAAATATGATCAAATATAGATATTTGTATCTAGTTAGTAAAGACAAGTTGAAGCAGTTATTTTGTATGCGTATTAATGAACCTCTACAATGTGTATGTGTTTGTTTCCAGAAATCTAGGATGTCTGCCATTAAAGGACTTAAATCTGCCTTATGCTTCAACTCTGTCATCCAGGCGCTCTACCGAATAGATCTCGTCGGCAATCACAAGTTTGTCATTTTTCATGTGATTTAACTTATTCATAAAAAATATACAAAAAAGGATTACCTCGAAAAAGATATTTGCTAACTAATTCTTGCCAATGATAAGATTTGAAAGACTAGTGAAAAAAGACGCACTATATTATTCTTTGCGTATCTTGTTTCTGTGCATTATAAAATTGTAATATAGGTAAAGTTACCTGCACATGTATTTATTTCTATTTAATGAATTATAATATCTACAGTTAGAGCCATTAAGATGGTATTTTTTCTCACAAGGCAAATCGAGAGTAAAATTACTAAACATTTTTATTTAAGTTACCGATAGTTTGCTACACTCATCTAACCTCTTTCCACAAGACATTGTAATCATCGCAGTCTTGATCATCCCATGTTCCGTACATTTAGAAAATTCCGACACTTCGATGATTTTCATTGTCTGATTCATTATTGGACATAATGCAGGCGAATGGGTCACACACCAACTAGGGTGATAACTGTTATCGAATATTTAAATGAAAACAATTCAATATTTGAAACATTTTGGACATTTTAAACTTTTTCTACAGGAAAAAATCCAGCCCATACAATGTAGACATAAGCATGTTAACATATACTACTGTTTTGTTTGAATGTTTTATTACGTACATATACATTTATCCAAACGCAAAATCTCGCAAAATCTCACGTGAGGGTGACCTTACCATGCGACCCAATGGTTACCGGTTGACCCAGCGGAATATCACATGTCACTTGACGGCATCTAAGCGAATCAAAATAAAGATTTATATATGAGTATATAATATACTATATGGTTGTCACAATACTTAGACGTTATATAACTTAACGGGTTTGTTATGTATATGAACAAGATTTATAGGATACTGTGACCGGAAACGATTAATCCTGTCAGTCAACTGACGAAGGTCATAAGGTCATAAACACTTGGTCTTAATTACAAAATTGAAGTGCAATATAACTAGAGTAAGTAAAAGCGCGTCTGGCGTAGAAAATTGTATAACTTGTGAATCTTTGACGACATTTTGTTTACAGTATCTTATCGGACATATATAAGTCCTGGTTGACCACACTTTTGCACTTACAAATAATTGAGGCATTTTATTAATGAAATAAATATTTAATTAATATTTAATTTTAATTTTAGTCAAATAAGTATAACTAGAAATATGTTTAAAATATCATCACTTCATTTAGTATACGGAATATGAATATGACTGTTCAAAATTCATGTTTGATCGATTACTAGTATTCATACTAACAAGTGCACAGGAAAACAATTACGTCATAACATGTGTAGCCAGGTAAGATGCATTATATAATGCATTATAGATAGTAAATATGTTGTAGGCTCCTCAAGGGCAATCACCCTTTTGGTTTACACCTACCACACTTGGGTTCAATTTAAGTTTGAGATATCATTTAGTTGAAATTTAAAATTTACAATGATTATCTAAAATCTATGCATATATTTACTTTTTCCAGCACGACAGGGCGAGCAAATGAGAGAACGAATGTTATTTAAATGAGAATGTTAAGCTATATGTAGATTGATGAGCTATTCCATTATTGCGAAGTAAATATAAAGATACTAGGCGTACTCAAAAGAATAAAATTCAAGTACAAAATTACAAATTCTTGGCAAACAGTAAACTCACGAACACAACAAATGACAAACCCCGAGATAATAAATAAATAGGACGAATTTGAACGCATCTGGATTCAAGTTGCTTTAATAAAAAAGGACAGCGTGAAATCGGAAAAACTATACAAATTTCATTTTACGATGAGACACGTTAATGTACTTATTGCACCAATATTTAAAAAAAGTATATGTTTCTTTATTCAAGAAAGTAATAAGCAAAGTGAAACAAAAAATTAATTATATACAGGAGATAAAATTTGGGATATCGGAACTATTGAATTTTGTTAAGGACTTGCAAAAAGAAAAAGTGAATATATTACTTGGTCTTCCATCTAAAACATCATATTGTTTACATATTTAAAACAAAAACAGTCACGGTTGTCTTCCTTGTTAAGTCCATGTACCTCCAGGTCTGGGGGTGCTATCAAGTTCTCATGTCAAACTCAAACTAACCTCTTTTCACAAATGAAGCCATTTACATCATCGCAGTCTTTATTATCCCAGTTTCCGTACATTGACAAAATTCCGACACATCGATGGTTTTCATTGTTCGGTTCCCCAATATTCCATGATAAGAAACTCGGTAAAGAGCCATCAATCCATTTATATCGGCCCTTGTCTTCGCGATTGTTTAAACCGATCCAAAGAACACTCGACGTCGATTTAGTTGCCTGACTTAATATGAAATTATATTCATCTTTTGAATTTATAATTACTAGATCTGCTTGATTATTGTGACATAATTGGCTAGCATATATCCAAGATGCTGTTGATTCGGATCCATCAGGTAAGTTGAACAAATAGCAAGAGTCGTTATAAAACAACCAAGGACCTGGTCCACATTGAGGAGCGGACTTTGTTTTGCAAATGAATTCCAGAGACATAAAGCAATTGTTGTCGTTCCATTTTCCAGAATATGTTGGAGACAAGTGTACACAATGTTCATTATTATTAAAGTTATTAGGCTCCCCTGGAGACCAGTTTGTATAATTTAAATTAGTACCATCGCTCCAGGTAAATTTCTTTGGAGTTTCTAGGTCACTCAAACCCATCCAATATAGTCTTGTAGAAACATTAAAATTGTTGGTCAAAAACTCTGTCTCAATCTGGTCATGAATACCTAAGAGATCTGTTCCCATGCTGCGACAAAAATCTCTTGATTGGAACCACGTTCTTTTGTCCAAATATTCTTTATAACACCACGAACTGTACGAAATCCAAGCTGCTGGACATCCGGATGTAATTTGATGTATAGTAAACTGCATTCGTTCGCAATTTTCACCAGTTCTATCGTTTGGGCACAAACAAATGGCGATCCCCTTGGTATCCAAATAACATTTGCCAACCCCACAATCTTTTGATTCACAAGAGGAACGGACATCAAGTTTGTTAATAAAGTATGTAATGACTAAGGTTAATACACAAGACAATGCACACAGTATAACAATAGTCGCTATAATTATAATCCATGATTTCCTGGTTAATGTTTGCGGCTGCTTGGTCGGTGTAGGCTTTTCAAATAAAACATCATACCGCTTGTAATTTCCGGAAACGGCTCTAAGATCTGTGTACCTAGAAATAGGTTCCTCGTAACCATCATTTTGGCTTGAGCTGTTGACTTGATTTTGATTCATTTAAAAAAATGTCATATGCCTGTGTACACTCGCCCTGTGTAATATGACAATGACAATAAAATTAACACACACGATTTCTTATGTTTAAACCGGATGTGGTGATCAGAAATGATGACGAGTTTCAAGTTAATACACTTACCTCCTAGGCCAAATAACTAGGACAACAACGCATTAGTATATAAGGTCCGAGATTGAAAGTACAGCGTTTCACTTGAATGACGCAAACATAAATAATTTCTTATAGTACAATTGACTAAACACAACAGTATGGAAGTGGTAAAGTCACAGGAATTTAAGGAGTGTCTCTGTCATATTTGTACATACCGCAGACACGGTTTCATTCTTATAATTGCAGAAATATAATGTTGGAACTATCTTTATTTAATTCGCAACACCATAAAGACAGATATAGCTAATAAAAGAATATAAAAAGTGCATTAAAAGGAAATACCATCACGGCATGTTCCAAATTGAACGCGTTACGTATTTTATTACATATACAGGATTTTTGTATATTCAATTCATGTTCTTCACTTTAGTTAATATAACCTCCGAGTCATAGACCTGATCTAGGACGTCTCTAGTTTAGATGATAAACATCTCATTTCTAGAACACCATGTTTATATTTATATATATATATGTTTATATATATAGATGTATGTAAACATTCATTCACCTGAAGATCGTCGGAAGACGTGAAAGTACTTGTGAAATATGTAACTTCTAGTCGTGTTGGAATTTAATATAAACAACAATGTATCAAATACGGTGAGGTTATATTTCGATTTAAAAGGATTCAACCAAACATGTACTTTCATTCTATTTCTGTATTTAATTTCGATGTAATTCACATAAACTGATATAACTGTGTCAAATATCATTAATGTTAACAATGTGGTAATTCTCCATACAACTGGATACTGGCCAATATAATCTTTATGGTCTCTGGATATTGTCACAATATTTGGGAATAAAGTAACAAAAAACAGTTGCGGTAAAATATATAAACTATTTGAATACAATTATGTTCTGCAAGTATCTTGACCATCCTGTTTTACATGAATAATGTTCAATTTATAGTTTTATCGTTGTACTTTTAAGATTAGAAATCACGTTATCATTTCTGATAGCCACATCCGGTTTATGTATCAATCAATCAATGTAATTGGTCCTGTTGTTGACTTATTTAAATCGTGCTATTGGCGTAGGGGGAAGCTAGATAAAGCTGATACTTGGGTTCTTTCTCATTTAGTCTAATTATGCAGTTTTTGGTCAAGTGGCCATGAACCTTAAAAAAGTCTTAAAATCAAAAGATATGAGATTGATATAATGGCTTTTTGATATTTTTACCAATAGCTGGATAATTAAGTATACAAATATTTTTGTAGGAGTCTTATCTTTTATCATCGCTCGTTGCAAGTTACACTATGTGTAGTTACTACAGTATACCAAATTCCATATATAAATATTTATTTCGACTTTAAAAGAGTAAATTAAACACCCTATACTTTGATGCTAATTTTCTATTTAATTTCGATGTAATGCCTGTAAAGGTAGGGACAAATAAAGGTAATAACAAAATACCGAACACCACAAATCAAAGTCCAAGTAACTGATAAACTTGAGAACCAACAACCAAAAATTAGCAAGTAGCAGTTGTATTGACTTGGTACATGCATTTCAAAAGACATAGTGGTTAAACAAGGTTTCATGGCATGCTAAAGCTCCTGGTTCCATTACCGTAGTGTGTAAGTTGATGTGTTGATTTTTTCTGCGAACATATTTTTAAACAAGTAAATTATATTAATAGTAAAACTTTTTAATAGTAATATTAATAGTAAAACTTTTTAAGCTAATATAAGAATAATGTTCATTCAGTGCTGTATATATTTTAACGGACCGGTAAAACTTGATATTGGACTTAATATAACTTTTGTAGTCTATAGACATTGTTCTCCAAACATGGCTATAACATAAAGAACCTGGTTTACCGAGTGACTAAGGCAGCTAGTTATCTAATATTGACCATTGTCCTGTCAACGCTGAGCTTGCAGTTCTCCATACGTCAGGTCGTGTTCGACACTAAACTTAATTAACAAGGATTGTCAGTTTTCCTGACGATGGTCCGGAGTTTTCTTCGGGTACTCCGACTTTCGCGGCCAATGAAAACCGGGCTGAAAAAGTTTGAGTGGAGTTAAACACCATTCAACAAGCAATAAAACATAAAAGGTAAAAATGCCGAACTATTTTTTTTAATTTGCAATTTATCTGCAGCATAATGTTTCAAAGAATTAGTAAATATAGAATATTATATGGGTCTTGTCATATCACATCCCATAACAACCCGAGACATCCACATCCATCCGAGAGCTTGGTCGAGGTTTGATATGGGTTGCTATGGGATGAGATATTATACGACCCATTTTATATTCTGTATATCTTATATTTTTAATATTACATTGATAGAAAGAAGGCTTCTGTATAGATTTTTAAGTCCACGTCCATGGGCGTCTGTTATCCCGGTGTCATATTCGTCATCTTTGTTTACACGCAGGAGTCATTCATATAAAGATGAGTTTGGTGCTGATATTCTAACTGGATGTTAGGGATAAGAGCCCGCCGTGCTGTTTTAGAATACTACATCACACGATAAGGGAGTATTAAGTGTTTTCTAACGGGATGTTAAGGATGATAGCCCGCCGGGCTGTTATATATTTCTGATCTTCAATCTGTATTAAATATGCAGCATATCCATATGTTATACTAAATATATGATAAATAGTCTTATCTACACATACTAAAAATATATTAAATGTTGCTACATGTATTGTTTTGTATTAAAACAAGAAGTTGACCTTTCATTTCATGTTTTTACTTATACCCTAGCAAACTGGTAAAGCCTAAACTAAAGAAAGAATCGTCGGTAATATATTTACCTTATCTAAATGTATGATAATCTGTATTTACTGGATATCACATAATGTGATTGAGGAGTTCTAATGAATGAAAGTGTAAAAAGGAAAGTATAGATGTAAAAGCTCTGACCTGTTATATCTTGTGTCACCACTGTTACTGATATTAATTGAACTGACATACACACCAAACTTTATGATTTTAAAGTTCTAATGAAGAAATATATTGTAAATCGTTTACAGACTAGTCTTATTTAAGATACAAAAAGGGTGAGCTGAATTGAATTTTCTTCTAAGAAATTATTTTCGCTTGGCTGGAAACAATGTTTTTGTGCATTTAAATTTCACAAAGTCAACAGGGATTGTATTTGTAGCAAACATATTTTATAAAAGTATATGACACTTTTGTATGAACGCTTTAACAGGAAAATGTTAAACTTGACTTGAAATTTGATAGTAACGATTTCGTAATATAAAAATCATGTACTAATGCAAAAAGTCATTTCAATATCACAGGTAATAGGAAACAAGCATTGCCGATTACGAACCGGTGCACCACAAACAGAAAACATTTACTCACAGAAATACATTTAGCATCACGAACAATACAATAAACGAGTCGATAGAGTGTTCCAAAAGGATGCTGCAATTACCACCGGCTTACGGCATAAAATACTCTAAGAAAATATTATTATGCAAGCGATTGAAAAGCACACGACACAGAATGTTGTTTCATATAAGCGTATGATAATAATCTCTGAATATTACTCTAAAGCCAATAAATACTATTGCTGTTGCAAGAGGATTTACGAATGTCATTTTTGTTATGATGCATGATAGGAACATTTTATAATACTTTTCTCGTCTCTTGTAAATTGAAGCATGTGCACTTTTTAGGAGAATTTGTATAAATAGACTATATAAAAATGTAAAAGATCTCGTGTATTATTTTACAAACATCATTCTTTGTTTACAAACGTTAGAAGCAGACGACAAATATAGTCCCGCAGTAAATGGAGATTGACGTGTGGCAGAGGTTACATCTGGGAACCAGTTATGTTCTCTGTGCCGGAGAGTATTTATCCACATGCCAAAATATCTCGTGTCCAAAATTTTATAAACGAGATGTTTACTGATAATTTTAAAAAAATAACGATTAAGTTCGTAATGTTATAAGAGTTTTAACCGGTTTGTTTTAATGTAAATAGAGCAATGTGAGATATACGGCATACAGCTCCTGATGTAAATTGTGTTTGCATTTAGAGTGATGTTTATACACCAAGTCTCTAATTCGTATTTAGTTTATAGCTGAAACCTTGTTATAGCCCAACAATTTTATGATCGGCTGGTATTATCTTTTTAGGTATGGGTTGCTGCACATGATTTCACTGCAATTGAACTTCGACACTACATGAAAAGAATTACAACGGACTCGATTTCTTCCCCAAATTGGAAACCACAAAATGGCTTAAATGAGCCTTTTTAAAAATTGGAGGTGAAATCTAAAACACATCATTGCAATCGAGAACAATTGCACAATATCAATATATGTTAGGCCATTCGATCTTAAATGACATTAAAAATAACTGTTTCAAACTTGGGAATTATTCAGGTTGTTCCGGTTTCTTTCCTGAAACACCACAAAATGGTTGAAATCGGCGTTAAAGCTTAAACACGACAATATTTTGCAGTGTTTAACTCTTGCGCAATATCATATCTTGAAGTGTAATAAATTTCCGCAAAGCGTGGTTAAAACTTATTATAAGGAAATAATTGAAAACTGTTGACTGATAAAATTTCAAGTGTCGTTTTTTAGTTTTTTTAAGTTTGGTTTTACAACATAAAGTCCATTGTCCCTTATGAGTGCGATAAGAGGTGGCTAGAATTAAAATACCTAGTACCACTTGTATTTTATTTTAATTTTTAAACAAGGAAATATGTGTTGAAAACATAGAACCAATATTTATAGCACAAAATCTGATTAATCTAAGGGAGGAAAAAAAGTAATAAGTAACTTATGTAATGTAAAATTGTGGGAAAAGATTTTTTGTTCAAGAATATTTTTCGGTTGTTGATATGTATCCTTGAAGGATCACATCAAGGAATAAAATGACTGCAGTCTTTAAAATACATTAGTGACATGTCATAGACATTCGGAAAAGTTATAAATGAAAATTTAAGAACTATAGAAGTATAAAATAGTGGTCAGGGCCGCAGCTTGTCTTTGTCCAAGAGTCCTCTGCATAAAACCTACATTAAAGTAAAAAATAAAAAAAATTGAGTAATAGATATCGTCAACTTCGAAAACATCGACTAAATCAATAAACCGTTTACCATTTATATCAATGAACTAATTTCAGCCACAATGTTATATGGGGGACACTATCACACGCGAAATACAACATGTTATAATTTAAAAAAAAAAGGAATTGTATGGCGGTCAAATTAGACACTTACCTGTTTCACCGAACAAATGAAAGATTTTTGTCAGCACCAAGGAGTGACTAGATGGATCGACACAGTTAAATGTAGTAATAAAAACAAGGTCATAAAATTTACTCCACGCGATCAACACTCGTCAAACCAGAAAACATTGAAAAATGAAATGATTAGGATGCTAAGGAGATATATCTAAAACGTTATATCAAATCAGGCTAAGGCCATTTTCAACATGTGAATAGAAAAATTTTAGAATTTCAATTATGATAACATAAATGCATCCATTTTTTGGATATTCCGGTTATTGTTGTTTTCTCTAAAATGAAATATAGCAGAAGAAATATTTAGTAACTATAAATATTACCAAATGATAAATTTTGATGCCTTATATTAAACTACACTGTTTTAACAGGTTCGTGTGGGGGTTGCTATAATAAAAAAGTCTACAAACTTCTTTATTTAACTGTAATGATAATAACGCATAAGATACATGCCTTCACATAAAATCAAAACACCGTACTCGTGAACCAATATCACTTTTAAACCGGACGTTTGTAAGAAAATACTGTAAAAGCAAACCAAACCGATTCGATGAGCTATGATTGTGTTATTTCCCTAGTTGACGCCATTAATGTTTTGTAAACGACAATAAGAAAGCTTTATACATTTCAATATAGAAATATGTTTGAAATATTTCCAACGATAATTTAAGATTTAATTGTCGGAAATGTCATATGCTTAAAAATGAATTTATGATATTAAAATCATCGATTGACTTAGAAAAGATTGAAATACAAACAAATATTACCGGTTTCTGATTATCATATGACACGAATACGTCTGATGCTTAGAATAATCAATGGACAACAACATCTATCACGAGGTCAGCGAAATAAAAAACAATTGTAATCTGGTTTAAATTTATTGTCTATTGTTGTGCATAGTATAAAAAATTTTAAGAAAAAAGATAGGTTACCTTGACATATCACGATCACTCACTGCTTCTACTAAGAATCGGATATGTAAAATGGCATACAAAAATCTGCTTGTTACAAATACACCATTACACCAGTTATAAATAACAACATTCGGGTTTTTGTATTGCATTGTATATGTTTGTCTATTATTCCTTGATTTTTACACGGAAAAAAACCCCAACCTGCGGTAGGAAAACTGGCAATCCTTGTCAATTAAGACTGGAGTCGAGTACACCCTGCCTGCAGTTATTATAAATTGATATATTTTTCTAAACAATAAATGTAAACAGCAACTTAGGGGCAACAATATTCCTAAGACCACACAAAACTTATAGTGGGTAAAAGACGAAATAATGGATATTGGGCCAAATATTTTAAAAGCACAAATTTCTAGGTCCCTTCGAAATGGGAGATTTCGTTGGAAGATTTCAAAATTATATCTTTTTATTGAGTAGCAAAAAATTGACATGTCGCATAGACTGAAAATAGAAACGAACATTAAATGGTTTTACTTTCCAATATAATTTTTGATCAATATGACGAGAACATAAAAAATATATATAACAACAAAATAACTGCAAATTGGATATAAATTTACACAGAGTAGTGTAAAACAGTTTTTAGTCCGCAAACCAAAACAAAACTTTTAGTTATATACAATTTGATACGAAATGAGAAATACAAAAAACTGCTATATTTATCCTATTAGAAAACTTTACTTGTTTGGTCCATAGTTTTAAAAGATGTATAACCGGTTTGTTTTCATGTTAATTGAGCTGATGGCTGATGGGTGCTATATTGCAGCCTTAGGTTGTGACACATGCATCGTCTAATTTTAGCTACAGTGGTAACTACTTTGAGTTGAATTAGACTTCGACCTTAAATGAAAACGATTACAGCGGAGTTGGAATCCTTCAAGGACGCTTAGGTTTCTTACCCTAATCGGATACCACAAAATTGCTAAGATAAACTTTTTTTAAATTACAGGTAAACCTCGGAAACTCAATCATTGCAGTATATAACCATTGCACAATATCAATGCATTCGACCTTACTGACAAGAATGACAACACTTTCTAGCTCGGGAATCATTCAATGTGCACCGTTTTCTTTCCCAAATCTGGAAACCGCAAAATGGCTAAAAATGAACATGCTGATATTCTCGTGAAAGCTGAAAGACACAACTTATTATAATGAAAATTACAAATAGGTTTTTTGTTCCGTTTTTTAAGAGTTTGTTTTTATAATAAAGAGCCCATTGTTCGTTAATAAGTACGATAAGATCTGCTAGAATTAAAAAGCCTAGTACCACTTATAATTTTATAGCAATTGTCATACAAAGAAGTATATGTTGTAAGCAGAGAACCATTATTTATAGCACAAAATCAGATTAATACAAGGAAAGGAAAAAATATAAATAAATATATACAAGATTTATAAAAGTAATTAGCTACTGATATTATGAGTAAATTCGGGCAACGAATTTTATTTCAAGACAATTTTTTGGTTGTTTACAAGAATCTTTTAAGGGTCACATTAAGAAATAAATTGATTGTAGTACGTAAAATATATGTGTCATGTCATAGACATTCGGACAATTGAAACTTGGAAATTAAAGAACTATATGATTATAACATAGTAGACAGCAATGGTGTTTGACCAAAATTTCCCAATTAATACATAACTTCAACTTGGGAATACATTGACTTAGTAGCACTAAAACGTTTACTTCTTACACCAATTACAACTAGTTTCAGCCACAATGTAATATGTGAGACACTAGCACACGCTTAAAACTTTATAAAACGACAATTAAAGACAATTTATAACAGGCATTTACGTATTGTACATTCATTGATTACAATGGTTAAATAAAAAGAAATGATTGAAAGATACAAACAAATCTTTGGTATTTGTATAAATCATTAAGCGCTTTGTACAATCAGTACTCAAGAATTATTAAACTGGAAGTTTTTAATTTCATCCTCTTTTTTCATATACATTGCATTCTCAATATCTTGATAGACTTTATACTCAGAAATTATGATCTATAGCCTTTTCTCACATATTAATCCGTATTGACTGGAACACATTTCATCAGTCCAAGATGCGTAACCGCTGTTTGAAATCCCGGAACATGAGTTGTTTTGTCTGATTGGTCGATTGAACAACAATTGAAAGTCCAGCTGTGATCCGTCAGTCCATGTCCATATATTGGCGTTCGAATACAAACCAATCCACCAGGTGTTCAACTGATCTTCTGCAATCAAACTCATCAAAAAATTGTGTTCTGTAATAGAGTGTATGATTGCAAGATCTGACCCTCTTGTTATACAATTGTGCCGCGCTTCTTTCCAAGAAAGGACTTCGAACTCTTTGTGGGTGACATAATAACATGATCCATTAAAGTAGACCCACTCCCCTATGCCACAACTGGATGTTCTCTTCATTTTGCATACAAAATCATATGATGCGAAGCAATTAACATCATTCCATGTTTTCGAACCTCCTTCTACGGTCACACAATCTTCACTACCCCAAAATTCATTTGGTTCCCCATGTCTCCAGAAAGAAAAATTATATAGACTCCCATCACTCCAAACAAATGTACCCTTTAAAGTCAAATCATTAAGTCCTGTCCATAGCACTGTACTCTGAAATCTGTTAGCTACAAACTTGTTTTCATCCAAGTCATGGATACTCAGAAGGTCGGTTCCCATGCTCAGACAGGTGTCTCTAGCTACTTGCCATATTTTCCTTGTAGGAAAATGTTTATAACATGATGTTTTGTACCTTATCCAGCCTGCCGGACAATACGATATTACCTGGGGAAATCTAGAATTTGACATGACATTTATATGTGTCCTTATATTTCCTCCGTTGCTAATGTCCTCTATGTTTGTGTAATAGACACTTGCATTGAGCTTGTTTGAGCTATCGTCTGTATTTGTGTAACAAGCACTTGCATTGTCCATTTTTGTGATGTCCTTTACGTTTGTGTAAATGACAGTGAAATAAGTCAGCACAGCTGATCCGGCGGCTACCAGAAAAACGGTTAAAATAAACCGAAACCGTGTTTGTTGCCTGTATTTATCTACGTTGTCTGCATTACTTCGATTCTGCTGTTGCCCATAAAGTTGATTATTTTCAGAAACTTTTTCAAGTTTCAAATCTTGAAATGTTGGCTCGTCATAAATATCCGTTCCATCGTTTGTCGATTGCATTATTCTTTCGGTTTACATTTACGCAGATTTGCATCAAGATAATTTTTTTTAAATATTAAGAACGTACACTTATATCCAACATGAAACGGGAAATTGTGAAGTGTTGTTATCGACCGTTGGAATGGACCAATTGCAATTAAGGACAATTAAGTAGATTTAGAAGAGGATAACTCTTGTCTGAAGCGCAAAACTAAAAAAGATTTAACAAGCATAATGAGATGTACAATCATTAAATACATGTTTTGTTCATCAATTACACGTATGTAAAGTATAATTAAAATAATAATGAAATAAACTGAAAACATTTAACGGTCCTTTGAGAATTCATGAAGATGTTACTGTGATATAATTTGCGTTGATAGTTATATTTGTCTGCACCTATGTTAGGTTTGTAAAATTTAAATACACCATGAAACACGAGGTGATCATCTGAAACATAAATTAGTCTTGGATCAATACACATTCATTGCTTCAAAAGAGGAACCTTCAGGAGTTTTGTAGTAATTAACAATGAAATATATCATTCAAAATGTTGAAAAAGTGAAAAATAGTATAAAATATATGATTAACATTCGCGTAGAGAAAAACAATAAAACTAAAGAAAATAACAAAAAAATGTATTATAAGTAACTCATGCTCCGGTAACTAAAAAATAAAAGTACATCCATTTATAACGTAAGTTCATCAAAATTGTTAATTATTGTTTGTTATTAAAGCATTGATAATTATTGGTTTTATTAAGTAATCAGAATTAAATATGTATATTTATTGAAGTTATTGTTTTAATTTTACAGTACAAATTTATTTCAAATAACAATTTTGTTTTAAAATATCAGTTCAAGTTTATTGCTAGTATTGCTTTGAATGCGCCCGAACAAAGGTGACATACGCGTTGTGTTTCATCTGTGTAGGCTATGATTTTCATAATTCGCTGTGGGCCTCGGTGGCTGAGTGGTTAAGATAGAGATTGCGGGTTTGATTCTCACTCCAGGCAGGGTGTTCTCGACAAAGATTGCCAGTTTTCCTACCGCAGTTCGGGGGTTTTCTTTGCGTACTTCGGTTTCCTTCCCCAATAAAAACTGAACTTAATGATATAGCTGAAAAATTGCTGAAAGTGGCGTTAAACACCGAAAAACTAACTTCTATAGTAAAACCTATTAAAAGCACGGACGAGTCCTTTTTTACTTGTAACCTTGGGTTATAAGCTTATCCTGATGAAATGTGACGTTTGCAAAAATCAATATACTTTCTGCAAGCTCTTGCATACCTGATCAGTTGAGAAATATAAACACCGTATGCAGGAAAAGCTGGAATGAAATTAAAATCGTCTCGTTTGTCGTAAATTGTTTTCCTAAGATGTCCGTTGCTGTCATATTCGAGGTATAAATCTAACAAAGATGTTAATGAAGCTGTTTCTCTGATTTCTTTAATTTCTAGTTCTGAAGGGTATATTAACGGAAGCCACTCAGCAAATCTTTTTGTCTTTTATAAGATGTCAACGAAAGTCACGGACAGACATAAACTATGGTTAAACAAGACGGGACAACAACAAAACAAACATACGCACAACACACAAAATAAATCTGAGAGATACGAAACCCAGTAAAACCGTAGATAAATCCAGGTGATTCGGAAGGGTAAGCATCTAAATTAAATATTTTACTAAAATACATATTGTTGCGCAAAACAATTTCAAAAAAATGTGTATTCAGTGAATATGTTGGTACTGAGATCAGCTTATAAGTATTTTATTGCCATAGGCTGTTAGTTTCGCGCAGTAGAACATTTAGCTGATCTTAGTATCTCGGGAAACATATTCTAAACTATTGCCTAGTAAGAATAAAAAAAATGTATAATATAAACTGAAACTTGAAAACGTGCAAAAAATAATTAAAGTTTTAACGCTTAACTCGTTATTGTCAGAGGTTTATGAATTATATTGCTACTTTCCTCTTGAGGTTTTCAACACGCCGACTACGTCCCTTAACAGAAGAATTGCTGCCAGTGCGTAAAACCGCAAACTAACTAACAAAAACTCCATCAAGTTAAAGTGTTTACTATAGAAAATTCAACCTTATTTTACCAACGATGTTTACATGTATAATAACGAATGATTTACGTAAAAACGTACAGCGGGCACTCTTTCAGCTACTACACTATATGTAGAAGGAAAACAAAATAAACACTACGCCAGTTGGTCGGTATCCAAAATTGGGGAGGTAGGTGTTTTAATAACCACAGACAATAAAACATGTACAAGAGATAAGTTACAACGTTTACCATCACATGTTACCACTTACTGGCCAATCGTATTCACTTTGCTATTCGGGGACATTTACGTGCAGAAATCATGGCACTCTGCTAAGACGGAATAAGTCCGCGAATCCTCTGCTGTCCGACGCTTTTTTATACTTTAATGGGAGCGTTGGATTCTCGGACTAACACGGAATTAAAAATGTTTAAAAATGTTTATGGAAAGTTGGTTCTTTACAGTTTTATGTGACTGTTCTTAGCAAACAGTTTATGGTCACGTATATGTCCTTTCTGTTGTTGTTTTTCGTTTTTTCCTCTTATCCACATACACAACATTTTGTGTGTTACATTACAATGACATCAGGCGTAACACATTCAATGTTAATAGAAAAAAAAATATATGCGACCAACATTGCGATGTGCCAAAATGGAGGTGAATTTGTTTTTGCGAGGGGGGATGGGGGGCGGGGTGGGAGGGTCATGTTTTGATTCTTAAAAAGATAAGTAGAAATAAGCAGCGTTGGCCGATTACTCAGAGATGTTTAATGTCAATATAAAACTGCACTACAGTTCACATGACGATCAATTTATGCACATCATCTACACAATTTAACGCCCAAACGAATTAGAAAAAAAAACACCAGAAAAGAGTTTAAAATGCATTTACCGTCTACCTGACATAAAATGTATCATAATTCTCCGTTTTCAAGATAGGTAGTTAGTGGTATCTTATCACGTGATTTATGGTATCACGTGATTTTATTTATGGCACTTTTCTCAACGCACAATCATTTAACGTCGTATGAACAAGAAACGGGATAAAGCTCGACCCTCTTCCATAAATTAATGTTTAGTGTGGGCTTTGCACCACGGAACAACACATCACAGGTTTAGTTTTTGTATCGCCTTTTTTAATCGTCCCATAAATGTTGCCGATTTCCAATAAACGTGCCCCAAATTTTTTATGAGATAACGTGATCAGCACTGCAATTTTCACCACTGTTAACGGAAGCGATTATATCTTGAAAACGACGTATTAGACATGTAAGAACCGTACTCGTATTGAACGTGTTTACATCTACGTTTTTCCACACGTAAACAGGGATACGTAACTTTATATTTGAAAATTTTCGTGTAAAGCTATATTTTTTATCATCTCAAGGTTTCCATGATTTTGCATTTATTGAATTTAGTTTGTTCACCTGCCTATAGTAGGCAGTCCATCAATGTCCATCTGATTTGACCACAGTGATGTGGTTTTTTGCCAAATTTTTATCTCCAAAACTAAAAAGTTTCTTTAAATAAAACACTTTTACATATTTAATATTACGGCAGGCCGGAGGTTTTCTCCCGTAATTCGGCTTCTCCCCCAATACAAACTGGATACCATGATATAACTGAAAAATTGCTAAAAGTGGCGTTATACACCTATCAAACAAAATATATTACATTAAAAATACCACTAAGTATATTATTATTTCAGATTGTATAGATGTGGTTCCAAGAGAGAAGCAGCAAAAAAGATAATGTGATGAGAACAATGTCCAATCAGAAAACATTAGAGGGCAACATGGAGGTCAATTATTACTAGGACCGAATGATTCTGTTTTTGCTAATCATTCTATTGGATTTATTCTAAATGAAACAAAGGTAAGATATTATCTTTATATAATTTAATTTAATTTGCTATCGTGAAATTTGATTGATTGTAAGATTATACTGTATAGCCTGTATTGGTATATTCAATGCAGCCTTGATAAGCTTAATTTTAATTAGTTGTGAGCATGCTAACGACCTTACGCCATGTTACATTCACTTCAAATGCTTCTGTTTATTATTTTACTAATTTCAGTCTGTGTATTTCAGAAATAAATTATAAGGAATAATTCAAGTTTTTAAAACATTTTTATACTATATAACCTGTTCAAACAATTGAAAGCATTCCTTAATATGTACATCAAATTAGGCTAAAGGCATCTTTTTTATCTTTACCCATTTTACGTATCTGATTTCGGCATTTATATCTTTTCTGCAAGCAGAACAAGATGCAGCAAAGATCGTTGGATTATGTTTTCTATGGTCTTAATTTCGTTAGTGTATTCAGTTCCTTTTTTGGACAAACTTGCTCAAATTGTAACTGTAGTTGAGTGAAGTAACATAATTTAATATATATTTCTGAAAACAAATACTTTGCAAATTATGCAACTTTGCTTATTTTTATTTTTGCAAGAAGATTTATTTAAAATTTCTTTCTTTGCAGCCAAATTAAAAAAAAAACTATGTTATATATGATCTCAATAAAGGAAAAAGTTCCTTTAATTAGATGATTCTACTTAATTTTTTTATTAGGATTATTTAAATGAAAACTGAAAACATTTGCAGATTTTGTATCATCACACATAGTTAAAATTATTGATAACAGACTCCTTGCATCCTATGGTTTTCAAACAAGTAAACAAGTTCCCTTTTTGCATATTTGATTTACTTGCCTTGCTGTCATTCAACATTATATATGAAATATGGGAACAACACTGACAGCTGATGACAGCGGCGAAATATTTACTTTTGGTCCTTATGATATAATAAAGCTGATGGTAGACATCTTTTATTCAAGACATTTTTTCGACTAAGGCGTTTACAACATGCTTACAACAGATCAAAAAGACATATGTTGTTTAGCCGAAGTGACATCTCTGTCCCTAGTCGACGACAAATGTAGTCCCGCAGTAAACTGGGATGATTTGTGGCCGATGTTATATCTGGGAACCAGTTATGTTCTCTGTGCCGGAGAGTGTGTTCTCCTTTATTATTGAAATGGCCGGATGCCGTTGACAAACACTAACAAAACTTTATTTTACTGTGTTCATTCTTTGTACGTTGTATTAATACATATGTTATATATTGTCAATTCTTTGTACGTTGTATTATTGCACATGTTTTACTTTGTTCATTTTTTGGACGTTGTATTATTACACATGTTTTACTTTGTTCATTCTTTGTACGTTGTATTATTACATATGTTTTACTTTGTTCATTCTTTGTACGTTGTATTATTACACATGTTTTACTTTGTTCATTCTTTGTACGTTGTATCATTACACAGGTTTACTTTGTTCATTCTTTGAACGTTGTATTATTACACATGTTTTAATTTGCTCATTCTATGTACGTTGTAATATTACACATGTTTTACTTTGTTCATTCTTTGTACGTTGTAATATTACACATGTTTTACTTTGTTCAATCTTTGTACGTTGTAATATTACACATGTTTTACTTTGTTCAATCTTTGTACGTTGTATCATTACACAGGTTTACTTTGTTCATTCTTTGAACGTTGTATTATTACACATGTTTTACTTTGTTCATTCTATGTACGTTGTATTATTACACATGTTTTACTTTGTTCATTCTTTGTACGTTGTATTTTTACAAATGTTTTACTTTGTTCATTCTTTGTGCGTTGTATTATTACACATGTTTTACTTTGTTCATTCTATGTACGTTGTATTATTACACATGTTTTACTTTGTTCATTCTATGTACGTTGCATTATTACACATGTTTTACTTTGTTCATTCTTTGTACGTTGTATTATTCCACATGTTTTACATTGTTTATTCTTTGTACGTTATATTATTACACATGTTTATTGTATTAGATTTAAGAATCACTCTTTTTTTGCCTTTAATGTCAACAACTTAACATTTGTCTTCTTTGTTCCATAATGTGCACTGTATAAAACTATTTTTCATTGGCACATTTTTTTTATCATGAAATCTAGTTGTTAAAAAATTTTGTTGTATTTATTTAGATAAAATAGGGGTACACTTAACTGTTCCAATGAGGATGTAAAATCAAGACGTATTTTGTATTTATTTATATAATTAAAACAATCTCCAGGTGTGTTTTATTTTAGCCAGACATCACTAGTAATCAGACTGAAAATATGTGAAACTAGACACAAAACATCTTGCATCAAACAACTTCCTGTTATTTCATTTATATTTTGGAGAAAGGTTAATTACACATTTTTTACTTTCAACATAAAAACATGAAAGAACACAAGAATTGTTGATAAAACCTTAATAAGCGCCATGAGAAGCGGCAGATCCCTTATAGTGATGTCTGTCCGTCTATAACAAATTGTGGTCAGGTTATACATTTTTTCTCTTTCAGTTAGGCTTTTGATATTTAGCATTTGGGTGCAGCATGTACGTGTCACGTACCATGGTTAGTGACCTTTGATCTTCAAGGTTGACCTCAAGGTCACATTATTGCTTTTTGAATGATGAATTTGTGTCCTGTCTTTAAAGTTTTTCTGTATTGAGGTAGGCTTTTTATCTTAGTCATGTGGGTAGATAATTTAAAGGCACATGTTGCGTACCATGGTTGGTGGCCTTTAATCTCAAGGTCACATTGTTGCTTTCTGAATGACAAATTCGTGATTGGGCATTTACTTTTTTCTCTTTTGAGGTAGGCTTTTGATAATAAATTTGTTTATAGTATTTTAAGGCTAATGTTTACATCAATCTTTTCTTACAATTTTCTAATCACAACCTATTTACAGCGGGCCTACAGAGATGGATACTTAACTTTAATAGAATTTGAATTAAATTACTATGATGTGATTAGAAAATTGTAAGAACAGATTGATGTCAACACTAGCTTTGTATTAATCTTTTGATCTATTTCCAATAATTTAAATTAACATAAATTTTAACGAGATTAAATTTCCTTTTTACACGTAGCTCACATTATCCAAAGAGAAATGCTCTAACCAATTGTCAAAGTCTGTAAACTTTTATATTTCAGTATTGTTCATCTCGAACTAAGTAATAAGTACTGTGGTGGAGGCTATTTTGGCTGGGCTAATTAAAACCAAACTTGTCACAATGTTCATTGGATTTTCTTTTACATAGTATGTTTTTTTTTGGATTGGAAATCAAAAATCGCCTCGGAGCCTAGGTGGCCAAGTGATTAAGGTACATGTAGTTACTCATCTACTATTGATCACGCGGGTTCGTCTCATTGCGGGCATAGTGTACTTGACTCCAATTCCAATTGACAAGGATTGGCAGTTTTCCTACCGCAGGCCGAGGTTTTTCCCCGTGTACTCTCGTCTTGCAATGATACAGCTGAAAAATTGCTGAAAGCGGCATTAAGCACCATTCAAACAAATAAACAGAAGCCAAAATAGCCTCCACCACAGTACTTATTACTTAGTTTAACATTGGTATAGAAAAGATATTTAAACAGACTTCTTCTCTAAAAGTGGCGAACCTATGGAAACAAAACTAATCAGCAATATTCATTGGATGTCTGTTAAGTTTATGTTTATAACGACTTTCAGAAATTCAAGATGCCAATCATCGTAGGACAGTGCAACATATGAGAAAATTGTTTAAATTCCTTCTTCCCAGAAACTGCAAAACTGTTATAGGCGCTTTTGTACATGTTTGTGAATGTTTATAGCATGATCCTCCAAAAATGTGTTTTTTTATTTTGATTGAAAATCTAAAATCGCCGCCATCGCAAGACTTTTAGGTTCAGGAGGACGATAAGAGAAAAATGTTCGAACTTATCTTAAGAACTACAAGCTGATCGAAGTTATGTTGTATGTGAATGTATATTGGATGATCTTCTTCTGTTTTTATTCTCATCAGAAATCCAAAAATGACTGCCACATAGACTAATAGACTATCGAAAAAAAGATGAATCGAAGAAACCAAGGATCAATTAAGAAATGATAAGCAAAGGACAGACAAAAACTACTTGAAACAAAAGATGAGACAACAACATAACAAACAGACACACAACACAGAAACCAAACATTGGGTCACACAAACCTGACAAATAACTAAAAAGTCCAGGTGCTCTGGAGGGGTTAACAACTCCTGCTTCAGGCATGGCACCGGTCATATAAGGTTCAAATTCAGTACGGTATAAGTTGTATTTTTCGCGTGGAGAAAATTTAGCGTTGTTGTGAAAAGACTGTGCGAGTTTATTTTTGCGTAATGTAATTTTCATTGTCCCTAATCAGAATGAATAACTCTATTGTTTTTCCTAATATTTAGCGTGTTTTTATTTTCACGTTTCAGCTTTTACCGCGAAAATAGCTAAAATTAAATAACCGCGAACAAAAATACTTATACGGTAATTAGTCATTTCCAGGGATATTCATAGTCTATTAAGGAGCTTTTCTGTCAGCAGACACCTGCTCAAGAAAATATGGATTGGGAGACGTATACTCCATGTGCACGTACTGCCACAGCAAAAATGAAAATTTACAATAGGAAAATTAATATCTTCAATTTTGTCGTAAGTTTTGGTTCTCAACCGACATTCATTGTCAAATTAGTCACCGTATTTTGGATAACTATATGAAATCACTTCATCTATACAGCGTGACGATTGTTTTTAAGAAGCCCTCATACGAATACATGGGCAAGTTAGTCATCAAGAAGGGTAGGGCAGTTAGTTCCTTTTGGAATTCCGACGGTCTGTTGAAAAACGCGTTCACCAAACATGACAAATATGTTGTCAACCAGGAAGAAAAGCATTCAGTGGTCCTTTTCGAAATATTTTCAAATAGAGATATTTGTATCTAGTTAGTAAAGAAAAGTTGAAGCAATTCTTTTGTATGTTTACTAATGATCCTCTACAATGTGTATTTTATGTTTCGATTAGAAATCTATGATGTCTGCCAATCAAGGGCTTAAATAAAATCTGCCCTATCTTCCAACTCTGTGATCCAGGCGTTATGATCTAGACCTTTTTTCCTGCAAGGCCATAGATCTCTTCGACAATCACAAGTTTGTGATTTTTCATGTGATTTAACTTATTCATAAAAAATATACGAAAATTATAACCTCGTAACTAGTTCTTGCCAATGATAAGGTGAAAGACTAGTGAAAAAGACGCACAATGTTATTCTTTGATCATCCCGTTTCTGTACATTATAAAATTGTAATATAGGTCAAATTATCGATACATGTATTTATTTGTATTAAATAAATTATAAATCTACAGTTAGAGCCATTAAGATGATATTTTTTTTCCTATTCAGTATTATTGAAGTTACCGATAGCTTGTTACCTTCATCTAACCTCTTTTCACGGGCCATTTTAATGATCGCAGTCTTGATCATCCCATTTTCCGTACGTTGATAAAATTCCGACACATCGATGATTTTCATTCTCTGGTTCATTATTGGACATAATGCAGGCGAATGGGTGCCAAAGGGTCACACCGGTGTGAGTTCAAATCCCACTGAGGGTAAACACAAAATTTGACGGTATTAAAATCTAATTCTAAAAGTGTTGGGCTTAATTTGTAGACGTATATATACATATTTGATATTACCCTGTGTTGCTGATGTTTCAGAAAGCCTCTGGATAGATATGCTATATGGTTGTCACAATACTTAGACGTTATATAACTTTACGGGTTTGTTATGTACATGAACAAGATACTGTGACCGGAAACGATTAATCCTGTCAGTCAACTGACGAAGGTCATGAGGTCATAAACACTTGGTCTTAATTTACAAAATTGAAGTGCAATAAAACTAGAGTAAGAAAAAAGCGCGTCTGGCGTAGAAAATTGTACAACTTGTGAATCTTTGACGACATTTTGTTTACAGTATCTTATCAGACATACATAAGTCCTGGTTGACCACACATTTGCAATTACAAATAATTGAGGCAGTATAAGAATTTTTATTAATGAAATTTAATATTTTATTAATATTTAATTTTAATTTTAGTCAAATAATTAAGTATAACTAGAAATAAGTTTAAAATATCATCACGTTATTAATATACGGAATATGAATATGACTGTTCAAAATTCATGTTGGATAGATTAAGCTCCGTATCTGGATGTGTCGCATTAAATCCAAGAGATACAGATCTGAAGAAAAATGCACGAAATGCAATGCAGACGAAAATATAGTTTAATGCGTACTTAAGTCTTATATTTATGATGAAATCATACTAACAAGTGCACAGGAAAACAATTACGTCATAACATGTGTAGCCAGTTAAGTGAATGCATTTAGATGCATTCTATACTGCATTAAGTATAGTAAATATGGTGTAGGCTCCTCAAGGGCAATCGCAATTTTGTTTTACACCTGCCACACTTGGGTTCAATTAAATTTGAGAAATCATTTAGTTGAAATTTAAAATTTACAATGATTATTTAAAATGTATGCATAGATTTACTTTTTCCAGCACGGCAGGGCGAGAAAGTGAGAGAATGAATGTTATTTAAATAAGAATATTTAGCTATATGTTAATTGATGAGCTATTCCAATTATTGTGAAGTTAATATAAAGATAGTAGGCGCACTCAAAAGAATAACATTCAAGTACAAAATTACAAAGTCTTTGCAAACAGAAAATTCACGAACACAACAAACGACAAACCCCCGAGATAATAAAATAAATAAGATGAATTTGAACGCATCTGGATTCAAGTTGCTTTAATATAATAGAACAGCGTGAAAGGGAAGAACTGTACAATTTTCATTTTACGATGAGACACGTTAAAAACTTGTAAAGTATATTCTCTTTATTTACGAAAGTAATAAGCAAAGTGAAACAAAAAATGCATTATATACAGGAGATAAGAATCGGGATATCGGAATAATTGAACTTTGTTAAGGACTTACAAAAAGGAAAAATGGAAAACATCACTTAGTCTTCCATCTAAAATATCACATTGTTTACATTTGTAAATGAAAAAAACAGTCACGGTTGTCATCTTTGTTAAGTCAATGTACCTCCAGGTCTGGGGGGTGGGGGGGTGGTATTAAGTTCTCATGTCCCACTCAAACTAACCTCTTTTCACAAATGAAGCCATTTAAATCATCGCAGTTTTGATCATCCCAGTTTCCCCAAATTGACAAAATTCCGACACATCGATGGTTTTCATTGTCCGGTTCCCCAATATTCCATGATAAGAAACTTGGTAAAGAGCCATCAATCCATTCATATCGGCCCTTGTCTTTGCGGTTGTTTAAACCGATCCAAAGAACACTCGGCGTCGATTTAGTTGCCTGACTTAATATGAAATTGATTTTTGTGACATATTTCGCTAGCATATATCCAAGGCGCTGTTGGTTCGGATCCATCTGGTAAGTTGAACAAATAGCAGGAGTCGTTGTAAAAGAACCAAGGACCTGGTCCACATTGAGGAGCGGACTTTGTTTTGCAAATGAATTCCAGAGACATATAGCAATTGTTTTCGTTCCATTTTCCAGAATATGTTGGAGACATGTATACACAATGTTCATTATTATTAAAGTTATTAGGTTCCCCTGGAGACCAGTTTGTATAATTTAAATTAGTACCATCGCTCCAGGTAAATTTTTTTGGAGTTTCTAGGTCACTCAAACCCATCCAATATAATCTTGAAGAAACAATAAAATTGTTGGTCAAAAACTGTATCTCATTCTGGTCGTGAATACTTAAGAGATCGGTTCCCAAGCTTCGACAAAATCTCTTGATTGGAACCACGTTCTTTTGTCCAAATATTCTTTATAACACCACGAACTGTACGAAATCCAAGCTGCTGGACATCTGGAGTTAATTTGATGTATATTAAACTGCATCCTTTCGCAATTTTCACCAGTTCTATCGTTTGGGCACAAACAAATGGCGGTCCTCTTAGTATCCAAATAACATTTCCCAACCCCACAATCTTTCGATTCACAAGAGGAACGGACATCACGTTTGTTAATATAGTATGTAATGACAAAGGTTAATACAGAAGACAACGCACACAGTATAACAATGGTCGCTATAATTATAATCCATGATTTCCTGGTTAATGTTTGCGGCTGCTTAGTCGGTGTAGGCTTTTCAAATAAAACATCATACCGTTTGTAATTTCCGGAAACAGCTGTAAGATCTGTGTACATAGAAATAGGTTCCTCGTAACCGTCATTTTGGATTGTGCTGTTGACATGATTCCGATTCATTTAAAAAATGTCATATGCCTGTGTACACTCGACGTGTGAAATATAACAATAACAATAAAATAGACACACGATTTCTTATGTATAAACCAGATGTGGTTGATGACGAGTTTCCAACTTGAAACAGGGACATTATATACTAATTGACGTCCTAGGCCAAATAACTAGGACACTAACGCATTAGTATATAATATCCGTGCTTGAAAGTATAACGTTTCACTTTAATGACGCAAAGAGAAATAATTACTTATAGTTCTATAGACTAAACACTACAGTATGTAAAACACTAATAAAAATAAATAGGTGTGGTAAAGTCTCAGGATATTAAGGAGTGTCTCTGTCATATTTGTACATACCGAAGACGCGGTTTCATTCTAATAATTGCAGAAATATAATTTTGGACATCTTTATTTTATTCGCAACAAAATAAAGACAGATATTGCTTAAAAAGAATATAGAAAGTACCATAAAAGGAGCAATACCATCACGGCATGTACTTTATCGACGCCATTACGTTTTTTACTATAAATTTATTATTTAATACAGGATTATGTATGTTCAATAAAGGTTCTTCACTTTAGTTTATATAACCTCCGAGTCATACACCTGATCTACCCTGTATAGATAACCCTCCCAGAACGTCTCTAGTTTATTAAGTAAAATATATGATAAACATCTCGTTTCTAGTACACCATGTTATATATATATATATATATATATATATATATATATATATATATATACGTCTACAAATTAAGCCCAACACTGTTTGAATTAGATTTTTAACACTGTCAAATTTTTGCTTTCCCTCAGCGGGATTCGAACTCACACCGTTGTGACACTGTGGCACCAATTCGCCTGCACTATGTCCAGCGGTCTAGACCCCCTATATAGCGGATTTGGCCGAGGGGTCTAGACCGCTGGACATAGTGCAGGCGAATTGGTGCCACAGTGTCACAACGGTGTGAGTTCGAATCCCGCTGAGGGAAAGCAAAAATTTGACAGTGTTAAAAATCTAATTCAAACAGTGTTGGGCTTAATTTGTAGACGTATATATAAATATTTGATATTAACCCTGTATTTCTGATGTTTCAGAAATCCGCTGGATAGATATATTATATGGTTGTCACAATACTTAGACGTTTATATATCAAATACGGTGAGGTTTTATTTCGATTGATAAGGATTCAACCAAACATGTACTTTCATTCTATTTCTGTATTTAATTTCGATGTAATTCTTATAAACTGATATAAGTGTGCCAAATATCACCAATGTTGACAGTGTGATAATTCTCCATACAATGGGATACTGGCCAATATAATCTTTATGGTCTCTGGATATTGTCATAATATTGGGAATAAATTAACAAAAACAGTTGCAGTAAAATATATAAACTATTTGAATATAATTATGTTTTGTAATTATCTTGACCATCCTGTTTTACATGAATAATGTTCAATTTATAATTTTATCGTTGTACTTTTGAGATTAGAATCACGTTATCATTTCTGATAGCCACATCCAGTTTATGTATCAATCAATCAATGTAATTGGTCCTGTTGTTGACTTATTTAAATCATGCTATTGGCGTAGGGGGAAGCTAGATAAAGCTGATAGTGGGGTTCTTTCTCATTTAGTCTAATTATGCAGTTTTTGGTCAAGTGGCCATGAACCTTAAAAAAAGTTTTAAAATCATAAGACATGAGATTGATATACTGACTTTTTGATATCTTTACCAATAGCTGGATAATTATGTATACAAATATTTGTGTAGGAGTCTAATCTTTTATCACCGCTCGTTGCAAGTTACATTATGTGTAGTTACTACAGTGTACCAAATTCCATATATAAATATTTATTTCGACTTTAAAAGAGTCAATTAAACACCCAATACTTGCATGCTCATTTTTATTTAATTTCGATGTAATGCCTGTAAAGGTTGGGACAAATGAAGGTAATAACAAAATGCCGAACACCACAAATCAAAGTCCAAGTAACTGATAAACTTGAGAACCAACAACCAAAAATATAGCAATTGTAGCAGTTGTCCTGACTTTGTACAGTCATTTCAAAAGACATAGTGGTTAAACAAGGTTGCATGTCATGCTAACGCTCCTGGTTCCATTACCGTAGTGTGTAAGTTGGTGTGTTGATGAAAACATTTTTCTGCAATCATATTTTTAAACAAGTAAATGATATTAATAGTAAAACATTTAGGCTAATATAATAATGTTCATTCAGTGTTGTAGATATTTAAACGGGCCGGTAAAACTGGATATGGGACATGATATAACTTTTGTAGTCTATGTACATTGTTCTCCAAACATGGCTATAAAATGATTGAAGAGCCTGGTTTACCGAGTGACTAAGGCAGTTAGTTATCTAATATTGACCATTTTCTTGTAAACGCTGAGCTTGCGGTTCTCAATACGTCAGGTCGGGCTCGACACTAAGCTTAATTAACAACGATTGTCTGTTTTCCTGACGATGGTTCGGAGTTTTCTCCGGGTACTCCGACTTTTCTCGGCCAATGAAAACCTGGCTGAAAAAGTTTGAGTGGAGTTAAACACTATTCAACAAGAAAGAAAACATAAAAAGGTATAAATGCCGAACTATTTTATTTAATTTGCAATTTTTCTGCAGCATTATGTTTCAAAGAATCATTAAATATAGAATATTATATGGGTCTTGTCATATCACATCCCATAACAACCCCGAGACATCCACATCCATCCGAGAGCTTGGTCGAGGGTTGATATGGTTTGAGGGGTTGTTATGGGATGATATATTATAAGACCCATTTTATATCCTGTATGTCTTATATTTTAAATATAACATAGAATGAAGGATTCTTTATAGATTTTAGTCCACGTCCATGGGCGTCCGTTGTCACATTCGCCATCTTTGTTTACATGCAGGAGTCATTCATATGAAGATGAGTTTGGTACGGATATTCTACCTGGATGTTGCGGATAACAGCCCGCCGGGCTGTTTTAGATGACTACATCACACAATAAGGGGAGTATTAAGTGTTTTCTAACGGGATGTTAAGGATGATAGCCCTCCGGGCGGTTATATATTTCTGATCTTCAATCTGTAATAAATATGCAGAATTTCCATATGTTATACTAAATATATGATAAATAGTCTTATCTACACATACTAAAATATATTACATGTTGCTACATGTATTGTTTTTTTATTAAAACAAGAAGTTGACCTTTCATTTCATGTTTTTACTCATACCATAGCAAACTGGTAAAGCCCAAACTAAAGAAAGAATCGTCGGTGCAATATTTACCTTATCTTAATGTATGATAATCTGTATTTACTGGATATCACATATTGTGATTGAGGAGTTCTTGTGAAGGAAAGCGTCAAAAGGAAAGTATAGATGTAAAAGCTCTGACCTGTTATATCTTGTGTCACCACTGTTACTGATATTAATTGACCTGATATACAAACCAAACATTGTGATTTTAAAGTTCTAATGAAGGAATAGAGTAAATCGTTTACAGACTAGATTTATGTAAGATACAAAAAGGGTGGGCTGAATTGAATTTCCTTCCTAGAAATTATTTTCGCTTGGCTGGAAACAATGTTTTTGTGCAGTTAAATTTCACAAAGTCAACAGGGATTGTATGTGTAGCAAACATATTTTATAAAAGTATATGACACTTTTGTATGAACGCTTTAACAGGATAACGTTAAACTTGAGTAACGATTTCGTAATATAAAATTCATGTACAAATGCAAAAAGTCATTTCAATATCACAGGTAATAGGAAACAGGCAATGCCAATAACGAACCGGTGCAAGACAAACAGAAAACACTTACTCACAGAAATACATTTAGCATTACTAACAATACAATAAACGAGTCGATAGAGTGTTCCAAAAGGATGCTGCAATTACCACCGGCTTACGGCATAAAATACTCTAGAAAATATTATTATGCAAGCGATTGAACAGCACACGGCAAAAAATGTTGTTTCATATAAGCGTATGATTATAATCTCTGAATATTACTCTAAAACCCTTAAATACTATTGCTGGTGCAAGAGGATTTACGAATGTCATTTTTGTTATGATGCATGATAGGAAAATTTTATAATATTTTTCTCGTCTCTTGTAAATTGAAGAAGGTCCACTTCCCAGTAGAGTTATCAAAATGACTTCATTGAATTGATGCTCAAATAAGTCTTTTTGCCTCTTTTAAGGTGAATCTCAGCAAGGTCTGTAAGACTTTGTTGAGGAGGTGATTAATGGGGTTTGTTCGTCTCTAATAAGGTGATGCTCAATAAGGTTGCACGTCTCTGTTAAGTTGATACTCAATAACGTTACACGTCTCTTTTAAGGTGATGCTCAATAAAGTTTGTTTTCTCCCTTAAGGTGATGCTCAATTAGGTTTATTCGTCTATGTTAAGGTTATGCTCAGTGAGGTTTGCAGTCTCTGTTAATCTGACGCTCAATGTGATTTTTCGTCTGTGTTAAGGTGATGCTGCCTGAGGAGAGAAATGCTGTATATGCTCGCTGACTGACGAGTGAAGGTAATGAAGATGTCGATGATAATATAAATGAGTATAAATATACCACATAGTCAGTTTTTTTTACAAATGTCAAATGTTTTTTACAATATATCACGGGTAGGTATAAACACCTGAAAATTTGGCATATTGCTGTGCTTCTGACTACAGTTTATTGCACATGCTAATTGTTAATGGCTAAAAACAATAATTTTCAAGGAAGGTTTAGAAGTATACTAAACTTTAGTACGGAAGTGTGGATAGCCGGATACGCTTACCCTTTGGAATATCTGATATTCCTTTTTGTTATGCTTACACTTTTAGATCACCTGATTTATCACAATGTGTTCTTGTTACCAATTTGTTGATTATTTGTCGTGTTTCTAGTTTTATGTTTGTTATTTCGAATTTTGATTTTGATTTGTTTATTAGGCCACGACGACTTCTAATTTACACTAAAGTTTTCTTACAGAGTGCAGTCATGATCATAATGGATCTACATTTATTAAGGAGAATGAGGTTTTCCGTCAAATAACAAGTGTCCTTATAGTGCTAGTACACCGACAGATAGAGAGTCCAACGTCCGACATATTATGAAAATAATTAACTTAGATCCGTCCGGCTCTACCAATTGATTGTTGTGTGCCTGTCTGTCAAAGAAATAGCAAGTATTGTTTTCCTTACAAATACACAATAGTCTAGAACGAGGATGGTGATATTTCACGGACACCGGTAATCAAGGAGATTACATATATTCATTCTTCAACTTTGGACATCGCTGCTTAAAATTAATTTTATGTATTTGATATTTAAAGTGAAATAAATTAACATCACATAATGAAAACGTAGCTTTTAAGCTCTTGATTTCAATTTAATAAATTTCAGATAAAAACAAGATAGCTGCTATACACCAGCAGTTCATAGGAGATTTTGTAATGACTTGTTTCCTTGTAACAAATAGTTATGAGGTAGTTATGGTAAGGAAACAAAGAAATATCTAAGGGATTATCAAATCTCGTAGTCAAATAACACTTATACAAGCCATGGGACACACATCAACAAAAGTCCAAAAATACAAAAATACAAATATATACACAAGCCAGCGACACAAACTCTCATTAGAATAAGAGTGAACTCAGGTGCTCCTGAAGAGTAAGCAGTTCTATGTTTGTTTGTTTGTTTGATGGTGTTTAACGCCACTTTCAGCAATTTTTCAGCTATATCATGGCGTCCAGTTTTTATTGGGGGAAGAAGCCGGAGTACCCGGAGAAAACCCCGACCTTCGGTAGGAAAACTGGCAATCCTTGTCAATTAAGATTGGAGTCGAGTACACCCTGACCGCAGTGAGAATCGAACCCGCAATCTCAGTGTTGACAGACCACGTGATCAATAGTAGACGAACTACCTTGACTACTCGGCCACCTGTCAGTCGATGACAGTAAATCCAGGGGAAGTTATGTCTGGTAAAGGAAGATAGAAAAAATAGCAAGGAAACCGATCCGAACACAAGAGCCTATAGACATGAAACAATTACAAATCCGGATATAGACAAACAACGCAAAACAAACCAAAATCACTGATACACAAACTCTACAACAAACATACATCTCTTCTCATATAACAGACAGATATCGCTTATTTATCTACACCAACATGATGGCTTCTATAAAACTCCTTTAACAAAAACAGCATGTAAGGAACCCAACCCTCAGTTGCAGCCTTTACGGTAATCGATAGCTCGATAAAGGCATTCCCAACAAGTAACATATCAGTTGCGAAACATAAACTTCATATGCCGGAGTGGATGGAATGTTGCTACACAAGAAAGGAAGTTGACGATTGAAAAGATGTCGTAGAGTTTACTGGAACGCCTTCTTTAAATATTTCTAGATTTAAATCAAAAACATTGCTGACCTATTTGTGTCTTTGGTGTTCTTGAGATAAAGCTGAGCTATTTTTTTCAGACTTAGAAAGTTACCAAATAGAAGATTTTTAATGAAAGGGCATCATCGATATAACAGAAGCTGAGACTAAAGGACTGGTCAGACATAGGGTCTTTCTTATCTAAAAGTGATTGAAAGAAGTAGGAATGTGAAAATTGATGGTTTACGGAAGAAAAAGCTTCTTTCATGTGCTTTGGGAAAACGAGGGTATTCTTCTCGAGATAGAAATTATTAATAAATTTTCTATCACTCGCGGAAGATCACACGGTCATTCCCCAAAACTTATGTTAGAACCTATTACGATAGTTCATAACGGCATATAATTGGAATAATGGTGTCTAAGACAAAATGGTGTTACAGACGGAAGAAAACAAATGGTTCTACCGATATGAAAGCTGTACAATTATATTGGTATATTTATTGTACTTTTAGTAATATCTTACTGCCACACCTTTTAATTCTACATCGATTTAAAACTTGTGAAAATACAAACAATTAAAATGCATAGTCAAAGCACCCTTTTCTTACAAATGAAAACAGTTTTGTCAAGACATTTTTCGGTATGCCAGTTGCCGTAAATCTGTGAAATTCCAACACAGCTGTCAGATGTATTGTCTGGTTCTCCAATATGCCAAGACGAGAAACTGATAGAAGTTCCATCTACCCATTCATAACGACTCCTTCCGTCTACAACACTTAATCCAATCCACAGCATTCTTGATGTAGATTTAGTTAATTGGCTTAATAAGAAACTATATTCCTCTTTTGAATGCATTATTGCTAGGTCAGCATCAAGTTCGTCACAGATTTGAAGAGCCTCATACCATGATGCTGCATTTTCGGTCCCGTTTAACATGTAACATGAGTCTTTGTAGTACAACCACAGACCAGTTCCATATTGCGGAGCGTGTTTCATTTTACAAATAAATTCTAGAGACATAAAACAATTGTTGTCGTTCCATTTTCCAGGATATATAGGAAACAAATTCACACAATGTTCATTATTATTAAAGTTGTTAGGTTCCCCTGGAGACCAGTTAGTATAGTTCAAATACGTCCAATCGCTCCAAGTAAATTGCCCGACCCAATTCTGATTTCTTAAACCAATCCAATATTTTCTTGTATTCAATGAAAATTGGCGAATCAAAAAGTTTGTCTCAGATTGGTCGTGAATACTTAAGAGTTCTGTTCCACGCTTCAACAAAAATCTCTGGATTGGGACCACGTTTTCTTGTCCAGATATTCTTTATAGCACAACGATTCATATGTAAACCAATCAGTAGAACATTCAGGGTAAATTTGATTTGCACGATACTCTTTAATATCGCAATTTGTAACATATCTTTCGACTGGACACAAGCAAAATGAGGTCCCATTGGCATCCAAATAGCATTTTCCTATCCCACAATGTCTTGATTCACAGGATGACGGACCATCTTGATTGAGAAGAATGTGAACAATAACATAAGTTATTTCACAAGACAGAGCCAACAGTATAACAATTGTCGTTACTAATATGATCCAATATTTAGCGGGTAACATTTGCTGTGGCATGCATAATCATTTTTGGGTTATCAAATAAATTATCATAGCGTTTGTAATTTTCTGAATTTTCTTATTTAAGTCTGTTTATATAGAAATCGGTTCCTCATATGTGTGTTCCTGCATTGTGTTCATAAAATGGTTCAACTTCATTAAGGTAAAACAAACCAAACACACGTCTACTTCAGGTGTGTGATCTGCAGTTTTTTTTATATCTAACGAATGCAGTCGATGATCGGAAATGATAAAGTAAATTTTAATAATGAATTACAAGACACTCGCATAACGAGAGTATAATAAACACTTAAGATTTTACGACATAAACATCCAATTAATGTGAAATGGAAATAGATAATAAGGAGTACCTCTATCTTATTTCTGAACTACGATATAGACAATCCCCACACTATAAATTTTTCTTATAAGTATAAGTCCATATCGTAGTTCAATTTACGCACAATGCTGACTGAACATTAGTTTTACCTTTATAATTGCTTACGTCACCATATTTGTAGTGAGGAAGTGCATCGTTTTCTGTACATATATAAGTTCTAAACTGAACTTATTTATAACGATAATGTAGGTTTGGATGTACATCTATTGTTACAGGTAGAAATAACCTTCAAGCTAGCCAGCAAATGACAAATACAAATTACAATTTAATTATTTAACAATTATAGTTAATTTACAACAATAATGTAAAATGTCAACTCAACTGGCTTCCAAAGTTCCAATGGGTATCCAAAGTAAAATGTCAAATCAATAAACGAAATTCAAAATGTTGCATTAAAAATAAGTTGAATTTTTAAAACAGTCCGGAAAATATAAGTCCACTGGTACGAAATATTAAATCCAATATATGAAGTATCCATTATGAATTTCAGCAAAAAGTTATTAAACAAGAATCTATATCCAATTACGCGAATGAAAGCTCAAACTGAGATCTGTCTTTTAAATCTGCACACAAGTCCTTTATATGTTTCTCCAAAACGAATGTTCCAGAATTTAGAAAGTCACGGAATGTTGTTGTTTTTGTATCCCATTTGTTTATTGTTATTGCATAATTAACAGTTCTAGAATATTCTTTTTCTTAAGTAAAAAATAACATTTAATGTAAAGGATTACAATGTTATTACTCTATAAAGTTTTGTTGTAAACAAATATAAGGTCAAACAAACATTAAATACACATTTAAGGCCAAGCCAACAAGTACCTCATCACACTTTCTTACTTAATATGCACGTATTTATTTAAAGACCAAGAAGAAATATAGTTTTAATTGAACATCTATACTGTGCTTCAATACTTTTTTAACACTCAAGTCCGGCTTTATGTCTTTAAAGCAGAACTATTATCTTATAATCCCTTTTATAAAAGCATTTTATGCAGATTTAGGTGTTTTATTTTCACTTGCTATTTACTCTTTCTGCTTCTTCAGACAACTGTTGCCGACAATAATTTGCCATTTTGTTCAGTAGTCATTTAAACGCTCAATATAGGTATACTTGTATAGTTATATCTTTTGTGTTGCTAGGGGCCTCAGTGGCCGATTGGTTAAGGTAGTTCGTCTACGTGGTTTGCCTACAATGAGATTTTGCAGACGTGTCACACCGATCAGTGCAGGAACAGTTTCAGTTGCTATTTGCTTCCATACAAGTTTGTGTTTTATATTGGCAGTCGCAATTCTTTTCGATTAAATTATTATACCCTTAAATTTTTTACACAAACGTATGCAACATTATACCGCGCATCTGTGATGCTCGCAATTAAAACCAACTTTCATTTCGATTTGTATAGTTGCGAACAGGTCTAATGACTTTGAAACTCAGTCATACCACATCTTATCAAATTACAGTATTTGCACCCGTAAACGCAACACTTTGACTGATTGATAACTGATTGCTGACAGAGTTTGGAACGCTGACGGATCGGTGACTGATTGCCGATGAATACATTCGTACAAAATTACGAATCCGTCATTGCCTTGGTAACCGTCAGCGATCAGTGCGATCAGTCCAATCTGTGCGATCCAGAATCCATCATTTAATTATATGCATAAATCAGTCAGTTTATTGACTGATACGTATAAATAAATAATTTAAAGATAAAACGAATTCTGCGTCATTTCTATATTATATATGCATTTATAATAACATTTATAATAAAATAAACACAAGCATTCAAAAGAATAGTTGATATAATGTTTCGTTCTAAAAAATAAAATAAATAAACCTTTTAAAAGAAAAAAAAACTATTTTCTTTATATTATATAATTAGGCAAATTTATTTAAGGCAGGACATATCTGCGGGTCAAGCTCTGTAAACCTTAAAAAAATTCGATTAAGACACATCAGTAGCGACGAAGTAAATGTTTTTTTTCCTAATACATTTATTGATTCTTTTTTTTAATTTCCGCGAGTCGTGATTTCGGCCTATTTTATTTTCTGTGATCTGTTACATGTTTATTTTTTCTCGTATATTAAGCCGACCCGACTCCACCAATCAGTAACAGATTTATTTCACATTTAGGAAAGGGCATGGCCTCTTTTTTTATTTGGTTTACACATTACAATTATAAAACTGCTGTGTATAAACAATTGTTGAACTGTTAAACAAGCATTGTTAATCAAAACACATTGTTTACTAATCAACAAGTTGTAAAATATACAGCGATTCTTGTCGCAAGTTTTATTTGACAGGTAATATAAGTAGTAAACTTACAATTACGCTTATTTGTTTCATTTATTTCATGGCGTCCATTTTGTACTGGTGGTGGGGTGGGAGGAAGCCGGAGTACAGGTTAAAACCAATGTTTGTCAATTAAGTTGGAGTCGGGCACACCCTATCTGCAGTCGTTCGAAAATTCGCAACCTGTTGACAGGCATGCAATAATCCATGCATTCCCAACAAACTAAGGGAGGCAACCGAAAAGGCTAAAGATTGTTTATACGAAAAAATTGACACAAATATTTACAACGAAGACGCACATATGGTTGCGTTTAGAGTGAAAAAGGGGCGCCTTATATATTGGATAAGAGCAATTGACATGTTTTATTGTGAATTTTTGGGAAAGAAAGAAGAATTTGACATCAAGTGGGAGGATGACCCCTTAGAATGGGATTCGCCAGATGACTTGAACAAAATAAACATTGAAATAAACACATCCCCCGATGACTCGAACAAAATAAACATTGAAATAAACACAGAGAAATTAAAACGTTTAGAACTTATGTACCATATCACAATTTTCATGAAAACGGGTACTATACAGTGTCAGGGAAATAGATATGAACTGTTCACAAATAAAGCCTTTCCTATTCTTGAAACAATTGTTAACAAATTATCAGAAAGCCCCATTACACCAAATGTTGACCAAAAAGAAGATACAGGTATAGAGGTTACACAAGAAACTGATCCCAAACAATACTTAAAAAGGAAACCTGACAAAAATAACTCTGATTCTGAAACAAAGGCACAAAATGTACAATCTGATGATATCGATCATAGAAAACCAATCCATGCTAAAGTAAACGAAAAAACTCAAACCAAGGAAAACCAAATTTTGATAGAAGATATAAAAAAACTTTGGGAAACTGACAAAACACTACTTATGCAAAAACTAGAAGTAAATCTTAAAGAATCAATTGAAAATATTTACTCACAACAAACCAGAATGATCAGGGAAACAATGGATCAGTTAGAAAATTCATACAACAAACTAAGCAAACGTCATGAGGACAATGATGCAGAAGGGACTAGTAATAAAAAGTAACTGGTTTGGTACATTTATTTCCAATTGTTTATTATAGTTCACTTGTGGAGTAAACTAATTTGGAATGAATTATCGGGGCACCTCTTGCATAGCAAACCATGTTATATGAGTCTTTGTCTGTCAATGTCGTCGTTTGATTATTAAACAGTAAACCAGAAGTAATGTCGGTCTATAAACTGCCAACTCGAAATATAAAAAAAGTAAATTTTGAGTCCGATCGCTATCCTGCAAAATTGTGCCTTATCTTGAGCAAAAAACGCACCAATTTGCACCAAACTGGCAATCACCAATAAAAATCAACAAGTAATTACAATTTAATGAATATTCAATATATTTTTAATAAAGAAATAAAAAAGTTTCTTCAAATATATAAGAAAGTCTTCAACATATAAATTTGATAATATAGTTAATTACAAAATCTAAAATATTATAACAATGAAATAAATCCATTACAAAAACTCGAATTTCAGAAAGTAAACTTCATTATTATGACTGGGTCTTATAGTTTTGTAAATAATGAGTTTAAGCTGATCAAATATCGATCGTGAATAAAATTTATGGACAATTAGTTCATTGTTTGGCCTATTGACAATGAAGATTAAAAAAGAAGATACATTCATTGTATGACAAGATGTTGCAATTATCATATTGTATTCCACTTTTTTCAAGATTTTATCTTCTCTTTTTTGAAATGAAAAATGATAATGTCTACCTTATTCCTTTAATGGACAAAACGGATGGAATCAGCAATAAGTATTTTCCAAGTATAACTTCTCCAAATGACACAATTCATTGCTTTGCATAGTTTAAAAACACGCTGAACTGAAACAAAAATGCATAAAGCCGATTACAGTTGTAATATTAATCATCAATAATTCCTATATCGTTGGCCTTAGGGGTGTCGTCCATAATTGTCAACCATTTTCAAAAGTGTGCAAAAAGCACACTTTTTGAGACCCCCACCCCCATCAAAAAGTGTACGTCAACCATTAAACTAATATAAAAACCAAACTCCACGGAAACCACAAATTTCTGAAGATAAAACAAAGTGTACGCAAAAATGTCGAAATTTTTAACCCCCTCCCTTAAGTTTGCGGTTTGCACACTTATGAAAATGGTTGACAATTATGGACGACCCCTTATTTAGAAAACGGTTTATAGAATATGAGCTTTTACTTCAAACTCAATAAAACCTTGTATATTGGGTGTATGTGGCGGTGGTCCTTAGTACTGCTAACACTATATCTTATTGATTCATAAATAGTTACAATTATAGTTACCTAAACTGTGTAATACTTCTTATATGATGGGGGGCCTCGGTGGCCGAGTGGTCAAGGTAGTTCGTCTACTATTGATCACGTGGTCTGTCAACACTGAGATTGCGGGTTCGATTCTCACTGCAGGCAGGGTGTACTTGACTCCAATCTTAATTGACAAGGATTGCCAGTTTTCCTACCGCAGGTCCGGGGTTCTCTCCGGGTACTCCGGCTTCCTCCCCCAATAAAAACTGGACGCCATGAAAAGCTGAAAAATTGCTGAAAGTGGCGTTAAAACACCATTCAAACAAACAAAAATCTTATATGATGGAACGTGCTTAGAGTTTGGGGAATGTGTTACTCAATACCGATATAAGACTATGAGATACAGATAACAGTGCATCATCATTGATCTTTCGTACAATTCCTTTTAATCTGACCTAATCCGAATACTTACAAGAGGAACGGGGTATTTTACTCAATGGATTTTTCACAGAACATATATATATATATAACATAAAACAATTACACAAAATAGGTGTCACATAATTACGAACATCGAGCGCGTTCATCCATCATGGGACTTTTCAAGATTGTTTTTGTTACTAAGCGTAACGTTGTTAATATATAATATATATAATATTCAGTTGGAGTGAGAAAGTTTCAGATCAATATGTTATGACTAGTTTACGTTATTTATTTATATTGACACTCAATGACTAAGGTCATTCGTTGGTCAGTCTGTGTCTATATTTTTGACAAGAAAAACCGTCATTTGTATCGTTACCTGAATTATGTCTAGCGGTCTAGACCCCTCGGCTAAATCAAGTTCCCGATTGTAATATATTTTGGCGGTAAATAAAATTAGCAAACTTTATACTTTGTTAAAAGAGTAAAGCATAAAAACAGTGTGTATAGTATACAGGCCAAGGTTTCCGCTTGCATAAGACCTGCACTGAAGTAAAAAGAAAAAATGTTCAATAAGGAATACATTGACTTAATAGCATTTAAGTGTTGACCAGTAATACCATTTGAAACTATCTTTTACAAAGACGCTTCACAATATCTATAAACAACAATACAAGGTAATTAAGGAAAGACATTAGCAGCTTTAGAACTTCAAACTGCACGATTATTGCTTATATGTGTTATTAAATATAAATGACCTCAAGTAATACGATTTTAGGCATGATGCGCGTTTTCTTTATTCAAAATTCATTCATAACGTTCAAAAAGCATTTTGAACATTTTGTAGAAGCTTGTTTTATAAAAAAAATTACAAAAATGCTATATTAAATAGGATAGTAACTTTCTGTGGAAGAACGTACAATTATTTATTCAAGCAACACCTGTTTTTTTAAACTGAAACATTATTTTTATTACACTCAAGAATTGTAGATAAGTCATAAATTTTTAGGTGACTTTGACCTTAATTGAAGAGGATTGCAACGGTACCAAGCTTGCAAATATTCCCCGGGTGCTCTAAATTTTTCTCGAAACTATTGACCATAAAATGGCTGAACATAAACATACTGAAATAGGCGTAAAACCTGAAAACCTACAATATTCGAATGTCTTACAACACTGCGCATACTGTTATATATTTAGAGGAAATAAGTGTCCGATAAATCTGGCATGTTCACACTTATTATCAAAGAAATTATTTGACGGATTTAAATGACAATAGGTATTGTTTGTTGATTTTGTTGAGAGTTTGATTTGGTAATAATAAAGTCCATTGTTCATTTATAAGTGTGTTGAGAGCTTAACTTCTGTGATATCCTGTGTATAAGTACCTCGTATATTTTGTCATTATTTTATACAAAGGATCTGTGCGTGTTGAAAGAATAAAACCACTTTCATAGTACAAGATAAAATCTGAAGAAGGTGAAAATAAGATTCTAAATGATAATTGGTTACTTGAATAATTTAAAATTATGGTATGAATTGTATTTTAAGAATATTTCTTTATATTTGACAATAATCCTACAACGTACATCTGAAAATATATTTATTGTCTAAATGTAAAATGCCTAAGTGGTACGTGGCAAATGTTGTAGGCATTCAATCTGCATACGACACCTTTTTGTCTGTATTCTTTAAGGCATATATACGGCAATATGTTATTATGATCATTCTAATTAGAGATGTTAACGTTAGTTGTTAAAAATCTAAATTTTAACTATTCGTTGCGTTTTGGTTTATTTCAATTTTCGTTTGTTTGTTTTATGTTATAATTATTATAACTTTGTTTTTTTATGTTGCTTTAAGTGTATTGTGTTTTAGATACAATATCACATGTTATATGACAACATTGATAAAATAAAGCATCCAAACATGGCTGTCAATTGAACAGAATGAAGTGCAACTTGTTATCATATCATATTCTAGTACATCATCTATATTTTCAGTTTAAGAAAATTACGCAAACTTACTACGTTCAATTATTCATATTTATGATAACTCGTAAAGTAAAGTGCTTAAAAAGTGTAAAGCGAATCAATTTCTCACGAAACAAAACTTCAGCATATACACCATTACTTCAATCACCCCATCCCAACCCCCAAAAGAAGTACATGTATGTTGCTAAATAAATTCTTGTTTTATTTCAGAACTCGAGTTACAAATTCTGATAAACACAGATAACATTTGAGCAGCTGTGACACACAATAAAGGTTAAAGGTACAAATTTGGAAGAAATTAAAAACACTAACGGTTGTATGAGCACTCGTGCCGAATCGATCATCGGAGATCCTCCAGTCGTAAAGCACTTGTTTCGCGGCAATGACAAATATGTTGCAATTACAGCTGGTAAGGCCTATAGCTATATTTTATTTGTGTGCAAAACGCTTAATTTTAATCGCTTGATAGAAGATATCGTATTAGCAACCCATCATTTACCAAGACCAGAAGTACAAAAAAAGAAAATCCTGGAAAATCATACATCTGTTTTTTTATTCCTTTGCCATTTCGACCAATGATAAGGTCATTCCATTAATGTATTCATAAGTTACACAAGTGTTATAAACAACGATATATTGCTGGGTCTCTGGGTCTGCGTATTTCTTCACTCAACCTCTTTCTAAACTTTTAACGTATATTTTGTCAACATTTAATCTAGGTTATTTATTCATGCAATAGCGTTAGAGTGTTTGACTTTTTATACCTTTATACTACTATTCCCCATAATACTAAAAACATATAACAACTTTCATAGTACAATATCCGATGAAATCTGATACTAAGAATAAGATTACCTACGTCTATATATATTAAATTGTGGGCAACGAATTTTGTTATTAAAATATTACTTGACCGACAACATAACTTAAACAACATGGAATTTTACAAATTGTTGTTGTAATTAAGACAAGCAAACAAAGCAATAACTTTTGTTAATGTTTTCGTTAATTAAGGTATCCGACCCACAATTGAAGTTACCGTTTAATTATTTGGCGACCAAGAAATACAGCTTTATTAAATCAATGTATTGCTAATTTATGATAAAAGTAAAATATATTGTATAACTTGAGTCAACGTTCACAATTTTGAGGAAAAAAATTTAGTTACTCAAATAGTATTTCCGATGTTTGCCGAACATTACCGAGGTCTGCTCCATTGACAAACAATGGACATCCGGGACACCAAATATGATCACGTGGTCAATTATGGGTCGGATACCTTAAAGTGTAAAGTTTCAACGCCTGCAATGATTGTTATTCCAATTTGTATATTTGTGTTACATGTTTTCTTGTCTTGCTTCATTTGTGATGGGTTCAAAAATGCACATGAGTTTATTTACCTAAAATCATTTTGAAAACAGGACAACCAGATGAAACCGGAGTGTGGTTCATGCGCACATTATTAAACAAATGAACAAATCCCAGACGTTGTAATTTAAGAAATATGACGCTTGCGCAAGAATATTTGTTACGGTCTATTATAAGTGTTATAAAAGAAATGAACAATTAAAGACTTCTTTCAAAAAGAAATTGTTCCTTTCATTGTTATTCTGAACTCGAAAGCTTTCAGCTTTTGATTAATTACTGCTAATGCCGACATGAACCCGAAAATATATAGGTGCGTGGAACTTTCATCAACCCGTGGTGCATTTTTCAAAACCGGAACTTAGTTTATTAATAGTTTTCCTGAACAAAAGAAAGTGGTTACTAGGTGACAACTGTGAGTGACTTTCTGCAAACCGGAAATGACTTTTCGAAAATGGAAGTAAATGCCCTTTTGGTAGAAAATTTCCTGAATGCCACAACATATTGTTGATAGTGACCGTTATCAACAAGAAGTAACGTTTTTAACACCGGATGTGTTTTGACAAGAAATGTTGTCCTAAACACGAAACTATATGTGTGCTAAGGGCTTTTGTAAACCGTTGTGACCTTTTGAAAACCGGAAGTGACTTTTCAAAACATGATGTTTGATAGAAAATGTCCTGAATCTGAAAACGTTTGATGTATATGACTTATGGTTTGAGAGTTTTAACAATTAATGAAGTAGTCTGTACTCGAATATCAGTGACTTATATACGCGCTTCCTAAAACTTTTTTTATTACATGCAGTAAAATTGACTCATAAGCCCTTTTAATTGACCGCTTAGTTTCCCCTACTATTATAGTTACAGAGGTTATGCGATAACACAGTTTCGGTGTTCGGGAAGATCCCAATTCGTTTAGCTGCGTCTCCTAATAGGAATAGTCAATATTTATCACGAAATACCAAAATGACATTTCGAGTATTTTTTCTACGGCGTGATTTTGGAAAAGTACCGCATAGAAAGAAAATAATGATAATCCGAAGAAAAACAGTAAGCTCTTCCTATTGTAAATGGTAAAGCCCTTAATACGAAAATTTTTAGTAAAGTTGCTTTATTTATTAGCGCACCTAGCATACTATCATTCTTATGCAATTATTAAAATAGAATGAGATACAATATCAGATATATACTAGAAAATCAATAATGCCTTAATCACCTCATCCCCCAAACAGAAAGAAAGATGCTAAATAAATTATTGTGCTATTTCAGCTTCAGCGCAATATGTTCAGATTCTGGTAATATTTGAGCAACGTGGACACATAAATAAACTTGAAAGTTACACAATTAGCATAAATTCAAGAAATTCAACGGGTCTATAAGCACTCGTTCTCAGACCCTCAGGTGGTGCAGCACTTGTCTCACCGCCATGCCGAATGTGTTGTTATACCACCATGACAAGACTCCTAGCACATTTTATTGGTGTGCAAAACACATTAATTAACTGCTTGATAACAGAATTAGGTATAGACAATTCAGCTGGCAATCCAACAAATACTCGGACGAAACAGGCTACTCCGGAGTTGACGGTAATCAGATACGGATGCTAACAATAGCAAAAAGATATAAATATGTGGTTTTAGGTAGGACAAAATCATATTTCATAAAGGGCCACTCTGATTAAAACCAAAAGAAATGTTCTGTAACTGAAATAAACAGATAGCTTGACTTCCATACATACATGTATGTGTCATGTTTTTCATCAGACTACCAGCAATTCGAATAGCATCACCTGTACTCCTCTACCTGCTCCTTGTTTCTCTATACGAATTATTCAGATTGTATACAAGGACTTGTTAACAAATCTGGGACTAAAGGTTAGCCTTCTTCATCAATTTTACCATCCGCTATATAGATGACGTGCTTCTCATTTAAAATATGTTTACTATGTCATCATTCCAAACTGTACGGGGGCCTCGGTAGCCGATTGGTTAACGTTGTTCGTCTACTGTTGATCACGTGATCTGTCAACACTGAGGTTACGGGTTGAAGTCTCACTGCGGGATTCCAATCTTAATTGACAATTGCCAGCTTTCCTACCGAAGGTCCGCTGCTTATCCATTCGGAGCAACAGGAATTTCCGCCAGATTGTATTTCTTGTTTGTGGCTTTTTTGTTGTGTGTCTGTTTTGCCCAGTGCTAAAGGGTAAAAAAAAGGACAAATGCATGTACCCAACAAACAAGACATTTCAGGAACAAGAAGTTTTACTAGTACATCAATGTTCAGATTCTAATACAATTTTACAAGAAGGATAGAGCTGTTTTTGCCTTAAAATTACACAGGTTTTATTGATAATCCATCAAATACACATTTCTAAATACAAGTATTTAGCAGAGCGCAATATGACAGCAGTGTGTTGAACCATGTATGTTCAGGGGGGAGGGGGGTAACATAGTGGATACAAAATTTATATTGGATACACTTTTAAATGGTGGACTTCCTCTAGCAATAAAGGGACCTTGGTGGCCGAGTAGTTAAGGTAGTTCATCTACTATAGATCACATGGTCTGTCAACATTGAGGTTAAGGGTTTGAGTCTCACTGCGGGTAGGGTGTGCTGGTCTTCAATTGACAAGGATTGCCAGTTTTCTTAGCAAAGGTCGGGGTTTCTCCTGTTACTTCTCCCCAATAAACACTAGACACCATGATATAGCTGAAAAATTGCTTGAAAGTAGCGTTTAACACCATTAAAACAAAAACAAACAAACAAACAAGAAAACAACAAACAATCTAGCATTAAATGGACATTACATTTGAATTTCCTGAACTAGTTTTGCGCTTTATCACTAGTAAATAAAGACCATATGCACCAATTTCAATAAAATTGTTCAACTGTTACTCAAGTTAGAGCATAGAATCGAAATATTTACCAATGACCACACAAAGAGTTATATAATATGGTCCTTGCACATTCGTGATTTCGGCATAACAACTCGAACTCAAAAGTTGTATAGTTTTTGTAATTTTATATGTTCAAATAATGACAACAAATAGCCATGTTAATGTCCACAAGTTATAATCACTCAACATTTTCACAATATAAACTACCAAGAAGCTTGAGTTATGCCCCTTACATATATATCGGTGTTACATTATTGATGGATGCATGGTATTGGTGGCTCAATAATACATGTAGGTAATCTTGGTTCAGGTATTTCAGCTGCATATAATTCATCATTCACATGAACTTCTATCAAGTCTATGCCTTTTTCATAACAGGTACCCTCTCTTGCTTCACAACTTGTAGTTTTCTGATCATGACTGAAAATATATATATAAAGAACATTGGTATCAGTATAACATATGAAATGACAGACAATTTTACTAATCTTTACAACCATTTCAATAGAAATGGTGGGTTAAACTAGGTTTTATGTTCTAAACCTACCTCTTTGAAAGACTCAAATTAAAACAAAGTGGTCAACACATTCCAAAATATACTAATGGCCAGTACCAGAGAAAAATTTCTTATAACCCTGATCTAAAAGTTTGTCAAAAAATTTTATATAGACTTAAAAAATTCATAAAATTAGTGCTACCAAAAGAACTTAATGAAGAGACCATTCAACATTTCTGAAGGCCATATTTATGGTTATTATATTTTATAGTTATGGTAACCATTTATGTGGGGTATGATTTACAAAAATTGTTTGCTTACATGTAGTGTCAGACTGCCATATCTCTCAGGAGACAACCTCTGTATAAAAACTTTGAGATGATCCAAACTTTGTATTTACAATGTACCCACAAAATTATAATATAACATGTTTCAATGTCATTGAAAAAGTGTTACATGAAAATACATGTAAGCAAAAATTTTACAATGATTTTTATTGATAATATATTACTAGTACTAGTATATCCAAGTATACAAGTACAAGTATATAAAATCTTTTTGTTTGTATATAAAACCAATGAAACCAGTAAAATAAAGAAAATAAGAAATTATTTATTGTGACTTAATGTTACTAGTATTAAATTAACATGAGTACTTTATGAGTATGTACAATAAATAGTTTTTTGCTTTATACATTGGGCATTTCCAAATTTGCTTTTCTTTTATGTGAACCATTACGGTCTTTTTCCTACATACACTGAGTATATTCTTTATCATGTTTATCCAAGTACAACAAGACTGTGAACAGTCATTGTCTGATATGAACTCTCACATGTATGGAGATGGTTATCAAAATTTATAATGTTATAGATATTACATCAATATATATTTCAATTTTTACCTCAGACATGGCCATCATCATGTTGTTTCTCTGTTGGTATGATGTTGACATGTTGGCATTTGCTGTTTACACAAAGTATTTTCAAAGTACTTGTACATGTAGGCTTTATTGTAGCAGCTAAAGTGTTACACATTTTAGTACACAGTTTTGCTGAGAAAGGGGAAGTTCGCATTCGTCAGTCGGCAAGTACAATCAATTTACCAACCCTGCGTACATCTTATAGATCCACTAAATCTAAAGCTAGGGTTATTATACTAAACTTTACCGTGTCAATCCGACGGGATTTTGCTTGTCAAAATTAAAAACTGCTACCGCGTTTGGTCGAGTTTATGATCCTTTTATAAATCTTTTATTACACTTTTTGAAATCAACAATTATTTTCCACAGCATAGAAGCAGCAAACAAGATCATGTGATGAGAGCAATGTCTAATCAGAAAACATTAGAGGGCAACATGGAGGTCAATTACTACTAGCACCGAATGATTCTGTTTTTGCTAATCATTCTCTTGGACTTATTCTAAATGAAACAAAGGTAAGATTTTATCTTTATATAATTTAATTTAATTTGCTATCGTGAAATTTTATTGATTTGTAAGATTATACTGTATAGCCTGGATTGGTATATTTAATGCAGCCTTGACAAGCTCAATTTTCATTAGTTGTGAGCATGCTAACGAGCTTACTCCATGTTACATTCCCTTCAAATGATTCTGTTTATTAATTTTACTAATTTCAGTCTGTGTATTTCAGAAATAAATTATAAGAAACAATTTAATTTTTTTAAACATTTTATACAATATAACCGGTTTAAAAAATTGAAATCATTCCTTAATATGTACATCAAATTAGACAAAAAGGGATCTTTTTCATCTTTACCCATTTCATTTATCTGATTTCGGTAATAATATCTGTTCTGCAAGCAGTACAAGATGCAACAAAGATAGTTGTATTATGTTTTCTATAATTATGGTAGTAATTTCATTAGTGTATTCAGTTCCTTTTTGGACAAACTTGCTCAAATTGTAACTGTAGCTATGTGAAGTAACATAGTTTAATATAAATTTCTAAAAACAAATACTTTGCAGATTATGCAAATTATGCTTATTTTTATTTTTGCAAAAAGATTTCTTAAAATTCTTTTCTTGGCAGCCAAATTAAAAAAAAAAACTATGTTATATATGGTCTTACTAAAGGAAAAAATGCCTTTAAATGGATGATTCTACTTAATTTTTTTATTCGGGTTATTTAAATGAAAACTGAAAACATTTGCAGATTTTGTATCATCACACATAATTTAAATTATTGATAACAGACTCCTTGCATCGTATGGTTTATAAACAAGTTCCCTTTTTTGCAAATTTGATTTACTTGCCTTGCTGTGACCCAACATTATTTATGTAATATGGGAACAACACTGACAGCTGATGACAGCGGCGAAATATTTACTTTTGGTCCTAATAAAGGCTGATGATAGAAATCTTTTATTCAAGACATTTTTCGACTAGGGCTTTCAAAACATGCTGACAACAGATCAAAAAGGACATATTATATTGTTTAGACGAAATGACATCACGGTCCCTAGACTTATGCCTGTGTCATTGTAATCATCACACATTAATGTTACTTAGTTAAAAGTCAGGTTGGCCGCATTTTTCTATTCAATCTCCACGCAATCTGGGTATCCTACGCCAACCACAATCACCTCTGCCGCAGCACAATGGTTGACGCCATAAGAGATATCTCTCCTGGCGGATACAATTCGAGTACAAACGCAGTAATTTTAACATAGAATTGTATCAAAAGGTGTATAAATGGACTACAAAAAATTTATAAGATCTCGTATATTATTTAACAAACATCATTCTTTGTTTACAAACGTCAGGGGCAAACGACAATTGTAGTCCAGCAGTAAACGGGGATAACTTGTGGCAGAGGTTATATCTGGGAGACAGTTATGTTCTCTGTGCCGGAGAGTGTGTTCTACTTTATTATTGAAATGGCCGGATGCCGTTGACAAACACTAACAAAGCTTTATTTTACTTTGTTCATTCTTTGCACGTTTTATTATTAAATATGTTATTCATTTTTCATTCTTTGTACGTTGTATTATTACACATGTTTTACTTTGTTCATTCTTTGTACGTTGTATTATTACACATGTTTTACTTTGTTCATTCTTTTTACGTTGTATTATTACACAGGTTTACTTTGTTCATTGTTTGTACGTTGTATTATTACATATGTTTTACTTTGTTCATTCTTTGTACGTTGTATTATTACACATGGTTTACTTTGTTCATTCTTTTTACGTTGTATTATTACACAGGTTTACTTTGTTCATTCTTTTTACGTTGTATTATTACGCATGTTTTACTTTGTTCATTCTTTGTACTTTGTATCATTACACATGTTTACTTTGTTCATTGTTTGTACGTTGTATTATTACACATGTTTGACTTTGTTCATCCTTTGTACGTTGTATTATTATACATGTTTACTTTGTTCATTCTTTGTACGTTGTATTATTACACATGTTTTACTTTGTACATTCTTTGTACGTTGTATTATTACACAGATTTTACTTTGTTCATTCTTTGTACGTTGTATTATTACACATGCTTACTTTGTTTTTTCTTTGTACCTTGTAATATTACACATGTTTTACTTTGTTCATTCTTAGTACGTTGTATTATTATACATGTTTACTTTGTTCATTCTTTATACGTTGTATACATGTAGTATTACACATGTTTACTATGTTCATTCTTTGTTTGTTGTATTATTACACATGTTTATTGTATTAGGTTTAAGAATCACTCTTTTTTTTTTGCTTTTAATCACATCAATTTAACATTTGTTTTCTGTACAATTCTTCTTTGTTCCATAATGTGCCCTGAATAAAACTAGATATTCATTGGAAATTTTGTTGTATGTATTTGAAGTTTAAGATAGAATTAGGAGTACACTTAACTGTTCCTGTGAGGCAGTAAATACAAGACATATTATGTATTTTATGTATAAGTAAAACAATCTCCAGGTGTGTTTTATTTTAGCCAGACAGCACTACTAATCAGACTGAAAATATGTGAAAAAAAAACATCTGGCATCAAACAACTGCTTGTCATTACATTTTTTACTTTAACTTTTATCTTTTAACATTTATAGCCAACGTTTATTTAAAAACAAACTATATTTGTGTTGAACATCAAATTAATAAAAATAAGAAAACATTATTATATATTAAATAACAGCGAAAATTTATCTTTTTAAAACGTAAATCGTCTTCTGTTCAATAAATAACCCATTTATATATCCTTAAACCGGGAAGTGTCAAGGTTAAAGTTTGCGAAGCACAAAATTCAACTAACTTCATTCGAAGCGGAATGAAGGCGGCCATGATGATTTGTTTTGCCAAAAGCCCCTAAGGTATAAAAATATGCTTTATGTATACGGCTGTAGACGTATACATAGCCTGATGTATACGGCTTGCTAACCAATCACAATGCAAGGTTTTTATGTGAGCTATAATATAGATTATTAGATATATATGTCTTGTCATATCACTTCCCATAACAACAATGAGACATCCACATCCATCCGAGAGCTTGATATTTGTTTGTTTTATGTTTAAAGCCACTTTCAGCAATTTTTCAGCTATTTCATGGCGTCCAGTTTTTATTGGTAGAGGAAGCCTGAGTTCCCGGAGGAAACCCACCGACCTGCGGTCGGAAAACTGGCAATACTTGTCAATTAAGATTGGAGTCGAGTACACCCTGCCCGCTGTAAGACTCAAACCCGCAATCTCAGTGTTGAAAGACCCCGTGATTAATAGTAGTACATGACTACGTAATCATGGATACTCAAACAAAATAAAATAAATTAAAAAGTTTACATTATGTAAAGCATGGACTAAAACAGATTAAAAATTGGACTTTACTTGAAAGCCATTAAAAAAATAATTGAAAAATACTTATAAATAGGAAACATTACAAAATAAAATTAACACAAGAAGAAAATACCGCAAGCGATTCAAAAATCATTTCTAATATGACGTCCTGCTTAAGCTATGTAAACAAAGCCGTGTCAAAATTCCAATAAGTTTAGTTCGCACATGCGTAAGCTGTGTGTTTTATATAAATGTAAAAACTGACAAAAATGCAGTTTGTTATGTGTTGTCCATAATTATCGTTATTGTTAATAATGCAGTTATTTTTAGTCTGAATTTTGAGATTTGTATGTTTTAACATATTCCCGATACATTATTGTTTTAACAATTCTACATTCGAATTAATATGACGTCATAAATAGAATACCGACGTCATATTACGCCCAACTGAAAATTTCAAACTGGAACGATGCAATTTCGTTAAGATTTCTCAATATTTTTGTTTAAAACGTACATATATTCAATAAAATGACGAGAATATATGTTTATGTCAATTTTATTTGTTTTGACATACTGCTTTGGGATATATCAGATTAATTTAAAAAAAAACAGTATTACCATTGGAAGCGTCCTCTTAGAGTCGCTTCGAAATTGTAAAACAATTGTTAGACATATTAGAATCGAAATAGATTATTGCAATTGGGCTCTATGCGAATTAGAACATGGTCAGACCTTATATTTGTCTTCATTTTATACCTCACTATCGCTCGGTATAAAATATTGACAAATATAAGGTCTGACCATGTTTTAATACGCATAGAGCCCGCTCGTAATAATCTATTTCTAAATTTAAAAAAATCATACGATAATGAATGGAATATTATAAAATGAACTGTCATGACAATGGTGAACAAAATAAATTTAAAAAATGCATCAATCTATGACAACAGAAATCTAAATAAAAACATAAAAATTCACACAAAACTGTCAGAAAACTGAAAAAGTTAAGAATCTTAGAATATTCAAGTCTGAAAAGGTGAGTCTTTAAAGTTTTCTTAAAACAGGATAACAACTATTCATATCTCATTGGACCAGGTAAATTGTTCCATAGTGTTGCGACTGCCTTGTCAAAACGTCTCTCGCCATACGTATTGGTGCGAACCCGAGGTACAGTTAGTTGTGGCGCACTGTTCACTGATCGTAGTGAACATGATGGTTGCTACATACGCACTAAGTCGTGTAAGTACGATGGGGCAGTACCCTGGAGACATTTGAAAACATATATAAGTATCTTATATTGGCAACGGTATTGCACAGGAAGCAAATGAAGAGACGAGTGTAGGGGTAATATGCTCATGCTTTTTGGTTCTTGATATTACACAGGCTGCTGTATTTTGAACACGTTGCAGTTTGTTCGTAAGATTGGCAGGCAGTCCATACAACAAGGCATTTCCATAATCTAGTCTTGAAGTGACCAAAGAGTTACACGCATCGTTGGTAATGTATAGCCTAATTCGTCTGATATTCCGTATGTAAAAGCAGCACGATTTTGCTGTAGCGCTAACCTGATTTTTCATGCTTAAGGTCTTATCAAAATACACACCCAAGTTTCTGACACAAGAAATATCACTAACAAATGTCCCATCAAAAGAAACGTGACAGTCTGAGAAGTCCTTTACACGGTGATTGGGGTCGAAGACAATCAACTCGGTCTTATCTTGATTCAGTTTCAATAGGTTTGAACGCATCCAGTCACTGATGTCTGCCAGACATGCTTCCATGCGACTAGCTATGTCTGACCAGTTGTCTAGTGGTTCAATCACAAGATATACCTGCGTGTCATCTGCATAGCCGTGGAAGTCCATGTAATGTTGTCTACAGATTTGGCCAATCGGTTTGGAAAAAAGAGAATAAAGTCTGGGGCCTAAAACGGATCCTTGTGGAACACAATACTTAAGATGTAAATCAGTAGAATACACTAATCCGATGGCAACTCGCCGAGTCCGATTAGTTAAATATGACTTCAACCACGCTAGAGCAGATCCCTTGATGCCATACGAATATTCTAATCACTCGGCCACCGAGGCCCCCACCTAGAAGTTGTAAAGTTTATTGGAACGCCTTCTTTAAATATTTCGAAATTTAAAACAAATACGAAGCTGACCAATTTGTGTCTTTGGTGTTCTTAAGATCAAGATGAGCCCTTTTGAATACATTTGATTTAGAAGGTAACCAATAAGAAGATTTTTAATGAAATAGCATCATCAATATAACAGAAGCTGAGATTAAAGGACTGTGCAGACTTAAGGTATTTCTTATCTAAAAGTGATTGTAAGAAGTTTGCTTTCATAGGAAGGTTTGTATCCATCACCCCTCTCTCATGTCACAGTAAAGAGTGTTGGTTCAAATATTTATAACAGTCGAGGAGATTGCGGATAAGACATTAACTATCAGTCCTTCCAATAAGTAAAACGTTTAAAAGGAAGATTAGTTTGAATGAATTCGATCAAAGTTTAGTTTAACTTTTTTATCGCTATGTTGCATTATTCCTTTGATCTTTATGTGCCCTATTGTATCATCTCACTCATATAGCGCGAGATGGGTCGTCAAAACGTTGTTAAGGAAGTTACCTGAAGGCACATTTGTTTGGTGCAAACGTACACAATTTGTATTTTTGAATTATAAAAATTGTTAAATATGATAAACAGATAATTAACGGTTTTTGAAACTCGATGAAGGGATGGATCACTTCGAGGAGAAAGGGACAAGAAATTGCATCTCTTTTAAACCAGCGTAAACATTCTTCCGTAAACGGCCGATTTCTGATACACGCGCACACATCTTTACTCGTTGCGTAATCCATTCAAAACGCATTTTCTATCACTCATGGAGGATTACCCGGTCTTTCCCCAAAACGTATGTAAAAAAAATATTAATACAGCTTATGGTAGTGTATGGTTGAAATAATGGTGTCTAAGGTAAAATGGTGTTACAGGCCCAAGAAAACAAATGGTTCTACCGATGTGAAAACTGTACGATAATATTGGTATAATATGTATTGTACTTTTAGTAATATCTTACTGCCACACCTTTTAATTCTACATCAATTTAAAACTTGTGAAAAAGCAAACAACTCAAATGTATAGTCAAAGCACCATTTTCTTACAAATGAAACCATTTTTGTCAAGACATTTTTCGGTATGCCAGTTGCCGTAAATCTGTGAGATTCCAACACAGCTGTCAGAGGCATTCTCTGGTTCTCCAATATGCCAGGATGAGAAACTGATTGAAGTACCATCTAGCCATTCATAACGACTCATTCCGTCTACAACACTTAATCCAATCCACAGCATTCTTGATTTAGATTTAGTTACCTGGCTTAATAAGAAACTATATTCGTCTTTTGAATGTATTATTGCTAGATCAGCATCAAGTCCGTCACAGATTTGAAGAGCCTCATACCAGGATGCTGCATTTGCGGTCCCGTTTAACATGTAACATGAGTCTTTGTAGAACAACCACGGACCAGTTCCACATTGTGGAGCGTGTTTCATTTTACAAATAAATTCTAGAGACATAAAACAATTGTTGTCGTTCCATTTTCCAGGATATGTAGGAAACAAATGTACACAATGTTCATTATTATTAAAGTTGTTAGGTTCCCCTGGAGACCAGTAAGTAAAATTCAAATACGTCCCATCGCTCCAAGTAAATTGCCCGACCCAATTCTGATTTCTTAAACCAATCCAATATTTTGTTGTATTCAATGAAAATTGGCGAATCAAAAAGTTTGTCTCAGATTGGTCATGAATACTTAAGAGTTCTGTTCCAATACTTCGACAAAAATCTCTGGATTGGGACCACGTTTTCTTGTCCAGATATTCTTTATAGCACCACGATCCATGTGTAAACCAATCAGTAGGACATTCAGGGAAAATTTTTTTTACACGATACTCTTTAATATCGCAATTTGTAACATATCTTTCGACTGGACACAAGCAAAATGAGGTCCCATTGGTGTCCAAATAGCATTTTCCTATCCCACAATGTCTTGATTCACAGGATGACGGACCATCTTGATTAAGAAGAATGTGAACAATAACATAAGTTATTCCACAAGACAGAGCACACAGTATAACAATTGTCGTTACTAATATGATCCAATATTTAGCGGTTAACATTTGCTGTTGCTTGGTCATTTTTGGGTTATCAAATAAATTATCATAGCGTTTATAATTTTCGGAAACGGGTCTTAAGTCTGTGTACATAGAAATCGGTTCCTCATATGTGTTTTCCTGCATCGTGTTCATAAAATGGTCCAACTTCATTCAGGAAAAACAAACCAAACACACGTCTACTTCAAGAGTGTGATCTGCGGATTTGTGTACATCTAACAGATGCAGTCGATGATCGGAAATGATAAAGGCAATTTTAATAATAAATAACAAGACACTCGAATGACGAAAGTATAATAAACACTTAAGATTTTACCACATAAACAACTAATTCTTGTGAAGTAGAAATACTATATAAGGAGTACCTCTATCTTATTTCTGAACTACGATATAGACAATCCTCGCATTATACGTCCGATATAAATTTTTCATAAAAGTCTATATCCTAGTTCAATTCACGTACAATACTGACTGAACATTAGTTATAATTATTGTTTTACATTTATAATTGCTTACCTCAGCACATTAGTAGTGAGAAAGTGCATCTTTTTCTGTACATGTATAAGTTCTAAACTGAACTTATTTATAACGATAATGTAGGTTTAGTTGTACATCTATTGTTACAGATAGAAATAACCTTCAAGTTAGCCTACAAAAGACACATACAAATTACAATTTAATTATTTATCAATTATAGTTAACTACACTTAGTTATTTAATGAATTACAACAATAATTTTAAAAGTCAACTTAACTGTCTTCCAAAGTTCCAATTGGTGTCCTAAGTGAAACGTCCAATCAATAAACGAAATTCCAAATGTTGTATCCAAAATAAGTTAAATTTCTAAGACAGTCCGGCAAATAGTCCACTGGTACGAAATATTAGGTCAAATATCAATAAAGTATTCATTATAAATTCCAGCAAAAAGTTATTAAACAAGAGTCTATATCCAATTACACGAATGAAAGCTCAAACGAGATCTGTCTTCCTAATATGCAAAAAAGTCCTTTATATATATCTCCAAAACGAATGTTCCAGAATTTAGAAGGTCACGGAATGTTGTTGTTTTTGTATCCGATTTGTTTATTATTATTGCATAATTAATAGTTCTAGAATATTCTTTTCCTTTGGTAAACAAATAACATTCAATGTAAAAGATTACAATGTAATTATTGTATAAAGTTTTGTTGCAAACAAATATAAGGCCAAACAAATATTAAATACTAAATATTAAATACACATTTAAGGCCAAACCAACAAGTACCTCATAACACTATCTTACTTAATATGCACGTATTTATTTAAAGACAAAGAAGAAATATAGTTTTAATTGAACATCTATCTCATTACTGTGCTTCAATACTTTTTTAACACTCAAGTCCGACTTTATGTCTTTAAAGCAGAATTATTATCTATTTTTCCCTTATTGAAAGCATTTTAAGGAGATTTAGGTGTTTTATGTTTAGTTGCTATTTACTCTTTCTGCTTCTACTGACAACTGTTGCCGACAATAATTTGCCATTTTGTTCAGTAGTTATTTAAACACTCAATATAGGTATAGTTGTATCGTCACATCTTTATTTGCTAGGGGCCGCGGTGGCCGATTGGTTACGGTAGTTCGTCTAATATTGATCACGTGGTCTGCCCACACTAAAATTGAGGGTTCGAGTATCACTTCGGGCAGAGTGCGATTGACCCGATTTTAATTGGCAAGGATTACCAGTTTTCCGATGTTCCGGGTTTTTCTCAGGATATACTGGTTTTTCCCAAAATAAAAACTTTAAGCCACGGCATAGCTGAAACATTACTGAACGCCACTTAAAAAAATCTTCTTTGCTAAGTTTTGCCTTTTAACTTTCTTTGTCTGATGTAAGATCATATGTCACGTGATGTACAAGAAGTAAGAAATACAAAACTGATAACAAGTATTTTCACGTATAATTGTTTTAGCCTTAGAAATTTTGATATTTTTAATGAAATCAAAACATCTCACAGCAAACATGAGATACAAGTTTCAGTGACAACATTCTGAACAATTTTACGGTACTGTGGATGAGAAAATACTATAAGTTTGTCAGAGAGACTATCAATGACTAAAGAGACCGTCTTTATAATGACTCAGACGTTTCACACTGATCTGTGCAGGAACAGTTTCAGTTGCTATTTGCTTCCATACAAGTTTGTGTTTTATATTGGCTGTAGGTAATTCTTTTCGATTAAATTATTATACCCTTACAATTTTTACACACACTCATGCAACCTTATACCTTATACCATCTGTGATGCTCGCAATTAAAACCAACTGTCATTCCTTTTTGTATAGATGCGAACTGGTCTAATGACTTTGAAACTGAGTCATACCACATCTTATCAAATTAGTTCTTTTTTTTCACTTGAGGTTATAATCTAACCCTTCTTACAACGAATTCTTTGATGTAAATTTTATTCTACAAATTATTCCCCTTGAGTTTTCAAACTAGACTGTCTCAATTTAATAGTATAAACATCAAATTTTGCTGTCATATATTATGTCACAATATTAAATAACTACATTCTAAGGTCACACATTATTTGAAATGAATCCCTGATCTAATTTAAATTGAAGTATTCGTATAAAGGTTAGTGTATAATATTCTTTTGTCGAAATTAACTAAGCCACAGAACTACTTTACAGGGAAAGAACTGACATCGCAGATAGGCAGATACACGTTATTATGTTCATACCCCGTTTGTTCATGCATATTTGTCATGTTATCAATATCTTAGAAAAAAAAGATTGCTTAACATTAACAACAAACTCATCCATTCTAATAACCTTCAATGAAGTTTGTTGATGGCATGTTTTGAATACAGAAAAACATTTTATTATCAGTATTATTTTTAATGTTATATTGGTACTCCAATTTCATCGTCTTTGTTGTTCATGAGCACATGATAACAAATATAAAGGTAGAACGATAGAAACTATATGGTATATACAAGGAGGTCATAATGTGGACCTATAGCTTCTTCTCGCATATAAATCTTTGTTTACTTGAACATATGTCATTAATCCAATAGCCTCGATCGTTATTTATAATCCCAATACATGTGTTGTTCTGTCTTAGTGGTCTTCCATATTGCCATAACTGAAAGTCCAGTTTTGATCCATCAGTCCATTTCCATTCACTGTCGTTCATATACACACCAATCCACCAAGTTTTCAACTGATTTTCTACAAGCAAACTCATCAAAAAATTGTGTTCTGTTATTGAGTGTATTATTGCAAGATCTGAACCTTTAGTTGTACAGTTGTTCCGTGCTTTATTCCACGATAGGGCTTCGATCTCTTTGAGGGTGAAATCATAACATGATCCATTAAAGAAGACCCACTTCTCTTCACCACACTTGCGTGTTCTTTTCATTTTACATGTAAATTCTAAAGATGTGAGACAATGGTCTTCATTCCATGTTCCCGAAACCACGTCTATCGACACACAATTTTCACTATCCCAAAAATTATTTGGCTCGTCAGGTCGCTAAAACGAAAAATTATATAGACTTCCATCACTCCATACAAATGTACCTTCTGATGTTAAATCATTAAGTCCTATCCATTGGCTATAACTCGTAAATGTCTTAGCCAGAAACTCATTTTCCTCCAGATCATGGACACTCACAAGGTCAGTTCCTATACTAAGACATGTATCTCTAGCTTCTTGCCATACTTTCTTTGAAGAAAAATGATTATAACAGAACGTGTTGTACGTTTTCCAATCTACTGGGCAGTATGATAGCATTTTTGGAAATCTAAGATTTGACAAGGAACGTTTGTTCGTTCGTGTAATGTTCTTGATTGTGATGTCCTTATTATTCGTGTAATAGGCAGCGAGGTAAGTCAGCGCGGCTGATGCTACAGCAACAATCAAAATGATTAAAATAAACATAATCTGCGTTTTTCTATGACTTACATTGAATTTATTCACTTTTGTTTCTGGTTTCTTCTGATTTTTAGTTGATCATAAAGTTGATTGTTTCTCTGATTCTGTAGTTGGTCATACATTTGATTGTTTTCCTGATTCTGTAGTTGCTTATAAAGTTGATTGTCTTCATTTTGTGCTGTTAGCACTTCACATCTGACCGTTGAGGTATTTGTTGAATCTTGCTTCGATGACATTTTTCGTTTTATTTTGCAGTAAACAACGCAGTTATGTTTCTACAAACACTTGTGTAATAACATACTGGAAACAGACGTCAAGGGAAATTGTGGCTTGCCTCAATCGACCTTGAGAAATTAAGGTATACGGACTTCAATTGACCACGTGATCATAATTAGTGTGACGGATATCCATTGATTTTTCATGAAGCAGACCTCGGTAATGTTCGTGAAATATCAGACATACTATATGAGTTGCTACTCTTTGTTTAATTAAAATTATATTTTGTGTTAACATTAAATCAAAGAATATATCTTCTATTATTAATTAGCAATAAATTAATTTACTAATGCATTAGTTTTTGTTTGGTGCAAATTAAATTAAACGTAACTTCAATTATGGGTCGGATAGATTAAGTTAGGATTTATATCAAACGTTAGTATTTTTATGGTTTACGAGACCTTTAAACTTGGAATAATTTTAAGGCTTTATTCAATGGTACATAAACGAGTTAATTGAAAAGACGAACGTAAGTCACATTTAAATATATTTATTGCCCAGGACTGTGTATTTAAATATTGTAAAGGATAATTTAAAGATAAATTGCCGATATTTAAAGCACCGACATGCAAATAATAAAGCTATTTCCAAATTTTGATCATTTAATTACATATTAAATATTACATTAAATAATATTAAATAATGATGAATAGTACAATCAAATATCATCCGTATTGAAATAATTAAGCTTAAATTTAAATATTTTTATAAAACTGTTAAATGATTTGAAAAAGTTATGATGTCTAGAAACAGTTAAAAGAATACGCAATACATTTTTCTAAATTATTTAGACATTTGAATGTTGCCGATTCAATATAAAATTGTGATCTTTAATCTTTTACAATTCTGGTGAATAGACTTGGTCTAATAAGAAATTGGGTTCAATGACATGGAACAGAAATAATTATTATTATTATTACATAATGGCTATATTTGCCCTTTTCATATTGGTCTAAATCAATACACGTGACATTCCATTTCCTATCATATTTGTTAGCAACACTCCCATTCTGTTTAACAAAACACCATACTGCACTCTCTGGATTTGATTGGCTATGATATTTTCAGTTTGAAGACACTTTCGCCACCCAGATCACTAGAGTGATGTGACAATGTGACACAGTGTTATTTCAAATAATCTTGTGTTAAAAAATGACGTGTTACAAAATAACTTGTAATAAAATGGCGTGTTACAAAATGTCGTGTCACAAAATGTGTTACAAAATGGCGAATTTCAAAATGGCTTGATACAAAATAACATGTTACAAAAAGGCGTGCTACAACGTTGCTTGTTACAAAAAGGAATGTTTCAAAATAACGTGTTACAAAAGGACATGTCACAGAATGTGTTTCAAATGACCTGTTACAAAATGTGTTACAAAATGACGTGTTACAAATAGGCGTAATATAAAATGGCGTGGTACAAAATGACATGTCACAAAATTTGTAAAAAAGTGACGTGTTTCAAAATTATGTGTTATAAAATGGCGTGTTACAGAATGTCATATTACAAAATGTGTTAAAAAATGTGTTAGTGTGTACAAAATAGCGTGTTACCAAATGATGTGCAATAAAATGACGTGCTTCAGAATGTCATGCTACAAATGTGCTACAAAATAGTCTGTTACAAAATGACGTGCTACAAAATGTGTTACAAAATGGCGTGTTTCAAAATGGCGTTTTAAAAAATTGCTGTTACAAAATGTGTTACAAAATATGTTACATACAGGCGTGTTACAAAACAGCATGTAAGAAAATTGGTTAAAACATTTGTAACAAAGTGACATGATACAAAATGACGTGTTAAAAATGTGTTACAAATTAGATTGTATCAAAATGACGTGTTACACAATGTGTTACAGATGTGCTAAAAAATGACGTGTTACACAATGACGTGTTACAAAATGTGTTACAAATGATCGTGTTACAAAATCACATGTTATAAATTCTGTTGTAAAAAGACGTGTTACAATATGTGTTACAAAATAACGTGTTACAAAAGTTGGTACCAAATTTGTTATAAAATGGCGTGTTTCAAAATGTGTTACAAAATGGCGTAATTCGAAACGACGTTTGGCACAATGGCGTGTTTTAAAATGACATATGATACAATAATCAATATACTCAATGCAACATCTTGCATATCTAATTACTTGCAAAAAGTAGACACTGTATACAAGAGAAGCTGGGCCGTCTCGTTTGCTATAAATTATTGTTTTGAAGTGACCCGTTGCGTAATATTTGAGGTGCATACCTAAAAAATTGAGAAGTATAGTCACCAAATGCAGAAAAAACTGTAATACTGCTGCATAAGTGGTGAACATTTATAATTGAAAATAGTTTGTCGAAAATTCTATTGCTGAAATGAAAATTGGCTTCATAGTTGAAGTGTTAGTCTAAAACAGATTCAGATGAAGCTGTTTATGTGGTTTCTTTAATGTGTACTGTTGTAATTAACCTTAAACTACATAATTGTAAGCATATGTTGAAGCAAAGGCTTTATGAGTGATGCAGCTGGGATTAAAACAGCTGGTAATAAAAAGTAACTGGTTTGGTACATTTCCAATTGTTTATTATAGTTCACTTGTGCAGTAAACTAATTTGGAAGGAAATTATTCGGGCACCTCTTGCATAGCAATCCATGTATATAAGTCTTTTTCTGTCAATGTCGTCGTTTGATTAATATGAATGTAGGCGCAGCTTAAATGCGAGCATCGCACGTTGTTCATGTCGTTACTTCAGAGCCCCCTAACAGTCCATTGATAACGTGACGTTATAATGTGTTGATGACGTCACAAAACCCAATTTCAAATACAGCGATGCTTCAGATTGAAAAAAAAATTGTCTGGCATTTTTGTAGTAATTTCAAAAATAAGTACTTTAATTTTATCGATGTCACAATTATTTTTGTCTACTTTCATATTATATATTTTTTTAGTTCGTCTACAATATTTTCTTCGGATAGCTCAGCTACCATCTGAAATGGATTTGTTCATATGGATCACGTGACTTTTTTACACACACGCATGTAACCGTATAGCTGGCATCTGCGATGCTCGCTATTAAACAGTAAACCAGAGGTAATATCGGTATATAAACTGGCAACTCAAAATATTAACAAGGTAAATTTTGAGTCCGATCGATATCCTGCCAAATTGTGCCTTGTCTTGAACAAAAAACTCACCAAATTGGCACCAAACTGACAATCACCAATCAAAATCAACAAGTGTTTAACATTTAATGAATATTCAACATATTTAAAAAAACATCTCTTCAAATATATACAATTAAATAATATAGTTAATAATAAAATCTAACATATTTATAAGAATAAAAGTAATTGCATTACAACAACTCGAATTTCAGAAGGTAAACTTCATTATTATGACTGGGTTTTATAGTTTTGTAATATTGAGTTTAAGCTGATCAAATATCGATAGTGAATGACATTTATAATTAGTTGAATGGCCTATTGACAATGAAGATTGAAAAAGGATATGCATTGATTGAATAACAAGATGTTGCAATTATCATATTGTATTCAACATTTAACTAGATTTTATCTTCTCTTTTTCGAAATTAAAAATGGTAATGTGTACATTATCCCTTCAATGGACCAAACGGATGGAATCAGCAATTAGGATTTTCCAAGTATAACTTCTCCAAATAACACAATTTCTTGTTTTGCATAGTTCAGATACAGCCTGAACTAAAGCAAAAATGCATAAAGCTGATTACCGTTGTACTATTAATCATAAATAATTCCTATATCGTTGGTCTTATTTAGAAAACGGTTTATAGAATATGTGCTTTTTACTTCAAACTCAATATAACATTCGTGTATGGTGTGGGGTCCTTATTACTGCTGACAAAACATCATCGCACTAAATTTTATTGACCTATCATAAATAGTTCCAATTATAGTGACCTAATCTAAAAACTGTGTAATACTTCTTATTCGATGGAACGTGCTTAGAGTTTGGGGAATGTGACTATGAGACAAAGATAACAGTGCATCATCAAACCAACTGTTATTGACTTTTCGTATAATCCCTTTTAATCTGACCTTATCCGAATACTTACAAGAGGAACGGTTTATTTTACTTAGTTGGAGTTTGTACAGAAGGGTCCCACTACATTTACGAAACTAACAATACCACTAGATACGAAATATCACTGATCACTATATATATAGAAGATTATGAAAGGATACAAATGACGGTGTTTTTGTAAAGATTATAGACAGAGACTGATCAACGAATGTCCTTAATCACTGAGTGTCAAAATAAATAAATAACTTAAACAAGTCATAAAATATTGATCTTGAACCTTCTCACTTCAACTGAAAATAAAACTTCTATACATTGCCCCAACTATCCCCTACTCGGGGATGAGCTTTCATTTGGCTTTGTTCAAATATTTCAATAAAATGTTATCAAAATTACAAAGGTGACAAATTCATTACGCCATATGCGCGTTTCGTCTATTTCGTTACATTTATAAATGCAAAATATTACGTTGTTGCTAGTTTAGATATTAATCAAATTCCTCGGAACATACGTCTACGTAATATAATATTGTTTGGCGGTCAATAAAATTAGTGTATCATCTTCGTACGTTGTTAAATAGTAAAACTTTAAAATATTGTATTTATAGTTTACAGGCCAATGTTTCCCTTGCGTAAGACCTTCACTGAGGTAAAAAGGGAAATGTTCAAATATATATAATTGTGTTGGGATGCCAGCAAAGAATGTCTCCCGAACGAACCCCCATTGCCACTATGCATGTTTAAAACACCCAAATAGACATGATATTCTTAGTTTTTGCATTACAATCTATCTAAATATCAAATTTTGTTGCAATCGGACTTTTGGGGGAGGGGGAGTGTGGTGAAACGGCTGACATCATAAAATGGTGTCGCGCGTCCACTTTTTTGGGGAAAAAAGCTCAGTATAGTTAGCTGTATCAGTATACCAATTTTCATTGAAATTGCTCTGGCCATTAATAAGATCGCCATTTTTTGAAACTTTACAACGGCCGCCATTTTGAAACCGGAAGTCGGACAAAATTTTTAAAAGTAGCTGCACACTTAGGGTATCATAATCTATCTGTGGACCAAATTTCGTCGAAATCGGATTATGTTTAAATTTTTGAAATGTCGTTCACGTCCAATTTTTTTGGCAAAAATGCTCAGGATAGTGAGCTGTATTAGTATACAAATTTTCATTGAAAATGCTCTTGCTATTACTTAGATCTGACAATAGCCGCCATTTTTAACGCTGCCATTTTGAAAATAGCGGCCAATTTGAAAATTCCAAAAGTGGATTGCAAAACTTCAGGTCACCCTTAACATGTTCCCAAAGTTTCATCTTGGACATTGATTGGACATTGCATCTCCAAGAAAATGTGCAGACAAGATTGAACGGAAAGAAGAAGAAAGAAAGAAAGAAAGAAAGAAAGAAAGAAAGAAAGAAAGAAAGAAAGAAAGAAAGAAAGAAAGAAAGAAGAATAATAAGAAACCGGACAAAAACAATATGTCTCCCAAAACTTCGGGAGACATAATAAGAAATGCTTAGACTTAATAGTATTTAAGTGTAGACCAGTAATACCATTTGAAACTATCTTTTACTAAGTCGCTTTATAATATCTATAAACAACAATACAAGGTAATTAAGGAGAGATTGCAGATTAAGAAGTTCACGTTTATTGCTTACATGTGTTGTAATAGAAATGACCTGAAGTAATATGATTTGTAGGCTAGACGCGCGTTTTCTTAAATTAAAACTCATTTATAACGTCAAAAAGCATTTTGAACAGCAAAACAAATTAAACGTTGACAGGCGTGTTTTATAAAAATTACAAAAATGCTATGTTAAATCGGACTAACATTTTAAATAGAAAGAACAAACAACTATTTATTCAAACAGCACCTGTATTTAGAAAATGACACTTGTTTTCTTTCCACCAAGAATTGTAATGCTGCATAAAATACTAACATTCAAAAGGCTTAAGTCATCTGCCAACTGTAGGTCTTTAATTTTATCCAGTTATTTTTCATGTATACTGGATTATAATATCTAGATAGACCTGAAAGTTATACACAAACAAGTTCTTTTCACATATTATTCCGTATTTTCTTGAACAAATTTTAACAGTCCATACGAAAAACTCACAGACGAACCAACGGCTACCATAAGAACGGTTAAAATTAACAAAAACTGCATCTTTGTAATGCTGATATTTTAATCATCCGTGTTATTTGCATTTGTCCTACTATGTACATGTATTTGTTAATAAAACACGTGGTCTGCATTTATTTGAATATGTTGTTGCTCATAGAGTTTATTTCTCTTCATAAATAAGAGTTGAAGTATTTGTTGATCCTTGTGTAAATACACTTAAATTTTAGCTTTGCATGTTGAAATTTATTTTGACGTTTTGCGTTGTGCACTTCCTGCTGAATTCTGGTTCACGTTAGGCACTTCCTGGTGAATTCTAGATCTGGAGAAGATAACCATTCTTAGAAGACTAAAATTCTGATATAGAATACTACAGATGGAAAAGTCTGAACCTCTTTTTTTAATTATGCCATTTTTACTTATTATACCAATCTTGTTGAATACGTATTTACTGGAGTGTGTAAAAATCTAAGGTGTCCAAAATGGTTCTTTCATTAAACTAACGCTTTTAGACAAAGGTATTAATTCCAATAACCTTAGCAATATCTTATATTACAAAGCAGTGAAATCCTAAATTACTCCAAATTATCTCTAATAGCTATATCGCATCGATTGCAACCACAATTTTTAACTACAGGCATGTATTGCAGGATCTCAATATTAATGACTTCAGGTCTAAACCCCCCGACTGCACTTGTGCATATTCCTCATTCAAATATTATAACAGTGGCCACGTTATTACTGGTGACCTGATGATTATAGGTACACTTCTCTAAGAAATGTGTCCGAAAAAGAACTAAAAAACTAAACCCAAACCTATTAATTGAAAAGATAGTTTTATGGATGAAGGTAATAACAAAATACATAACACCAAGGAAACTTACAAGAAAGACAATTCACAAATAAAATTCCAAGAAACCGGCAACCTGAGAACTAAAACCAAAAATATAGCAACTGCAGCAATGTTTATGACTTGCTACACAAAAAGAAATGGTGTGTTAAACCTATTAATTTTGTCTATTGATTTTGCGATAATTGATTGACTGAATATTCTGGATAACGTGTTTGGCGAGTGCCACGCTCCTTGCATAAAAAGGCCCCTTTTGTAGATTTTAAAAAGCGCAGACTCATTGTAGTTGATAAAAAATGCTGAATTACCCTTCTCTACATAATAATGAAATCTGTTATTGTGGAAGTCAAAATAGTTTACTGTTGCTCCATCTACCCTTGATGTATTGTTTGTAAACTTGTTCGTGACCTGCTTGCCTGAATTCTGCTGGCTGGACGTTAATCAAACAATCAACCAACCCAATATTCCTGAAGCATTTATCATATAAAACTTCTTAAAATATAGCACCTTGCGTTCCAATTACGAAGCAGTTTAGAAAGAAAGGAAATCGGACAAAACTGAAAACAAATGCTCGAAGTTATTTTATGTTCATGTCAAGAATAATTTTGTATATGCAATAGACCTGACAAAACATAAAATGGGTAATGGGAGGCAATCTAAACTTAGTATTTTACTGGCAAAACAAACTGATAAGTAATATTGATTTGTTTAAATGTCTTTATCTTGTATCATATGCAAACTGAAGACTATATCATAACTTAATACTTTATGACAGTACAGAAGAACTCCATTTGATCAATACAGCTAAAGCTAATATACTATATATATTTATTTATTTCTTCTATTGACATCAGAAATATATTAGTCCGATAAAAGTAAAAATGTTCATTATTATAAACGTTTAATATTATTACGAAAACGGACATGTCATGTTCATTAAAATTTTTCTTCGTACACTTTTCAATCTTAATTTCGTTGCTTTGCAAATCTTAACACGACTTAATTTAAAAGCATATAAACATCTATGTTGTTACGTCTACGTGATGGTTTCTGGTTGGGTAATCAACCTAGCGTTTTTGCTTTTAAAGATTTTTTACTTCATACAAAATTGTTTTTGCTATTTTGGTAAATAATAATGCCCCCTTTAAAGCCTTATACTTTTACACATGTTATTACCAGTCATCTTAACATTGTTGAAATTGTTAAATTAGAGCTGTTATAGAGATACTTTAATTTACTCTTGATGGAAACTGTTAAAGATTATACTATAGAAGTGAAAACCAGAAAACAACAGTCTTTAAATTATTTCTGAATGTGCAGAGGCAGTGATGCATTAGTTTAAATTTGTAAGCATTTTGAGTACCTAGTTCCGCTTAATTTTGAATTATCCTGCAGTTGCTTTAATGAAATCACATGTGATTGCCCTAGCTAACAAAGCCTCTATTATTGTTATTTTCATTGCATAATCGCATGTTACAAGGGCTTTACGAATTTTCTAGTTTTAGAAAACTCAATCAGGAAATCCGTTATATACATTTGTTAATCTATACCGAAACATATTCGAGTATCACATGTTGATACCTTTGTTGAGGTATCTTGACACAGAAATAACATAATCTGCCATCCGAGTACTCGATACCAAAACTTCTAACGTCTCCTTATAGATAAATCACAACCTTGTGTAATTTATGGCTCTCATAATTTATTGTATATATTACTCGTCTCTCTTTAATGTATTCATTAATTATAAGTAATAATAACTTGCTTGTCAACCTATTGCTCAGAATTTTAATAACCTTGATGATTCCAACACTTTAGCCAAAATTTAACCTTAATGTGTATGTAAAACTCACGAAGTAACAAAATAATTGCAATAAAATAAATTTACTTACATATTCATATATCAACGATAGGATGATATTATTGCGAAATAAATTGAAACAAAACATAAAGAATGCAAGATAAACCGATATTCAATTTAATACCTTTTTTATTTCTTCCATTATTTAAAAAGATTTTTAATCGTTTGGTTTCCTTTTTTATGCAGATTATGGCTTATATACGAAAGAATATCTATAATAAACTGGTGGTTTATTTATGGTAATTTAAAAATACCCCTAGGCTGTCATTCGGTTTTTCGCTGTCTTTAATTGGTTGATGAAAGCCGTGCTCTAGCCTAACAATGTAATAATTAGCTGTTTTATGTCCTTCTAACTATGTATCGTCTTATATCATCTAATATGCAACGTTTTAGGTGACTTTGACCTTAATTGAAGAGGATTGCAACGGTAGAAGGTTTGCAAATATTCTCCAGGTGCTCTGGTTTTTTTCTCGAAACTACAGACCACAAAATGGCTGAACATAAACTTACTGAAATAAGCATTAAACCTGAAACCTACAAAATTCGTAGTCCTAAACCACTGCGCATTATCTTATATATTTAGATGAAATACGTGTCCGATAAATATTGCATGTTAACACTAATAATTATCAAAGAAATTATTTGACGGATTTAAATGACAATATGTATTGTTTGCATATTTTTGTCGAGAGTTTGGTTTTGTAATATTATAGTCCATTGTTTATTTATGCGTTGAGAGCTTAACTTCTGGGATATCCTGTGTATAAGTACCACTTATATATTGTTATTCATATTTATAATGACTGGTTACATTTATTATGAAATTTTTAAAGTGAGGTGCTTAAAAATGTAAAGCGAATCATTTTCCTACGGCACAAAACTTCAGCATATACACCATTACTTCAACCACCCCATCGGAATACCCCAAAAGAAGTAGGTTGCTAAATAATTTCTTGTGTTATTTCAGAACTCGAGTTGTGCAATATGTACAAATTCTGATAACACAGGTAACATTTGAGCAGCTGTAACACACAATAAAGGTTAAAGGTACAAAATTGGTAGAAATTAAAAACACTCAACGGGTGTATGAGCACTCGTGTCAAATCGGTTATCAGACCCTCAATTCACAGAGCACATGTCTCGAGGCCATGACAAATATATTCATATACGAGCCAGTAAGGTCCATAGCAATATTGTATTTGTGTGCAAAATACATTACTTTAACCGATGGTGAGAATAATATCGTATTAGCAACCCATCATTTACCAAGACCACAAGTACAAAAAAAAAGTCCTAAAAAAACCATACACATCTGTTTTGTATTTTTTGTTGGCATTTCGACCAACGATAAGGTCCTCCCATTACTGGATTCATAAGTTACACAAGTGTTATAAACAACGATATATTACTGGGTCTCTGGGTCTGCTTATTTCTCCATTCAATCTCTTTCTAAGGGCCTTTGTAAACCGGTTGTGACCTTTTGAAAACCGGAAGTGACTTTTCAAATGTCCTGAATCTAAAAACTTTGGTTGCTATGATGTATATGACTTTCCTTTTGACAGATTTAACAATTAATAAGCAGTCTGTACTCGAATGGCAGTGACATATACGCGCTTCCTAAAACATTTTTATTATATGCAGTAAAATTGACTCATAAGCCGTTTTCATTAACCGCTTAGTTTCCCTTACTATTATTGTTACATAGATTAGGCGATAACATGGTTTCAGGTGTTCTGGGGGATATCCCAATCCGTTTAGCTGCGTCTCCTTATATGAATAGTCAATATTTATCACGAAATACCAAAATGACATTTCGAGTCCTTTTTATACGGCGTGATTTTGGAATAGTATCGCATAGGAAGAAAATAATGATAATCCGAAGAAAAACAGTAAGGTCTTCCTAATGGAAATGGTAAAGCCCTTTAATAAGAAAATTTTTTGTAAAGTTGCTTTATTTCTTATTTCTTTCTTTCTCATGAAATATTAAAATAGAATGAGGTACAATACCCGATAAACACTAGAAAATCAATAATTCCTTAATTACCCCATTGTCCCAAACAGAAAGAATGATGCTAATTAAATTCTTGTGTTACCGTATAAGTGGTTTTTTCGCGTGGGGAAAAATTAACGTTTATGTTTAAAAACTGTGTGAGTTTATTTTGGCGTTATGTAATTTTCGCGGTCCGTAATAGGTATGAATAACTCTATTGCTTTTCCTAATATTTCGCGAGTTAATATTTTCGCGTTTCAACTTTTACCGCGAATATAGCGAAAATTAAATCACCGCGAAAAAAACCACTTATACGGTATTTCAGCTTCAGCGCAATATGTTCAGATTTTGGTAATATTTGAGCAACCTGAACACATAAATAAACTTGAAAATTATACAATTAACACCCAGTCTCTGAGAAAACCATGCAATTTCCTTAAAATGAGTCCAAAAGGTAGGTTATCCAATTTAGCAGGCTGAACAGGGTTTATGCGAGAAATCTATACTAGGTTGAAAAAAAATTGTGGGTGTTATTTTTATTGTAAAACAGCGCCACCTATAAAATACATAAAAATGGCGTTGGAATCATGAAAAAACCAGCGCTTTTCGTTGATTTATTTTGAAAAAGTTAAGCAGAGTTTCAAAAAATTGTTTATGGAATTAAGCGGTCTTAAGGTGCTTCTTCTAAAAACAAAAACTAAATTTTTTGCCAGTTTGTGTTTTCTAATACAAAATCAAACTCTAAATGATCAAGAATTTGACAAAAAAGAAAAACTGGATTTCTATGCATAATCAAATGCAATTATCTTTTGAAGTAGTGCTTTTATTTACAACAAATGACTGTCATGTTTTCCTTCATGATCTTTTCTACCTACTGTATGATTTTTTTGCTGGGCAATTATTGCATGTTGCCATGGCAACCATTCTAAAATACGATGAATTCCACAAAAAATTTGACTTTCTTCATAGGAATTCTCTTTATTTTATTGATTAATCTCTTTAAGCATAATTAAAGTTCAATATATATTAATGAATTGATAATAAACAAAAATCTTTCATATTTATTTATATTTTAGCATAAAATGAATAAATTACATGTTATTTTCATCATATTTTTATAAAAATTCTAACTCATTTATGTGTTTTCCAAAGATTCCAACTAAATATAAGATTTGATGGATGTTGCAATAAGGTAGTTATGTCAAAGTATAACCCTTCTTTATATATTCACTTATGTAACAGCTGTAGATATAGTGATGTTGTAAAAATATATATAAATAATAAACTGCAATCAAAGTCAGTGTTTTAGCATAACCTGGAATTACCTCCCATTTTTAAATTTTCAATTTCCTGTAAACCAAAAACAAACGAGTGGAACTGAAAAACCAAGTGAATTATTGTTTTTTGTACAAATTTGACCATCATTAATGTGGACTCCCAACATTTAAACCAATCTCCCAGCCTTTACACAACATTATCCCGATGTAAGAAAGACAATCAGTGAAGATCACTTGGCTTTTGGCATTGATTGAAGACGTCAAAAAAGGTTGTTACCAAAAATGTGAAGCAATTTATGAAATAATTTGTGAGGGTGAAAAGATCATCATATGAATAAGTAAGTGTCAAGCTTAGAAAACAAAGAAACCCAGATGGAACTAGAACGTTGTGCCAAGTGAATGGCTATCGTGCAATCAAAATCCAAATACGCAGTCTCTTTGGCATATTCACTATAAACTAAACAAACATGGAATCATCTGCGGAGTTGAAAAAAAATCGTGGATAACTGAGGTTGATGTTTCAGATAGGCTGGTTTTCTGAACATATTGAAATTGTGGAGTGTTGAGAAAGAAATGAACAGATTGAACAAAGAAAGATATTGGAATGGATGTTTTATTCCTAAATACTGTGCACATTCTTTTAAAGAATCCACATATGAACAGACCCTTGATTTTAATTAATTCCTAATAAAATTATAGATAAATATAGTTCGATTTTTATGAGTTTTAGTTCGCTTTCCTGGACTAGATGTCCATTTCAGCTTTGTCATCACTGTGCATCCATCATCATTGTCATAGTCTAATATTTTTCCCTGAAATCTTCTCCTAAACTGCTAAAAGGATTTAATTGAAACTCGACCAGTCACATCAAGGTGTCTTCTATCAAGTTTTTGTTTGTTAAGATTTCCGGTGTTATATAATTGCAGGTCTGGGTCCGCCCTGACCCTAATGTTAATATTTTGGGTCCTCTTTCGATCGATTTTTGTCTATAACTATAGGTCCGTGTATTCTGGTACTCTGACAATTATATCATCTTAAGCATAAGCGGCCTTCAGATATAACGTCAGGTCAGGAGCATTGGGTTTCAACGACGGTGACATCGTAGAAATTTGATGTAGGATATTACCTAGCTATAGACTAACCATTTTGTAATATAGATAAGTTCATGAAGACCAAAAGTATTATGACGTTGCTCCCTTTATGACGTTCAATGTTTACATTTCTCAGCTTTTTTACATTTAGATTTCATATATTAAAAGTTAAGTTAACATATAATTTAAATTTTATAAAGAAAAAGTATTCTCATTTCTAAAAAAAAGATTGACATGTACATGTGATATTAAATGGCCTCATATTATCAACCAATCAAAATGCTTACATGGAAGGTCCTGACCTGATGTTATATTTAAAGTGTAGCTTGCTTAAATGAAAAATATTGCAACAGGAGACCAGGTTATAGGTTCGGGGTGGAACATTATATCAGTAATTCGCTGTAAACTCCTGTGTAGGCTACTTTTTTATAAATTTAATAGCTACATACCCATAAATTGTACAGTTTACAGGTTACATTTAAGCCACTGACCCATGAAATTTACTATGGGTCCTGATATCTTATTCAACTTTTTGCATAGCCCTGGAGCCCTAAAATTTACAGTTTACAGGTCCACTTTTCATATTAATTTTATGCCCAGGACCCATGAAATGTACAGTTTACGAGTCTGCCATTTTCACATATGTAAACAGACATGACTGCAGAAATGATCAAAATATACGCAGAAATTTTAAGAGATAATGATACTCATTGGACTGTTAGATAATACAGGCATTGATCTGAGGTAAAGACTATAACGGCCATCGATTTAAGACTTGTGCATATAAGGTTCCAGGCATATTTACAAAGAATAACGATGTGATCACGTTCCTTTCCCATTTCTGTACCAATTATGGTGACACTTAGAGTTTATGCCACTGACAGCGTCCATTTAGTGTAAATAGTGTAATGGATCCTCTGGTCTTCTTGGACTCCTTTCTGAAGTGTAAACAAGCTATGAAATCCCCCAAGGCATTGAACTTTATTGTCACTTACGATATTTTTTTTTCCATTTTGAATGTCTCCATTTTGAAACACCACTTGGGGAACATAAAAATTAAAGAGTGGTAGCTAGTCAGAATTGGCAAAAATGGTGGAACATAAAATAAAATAATATAAATTATTTTGAAAGTCAGTAGTGTGTTCGCACATTTATTTAATATGTAAACTAGTTGCATTTACAACCGTCGCCAAACAAATATACATTTACATAAGGGAAGTACTAGTATTAATTGTTAACATGTATAACCCAGATGTCACATAGCATGTACTGTAATCAGTTAAAATTGTAATAATATAATAATAATAATAAAATAATAGATCGCTTATATATATCTAGTATTTCCGAGTATTGACACCAATTAATGTATTTAATAATCACTATTTGAACCCATATAAAGCATATATTCGAATTTAAGTTATTGTGTAGAACGTTCTTGAATATTCATATTTGAAAAATAAAAATAAAGAGGGAAAAACGACCCAGGTAAATCTTATACGGGCGGACCATGAATTATAGAGACCCTGGACCGAAAATGTTAATTTTGTGTATCCGGCTGGATAAGCAAATTGGGGGAACCTATAATTATATGTACCACACCCGTGCAGTTTTGAAAAATGATCTTAAAACTGTTGTTGGAGCTTGTATGTTGATTTTCCCCAATTTTTGCATTTAAATCAGTGTTAAAGCCTATTTTTCAGAAACCGTTTAATGAAAAATAAATACCAATATGGTAGGAATCATCATCTAGGTGCTTCCAATCATGTTTTTGTTGTGTATTGGAAAACAAAATGGGCAGATTTGCTTTAAATGTAACATGGGCTTAGACTGTTTGTATTTGCATATCTTTAAAACATTTGTCTGAAACCTGGCAGTGTACATTTGTTTAAAATGGTTTTTTTTTACAATATTGGCATATATCTTAACAACCATAGCAGAGAGAAAATTGTAATTGATTATTAATTTACCAAGTTATGGTCTACAACAGTTAACTTATAATGTGTTTCGATAAACAATTAATTTTTAGAGCTCAGCAACCTAAATAATGAAAAAACATTATTTAGGTAAATTATCTCCCTTTATAAAAGTAATAAAAGAGAATATTTATGAATTGTTATGACTTTATGTAACTATAAACTTCACAATATGTTTATTTGTTTATATGTCTCATAAACCAACAGTATAGTTATAAAAAATAGCATTTTCATAAGCTGCAATTTATTTGAAAGAACCATTAAATATTGAAGTAATAGTATATGTAATATCCTTAACAGAATATTGGACCTATTTATTGTGCAAAGGTTTGTTTTTATAGATTTAAATGACTTAATCGGTTTACTCAACTCTGACTATAAAAGAATTGTGTAAAATTATGAAATGTTTTGTAAAATAAATTATAGCTTGGCACTTAGATCAATATTTGATTGAAAAAAAATGAAAAAGGGGCAACTTTGCGGTTTGCTTACATATAACTGACATCAATTGCCCAGCAATTTCATGCCACCAATTAATAACACTATTAGGGTACTATAAGAGAGAACCAGTGAAATAAGAAAATATTCACTGAAGCGCATCCTACTATAAATATGTGGTTTTAAGTCGGGTCAAATCATATTTCATAAAGGGCCACTCTGATTATAACCAAAAGACATGTTCTGTAACTGCAATAAACAGATCGCTTGATTTCTATGCATACGTGTATTTGTCATGTTTTTCATCAGACCTTCAGCTTTTCACCTCTACCCCTCTCTCTACTCCTTGTTTCTCTAGACGAATGATTCGGCTTGTATACAACGACATGTTAACAAAACTGGGACTAAAGGTTAGCTTTTTTTCTTAAACATTTTACCTTCCGCTATAAAGATGACGTGTTTTTCATTCAAAATGTGTTTACTATGTTGACGCATCCATCAAATGGAACTTGCACCACATCGATAGTGTTTGGTTGAGAATCAAAATTTATGACAAAAGGCATGATTTTTATTTTCTTATTGTGTACGTTCCATTTTCGTGTGGCAACATTCCATCAGCACTTGTTTATGGAGTATACAAATGATCAGGTACTCAAGAACCTGTATTTTCTATCCAGATTTTTCTGATAGATGAACTGACAGAAAAGATAATTACCCAGAGGTTCAAATTCAATTTCTGACAAGATTGAAGTCAGCTTTCCAAACTGTAAGATAGCCATCATGACTTGGTTGGCATTACGGAATATATAATAAAACGTTATTGAAACATTTCATGGGATAACATTGACTTGATTTGTTACATTTCTATCAATTTACGGGCAAACCAGAGAAAATGTACGTTAATTGTAGAAAAAAGACGCCTCATGAATACCTCTCTGGATTAAAGTTGAGTTCTTGATTGTGTTTTGTCAGATATTCCGTATTTTTGTTTTTAGGCATCGTAAGATTGACAACATATTCGTCATGTTTGGAGGACATGTTTTTCAACAGACTGTTGGTATTCCAATGGGTATTATTGTGCTCCTCTCCTCGCCGACCTGTTTTTGTACTCTTATGAGGCTGAGTTCCTAGAAGGCCTGCTGTAGAAGAAAGAAAAGACACTGGCCCAGACCTTTAATTTAACATTCCGCTATATTGATGATGTTTTGTCCCTCAACAATGCTAAATTTGGTGGCTATTTACATTCAATTTACCCTAGCGAGCTTGAAATTAAAGACACCACCAATACACTAAGCTCAGCCTCTTACTTAGACCTACTTCTAGAAATAGACTCAGGAAAACTACAAACTAGACTCTACGACAAACGTGATGACTTCAACTTTCCAATTGTCAACTTCCCGTTCATCGATAGCATCATTCCAGCAGCTCCAGCGTATGGTGTGTACATTTCACAACTTATACGTTATTCTAGATCCTGCGATCGGTATTCTGATTTTTTAGACCGATCCCTGCAGTTGACTGCTAAACTACTCAAACAAGGGTTTGCTGCACCTAGGTTGATGTTATTTCTCCTGAAGTTCTATGGTCGTTATGGGAAATCAGTGTCTCAAATACGATCTGACATGTTTGCTGAGTCATAGGTAGTGATTCCTATTCCTGGATTTGACCTTTCCCTAGACATGATAACGAGGAACTCGACGGGTGTCTAATTAGAGGCAGGCACTGCCTACTCGTCCGGAGCACCTGAGTGCACCCATGGTTTTTATTGGGTTGGGGTTACTCTCTGTTTTTTGTGTTTTTGGTTTTTGTGTTGCGTTTTGTCTATATCCGGATTTGGAACTGTCTCTTGACTTTTGGCTCTTGTTGTTCGGTCGGTTTTCTTTGCTATTTTTCTTATGCATAAAAGAAAAATTAGTACTTGAGACCGTATTTAAAAATATCCCATCCCATGTTATTGCATATATTTTTCCCGTTTTTTGATTTCAGTGTACAGTGAGTGTGCTCTGATGATTATTGGACATCTATTACTGTCTAGTGGTATATGATACACATCCATTTAAATCAATAAACCAACTCACATACTACAGTAACGAAAGTGAATGCCATAAAACTCGGTTAAACCATTTGAAATGCCTTTACTAAATGCAAGTAGAAAACTACTGAAAAAAACGCCATTGATGAAATAAAAATTGTACATATTTGTATTCATAGTTTATTAGCCTAAAGCAGTTCAGATATATAACAACATATGTATTTGATTCTTACATGTAGAAATATATCAGTAAATAGAAAATAAAATATTGAAGATTGATAACCAAAAAAAAAACAGCGAGCGGTGCATGATAAATAAAAATTAAGAGTTTCCAAGTAACATGCAATTATGTCTAAAAATTATTTAAGCTCTTAATTATCTTGTATTGATTCTAAATTTACTGGCTTAAAATGTAAAGTATGTGTGACATATATACTTGTAAAATGCATTTTCCTCATTTACGCAAAAAAATTCAGTCGTTGTTAAATCTCGATAAGAAATGCTTTTACAGTAACCTAACAAAACCCTAGTATCATTAAATCCATAACCAGACTAGACTACGTATCTCAGACGGCCAATTGAGTCTATGATTTTCTATTACATAGTAGCGATTTTCAATAACAATATTTGTATTAAATACTTGACACCAATATTTTATCATTTTACACTCTCATTCTGTTATACCAGTGTACTGAATTTGAATTCTGTTAAGATTCCTTAAAAAAATTAATAAAATTGCAATGACGTCTTCTTTTGTGACAACCCAACCGAATACTGTACATATTCCAAGTACATAATGTATGTGTCAAATAGAGATAATAAAGTCTCACTGTAGAAATATTATTTATGAATGGTGGTGTGCAGGTAAAACTGCACAATTGAAAGGTTCACTGAGACATTATGAGCAGGTAAGGTAAGGATCAAGCCCTATAGTTTCTTTTCACATATAAATCCATATTTACTTGAACAACTTTTATCAATCCACTCACCTATAGCTATATTTAAAATCCCAATACATGCGTTTTTCCATATGGGTCGTTTATTAGCCCATATAAGAATGTTCGGTTGTGATCCATCAACCCATTTCCATGCATTAAAGTCTCCACTCAAACCAATCCACCAAGTGTTTACTTCTGAATGCAAGTGACTTTCAACCAACAAACTGGTCACAAAACTGTGTTCTTCTACAGAGTGAATTACTGCAAGATCAGCCTCTCTAGCTGTACAATTGATCCGTGCTTCATTCCAAGAAAGGGCTTCAATCGCTTTGTGTGTGACATCATAACATGATCCATTAAAGAAGTTCCACTTTCCGCTACCACAGATGAGTGTTCGCATCATTTTGCATATGAACTCAGAAGATGTTAGGCAATTTCTATCATTCCATGTACCCGAACCCGAGCTTATGACCATGCAGTCTTCACGGCCTCTGTAATTATTTGGCTCATTCGATCTCCAGTTAGAAAATATATATGGACTCCCATCACTCCACACAAATTCACCTTCTGAAGTAATGTCGTTAAGTCCTGTCCATTGTAAAGTACTTTTAAATGTATTAGCTACAAACCTGTTTTCCTCATTGTTTTGAATGCTCAATAGGTCAGTTCCTATACTAAGACAAGTGTCTCTAGCTTCTTGCCATACTCTCCTCGTAGAAAAATTTTTATAACAGGCTGTATTGTGCATTATCCAGTCTTCCGGACAATATGATACTATTTTGGGAAATCGAAGATTTGAAAAGGAAAGTGTGCTTGCCGTTCTTGTGATGTGTTTTATGTCTGTGTAACAGACACTTGTATTGTCCATTTGTTTGATGTCCTTTGAGTGTGTGGTTGCCGTTGTTCCGTTCTTTATTGTGATGTCTTTTATATCTTTGTAAGAGACACTTGTATTGTCCATTTGTTTGACGTCTATAAAATTTGTGAAATAGATAGTGACGTACGTCAGCGCGGCGGATGCAACAGCTACCAGGAGAACGGTAAAAGTGAAAAGACACCAGGTTTGTTTTGTTGCTGATATTATATTGTTCACATTGTCTACATTTTTCCGATTTTGCAGTTGCGAATAAAAATGATTATTTTCAGAAACAGCTCCTAGTTCCAAATATTGCGTTGCTGGTTCTTCATAAATAGCCGTTTCAACGTTTGTTGATTGTTGCATTTTCCTGATTGCTTATCTTACGCAGTTCAACGTTTAATTAAAACATTGTGAACATACACTTAAATGCAAACTTGTAAAAGGAAATTGTGAAGTGTTGTAATCGATATTGAATTTCAGCAACACCTAGTGGATTCAGAAAAAGATAACTCTTGTTCAAAGTGTAAGACTCTAATATACTGATATAGAATACTACATATACACATTTTTAAACCTTTAAATTATTATATTCTTGATTATTTCAATAATTTCCTGTATAAAATTTTGTGTGGAGTGTGTTAGTAAACATCATGACTTTTTCATTATCGGATAATTTTGATGATTAAATGTTTACTTTTTAATAAGTTGCACAATTAAATCAATTCAACTATTTAAAGAAAATCTTGACAAACTTTCATTTTAATTTGCTAATGTTTTGTTAAATAGTTGTTATTTTTTAAAATAAAGTTTGACAATAAAAGATTTGAAACATTATTTATTTTATCGTTGACAGGTTGAAATCGCATCGTGAAATAACTTGTGCTGATATGTTATGTTCTGTATCTATTAGGTTAATATACAACGACATATTATTTGATTATTCAAAACGTAAATAAATCTCACTTAAATATTTGTTATATTTTATTTGTTTTTCATAGTCAGGGTTTTACATATTCCCCTTACATCACCACCTGACCAAGGTGACTTGTGGTATCAAATTACAAACATATTCTGACTATTACATGTATTTTTGTTATATCACAAGAAATAATCACGAGTACAATTACTAGAAAGTTATATCTCTCATTCCCTCTCACATTCACACTCTTTCACCTTCACTCTTCTTCATATTCCCTCTTTCCCATACTCATTCTTCTTCACATTCACTCTCCTTCACATTCATCTTATATTACATTCACTCTCTCTACATCAGTTCATTTTTAAATGTACTTCCCAGCAGAGTCATGATCTATATATAATAATATGTTTTTGTTAACTTGCTAAATACAATCTGTAAAAGTTTATGAAAATATATGTTTCAAAGGGTTCCATCTTCTTTCAAACAACTGAAATTTATTTTTCTTAACAGCTACACATTCTTCTATATAATACAAATACTTTAATTTTGAGCTTAGTTCTATAATATTTCGAACTTTTTCTTTGAACTTACAGTTATAAATATAATATTTTGTCACAATTATCATAAAGTTCAAAAACTTAGATTCGTTCACATATCCTAATACTATATCTTTTTTGTTTAATTCAAAATCATTTACAAATTTCTTTAATTGCTGAGAGACATTATCCCAAAAACATCTAATAATTCTACAGTCATAAAATAAGTATTGACTCTTCTTCCTGTTTACAAAAAGTACAGTATTTTGTATCTTTAAGATTTATTAGATGCAAGAATTTGTTTGTTGGAAGAATTCTGTGGAGGATTTTATTCTGAAATGTTGTAAGATGAGTATGTCTACAAGATTTTTTCAAGAGCACAAAAAACTTGGACCAGTCTGTAATGTCGTTCTTCCCATTTTTGAAATTTATCAGTGGGTGCATAAAATGCTTTGTCTCTAAAGTTTTTGTAAACAAACTAAGCTTTCCTTGTTTTTAACAAGGAATTTAGAAAACAGTCATCAGCAAGAAAGTTTTGTATTTTGTATGTAATATTATCTCTTATACATTCTTTGTATAATTTTGGAATTCTTGACAGAAGACTATAATTCTTTAAAAAATTATTAATGAAAAAAAAGTTTATCTTGTAGTTTTGTAAATGCATAAAATCATTTGTTGTTGGATCTATTATATCTTAAAGATACTGAATACCATTATTTTTTCATCTCTTGTAAAAACAAAATTCTAAACATGGAACAAAATTTAACACATCCAATGATAAAACATCTTGTTTCCGAATTTTAGTGATGTGTTTTGAGTTTGCAAAACCAAGTAAAACATCCATCCAGAAAGGATTGTTTAATTTTGCAGTTACCACCCTTATTTTTTCTACTTCCAAATTAAACACTCGTTCACCACCATACTCTTCTAAACTATATAATAAATTTTTTTGCCAGGGACCAGCTTAATTTTCGAACAATCTTTTAATCCAACTAGTTTTCAGGTATACAATGAAAGACTGTAAATGAATCATAGTCCACCTTGATTAAAATCTCCTATCAGGGTGTTCCTTCTAATTCTGTCTGACTTTCCATTCCAAATAAATCTGAATAACATGGTATTTAAATCATTTAATTTACTTTCTGGCATGTTTGGCAAAGCTGTAAGAAGTGAATAAGTTTTGGTAGTGCCAATGATTTTACAACTGTAATTTTACCCATAAGAGTCAATTTCCTATGCTTCCAGCTTTTCAATATCTTTGCAACTTCTTTTATTTTTCTGGAAAAGTTCAATTCTACAATAGCACTCAAGTTTACAGCAAAGTCCAGGCCCAGAACACGAAAGTTTTCATGTGACCATTTCAGATTTCTGTGTGGACATAAGATTTGATCAGAAAAGCATTTACTCCCAACCCATATTGCCCTTGTTTTTGATTTATTTATTCTTAGCCCAGATACAGTATAAAAGGAGTCAAAACATTTAACTGTTTCATTAAGTGATTCTTCAGTCCCATCCAGCATAAGAAAAGTATCATCTGCATACTGACTGATAAGAGGTTCAGAACCATAGACATTAACACCACGAGCATCAGGATTAGCTTTTAACTTAATAGCTAACAGCTCAACACCTATAATAAAAAAATAGGAGGATAAAGGATCCCCTTGTCTACAACCTCGAAATAAGTTAAAAAAAACCTAGATATATGACCATTATTTATAACACAGCATTTAGCTCCAGAGTAGAGGATCTCGAACCATTTGCAAAAAGAACTTCCAAAATTAAAGCTCTTTAAAGCATTGGTTAGAAACTCCCACTCAATGGAGTCAAAGGCTTTTTCAAAATCAACTAATAATAACAATCCTTTTTTGTTGTTTTCCTCTAAATAATGCATGAGGTCGTAGTGTAAGCGAGTGTTTTCACCAATGAATCTGTCTTTCATAAAACCTTTCTGTGAATCGCTAATAATAAATGACAACACTGATTGTTTGCTAAGGCTGCAGAGGCAGTTTTTAAATCAGTATTTAAAAGACTTATAGGTCGCAAATTGCTTATGTATCGTCTATCTTTGTTTTCTTTTGGAATATATGTTATGATTCCTTGATATTGAAAATCTGACAACTGTCCATGATTATAGCCATAATATAAGGCCCTGTACAGAAATGGACCTAAATCTTTCCAGAAGAATTTGTAAAATTCAACTGTTTAACCGTCTGAATCTTTTCCCGTTAGTCATATTTTTCAAAGCTTTATAAAGTCTGCTTTGAGGTTCTCATCTTTTTTCTCTGGAAGATGCACAATCCTTATATTGTGTTTTATGGAATACTGTTCATTATAATTTGCCTGCTTTAGTGCCTCCATTGATCTCTTATTTACATCAAAAACTTTCTCCTCCATCACCCCAATTAACTTGTCCTTAGCCCTTATTCTTTCTCATAAGTTTTCATTCTCTATCGCTAGTCCATCTATTCTGTCATATAATTTCCCAGTTCTTTCTCTCATCAAATTCTTTTGACAAAACTTTCTTGGAAAGAAGTTAGTAATTGATTCACAATTGATTTTACAATGTCTTTTAGGTCATTATGCTTGACCAAACATTCCATTGATTTTTTCAAATCTGTTTTTGTCAGTGTGCCTTGAAGGGATTGTTTAATATCATCAAGTTCATGAAGAATACTTATCAGCTCTACATTCTCGGAGCTGTCTTCAGCCACTTCTGAATGTGTTCTCTTCTGTTTAACTGGCTTTTCTTTTGAAGGCTCGTTAGCACCTTGTACAGTTTTTTTGGCTGCTAGCAATGTTTGCACTTGTGGTTTTCTGTTGTTTGTCCCCAGGCATTATTATTGACTGTAATTTTATAGTGAACACTACTATGATAAATATACATATAGTGTTTGAAAGTGAAACTTGAATGTTCTTTTTCTATGACATAATTTGGAAATAGTAAAAAATATAAATACAACAAAAGAAAATAACAGAAGTACAGGTTCATAGAAGTAACTGATGCTCATTTAAAATAGTCAACCTGCAATATAATAACATCCTTTCGTTATTTTAGATTCAAAATGATGAACCGAATTTTCGTTATTAAAGCACTGATACGTATTGATTCTATCAATTTAAGAGGAATGGAATAAAAATTAATTATCGAGAAACTGTTTTCAGTTTTACAGAATAAAAATTATTTAAAAAAACATTTCTTTTCTTCAAACAGTTTGAAATACAAGGTCAAACATTATCTGGCAGGCTTGATTACAGAGAGACAGTTCTGTTATGTGTATTTATCCCTTTTACATGCCGTTCTTTTCATCAACATTTTAGAGTCTTTTGTTGGTACAGTTAAAAATGCAACTAAATAAAAACACGTGTACCCTCTCATTTTTATAGTTCATTGTATTTATCAATAAATGGCTCTGAAGTCTAGTTTAAACCTTAATTTGTGTGTAAAATGGAAATTCACTAAATACTAACATTTTTAATTTAAGTTTTGATTTTCTCAGGTGCTTTGAACGAAGAAGCAGTGCTTGTCTGTAATTTATTCATTGTCATGTCCATGGGAAAAGGAAAAATAACATGTTTACTCCGCAAAATTGTGTTTTTGTTTCAATTTCCGATTCTATCCCACCCGTGTCTATCTCTCTGGTAATTTCTATGTTTAATATTTGAACGCCGATTTATTAATATTTTTAATTTCAAATTATTTCATTAACATAAAAAAATGATTCTTCTAACGTTACTACTTGAAATGTGTAATCGTCATGTGAAATACGACAACGCGCGTCTGGCGAAATGAATTTCTCACTTAGGTAATTTTGATAACATTTGATTGGAATATATGAACAAAGCCAAGTAAAACCTCATCCCCGGGTAGCGGATGGTAAAGGCAACATATACAAGTTGTAAGTTCAGTTAAAATTAGAAATTTCAAGATCAATATTTTACGACTTGTTGACGTTTACTTTTAATGTACAAAGTCGGAGACAAAACATAATAAGCAAGAGAATAAAAGTATATGCATTCAAGCATTACTAGCCGATTGATATACTATAAAAAAATTAAACGATGTAAGGATAAGAATAACAACCGAATCAAAACAAAAAGTCTTCTTTGATTGCAAAAATGTTTACTTGTTGCTGGCACATTACGTTTTGTTTTTTTTTCTCTCAATACAGTCTTTCATGGGTCGAGGTTATTTACTTGTTAAAAAATTATTGTTTTTTCCTTAAATTATTTTTGCACTATTCAACATTGTTTATGTCTTTATCATATCTTCTCGTTTTTTGTTTGTCGGAAACGACAGAACCGGGAGAAACCCCGGATCTTTGCCCGAAATAGCAATCCTTGTCAATTTAAGGTCAAAGTTGAACACAACCTTGGGCTCGAATCCCAAGCCGTGTGGGATTAATGACATGCCTAGCTGCTTCTGTTATAAACTGGTCCGATAAAGTTTTTTTATGAAAACCTATAGCTGCACAGTATGAAATACTAAAATGGTGGAGTTCTTTCTTTGGATATATAATTATTCTACATGTAAGTATGTTGTGTGAACGCTTAAAAAATCCACAAAGAAAATCACTTGTCAAGGGATGTGACTTATTACATTTTAAGACAATGATGAAATTAAATGTCATCAATGATATCAAGGTTACACAATTTACTAAGCCATTAAAGTGTAATTAAAAATTATAGAAAAACCACGATTTTAGTGTGAATAATTGTTGTGGTTATCTGACTTGTTTTCTGAATAAAAAAATGTGACGTTCTTTCTAAAGAAAACTAAACAAAATAAAAAAAGATCTCTTGCTCGTGAAAGGGCAATGAACTAAGGTTGTAATCTGTAAGGGTGTAGAGAAGAATAAATGTTTAATTTTGTAGTCTACTTTGATCACAAAATAAATAATAAAAACGAATCGAAGATAACGAGGAGTGTTCAAGAATCATTCACGGAAAGACAAAACCATATTTAGACCAGAGGGTAAAATAAAAATAGAAACACAACACACAAACTAAAACCTGAGCACGAAACCCCACTAAATCCGTGGATGAGTCCAGCTGCTCCGAAGTGTAAGCATATCAATTAAATATTATACCTAAATATTGGTACGCGAAATAATTTTACAATAAAAATGTGCATTTAGTATATCCTGTTGACAGAAGCAACAGTACTGCTACTTGATTTTAGAAACAGCAGTAATGCTATATGGTTTCAGAAACAACAGAAATGCCATCTGCTTACAGAAACAACAGCACTGCCTTCTGTTTTTAACAACAGCAGTACTGCTAGCCGGTTACAGAGACAACAATACTACCGTCAAATTCTCTCCACGTATTCTCTATACTTTAATGCACATCCCATACATATATATATAACATATATATTATAAAAACGAATGCTACTACTGTCCTTAGACGAAAATAAAACATATCTATAAATAGCCCTCCAGGACACAGAGCTAGATAGACGCCGGATTTATCAAATAGATATAAACACATAATCATATAGAATGCCATCATAACAAAAGATAAAAAATATAACGCTTAAACTTTGTTAACTCAACGGCCAGGGAACACCTTCAACGATAAGATAAGATACTATTTATTCTAGTAGTTTGGATGTTCTTCTAAGAGATAAAAGAAAAACACAGTGATTATTACACAATTTTAATATTTGGTATGTTATATTAAACGACACTGATTTAACAGTTTTCGTGTGTGGCTGCTATAATAATAAAAACAAGTGAATGTACAAATTTCTTTATTAAAAATGGAATGATAATAACACTAAGGCTGAGATCACAACCAGCTGTTTTCATACATTACAGCATACCTATATAATTTCCTGCTACGCATGAGCAAAGTTATTTTTTAATTTAAAATGGAAGTCTGTAGAGAAAACAACATTAAAGGAAACGAATGTAGCTATAAGTTGTTTTATTTCCCCAACTAACTAACTAATCTTCTTCATCCCTGTTGGGACATAAGGCCAAGTGAAGTAATTAATGTTTTGAAAATTATAATAAGAAATCTATCATACATTCAATCAATACAAAAAATCTTTTTTAAATATTGCCAACGATATTTCAAAGATTTAACTGTCCGAAAAAGCCGTTGCGTTTAATAGATTTCTGACATATAAATCATCGACTGACGTAAAAAAATATGTAAGTTAAAACAAATATTTTCATCTCTTGATTATAGAATAACATTAAACTGCCATCACGTGATCAACAAAATAAACAAATTGTAGTTATGCTTGATATTCTTGCAACAATTGGGATTTCTGAAGCTGATTGCATAGTATACTTTTTTTTTGGGACAGGAAATGAAATTAAACAAATTGCATAAAACATCTCCATGTTATAACCACACAAGTCCACAAGTAATCAAACATTATATGTCTTAATTTAGACGTGTCAATTAAACGGTATACATGGTATACATTATAAATGTTTAATCTTCTGAAAATTGGTAGTCAATTATTATGTACTGCATATATTTGCAAACATAAAAGTAACAATTAAATTAAGAAAACAGTAAGAAACATTTGCTAGAAAGCCAACCATTTTCTTAACTGGGAGTGACGTTAGATTTTCAGTTGGACATAAACGTGGAGAATTGGAGCATTTGTCTAGAACCAAAGTACGAAACGCATAAAATACGAATTCCTAGGCCCCTAGCAAATAGTGAATTAGTTCATTTCTTGAATGGATTTTTATTCATCGACATACAAAATCCCAAAAATGTGTCTAATCTAATTTAAAATAGAAACAAACGTTTAAAGGCTTACTTTCCCAAAAGAAAAACTATGGTCGATATGAACACATTCACTTTATACATTTTAGTTGAGAAACATATAAAACACATGTAGAAAATAATAACCTAATATTAGACGCTGTTTATTACATATAACATATTATTTAAATATGCTTTGTGGTCACATTACAAAGATGAATACATACGATTTTGATTTTGCAGTTATGTATATGCAACAAAGTTACATATATAAAATAAATATATATCCTCCTCTTGGTAAACTGTATAATACAAAGAATTTTTATATTTGAGTACAAATGCAGCAGTAAGCATACATAGAAATTAGCAAGTAAAATAAGATTTAAAAAAACTATTATTGTGAAATTAAAATGCTGATTTCCGGAACTGCCAATAATCATTTATTAGATTTGACGATTTTTATTTAATATTTTTGAAGAGTGATTAATATTTCAAATTCGATTAATAAGTATATAATGTTTAAAAATTGAAAAGTATTAGTTTAATATTATTGATAGTTTTAAATATCTGCATCTTGTCATAAAATGATTAAATATAATGTTTGACGTTTTCAAATTTTGCTTTTCACAAATGACAAGCAGTTTTCAATATCAATGCGAAAACTGACCTTATATATTATGAATATTATATATTATGAATATGTTTACACACATTTCTAATGACTGTACAGCTATGTTGGACTACGTCTACAGCGTACTGTTTATTTAACCATCTTTTTGCAATTTGATAATATTACATGTATAAAAGAATGTGACCTGTCTGTATCTCACAATTCTTTTACTCCATCCTTAAGCCATCAGAGCATAGTATACTCTTAATGTAGAAAGATAATTAAATTTTAAATTCGTTCTTTGAAACACAAGAAATCGCAAAAATAACTTGTGTTAAGCTTGCTGTGAAATTCACTCAAATGGCGTTTTTACATAATGAACCTAATTGCAGAATAATTTAAAATTAACAAAACGCTACGAATTATGCAATGCTAAAAGATCATTTATTTGTTGTCACTATGTTCACTTTCATTATCACTCTTTTCATCTTCCTCGTTTTCTAGTTCATCTTCGTCCGATTCAAATATTGTATCTGAGGGTTCAATAATATGTATTGAAGGCACTTGAAACATTCGAGGTTTTATTTCCTCCTCCTCTGAATCTGAGTCTTTTTTGTCATATGTCATTGTTATATTTGGATCACCATACGGAAGTGATACACGTGGATCATTCATACGGATACAATTTATAGATCTGTCCAATTTCTTTTTAATTGCGAGTCCGAATTTCTTTGATTTTCTTTTCGTTGGAAATGCTAATAAAGTAAATAAACATACATCAATAGAACAACAGAACAATGAATTTTGAATGTCTGAGGTACCAATAACACAACATAATAGTATAGTATATAATCGTGATGTCAAATTATATTTTATATACATAAACTCAACAAATTATGTAACTAAATATGGCTATGTATGCTTAACACTGATTTCTTGGTTGAAATCGAGTAGTCTCTTTATCTTTTTAAATACTTTGCATGTAATATAATTAGGTGTAGAACTCGCGCTGTTTATTCTCTAGTACAGGTTTGAATTTATCGACTTAATAAATGTTTTAAATGTCCATATTTCCAGTTTCAACGACAAAGATAGTATGATCTCGAAAGCCGTACGCCTAGTATGATATAGCTGTATAATAAGTTATCTACGTTTTCCACAGGCAAGGTCATTGTATAAAATCTATATCAAAACCAATATACGAGATTGAACAATGAAGATATGGAAAAACAGTACAACACAACGAAAGTATTATACAAAAACAGAACTTTTCACACAAGACTGGCAGGGCAAGAAACCATGTACTTTTGAAACGTTTGCATATTTTGGCCTTTTAATATCATCCATGGCAATGTCCCTCACATTTCAAAATAAGCAAACATTTTTCAAACAAAAGCTCTTGGTTTGATAACAGATATGTCTGTCACTGTCTGTTGAAGCTCTTGGTTTGATAACAGATATGTCTGTCACTGTCTGTTGAAGCTCTTGGTTTGATAACAGATATGTCTGTCACTGTCTGTTGAAGCTCTTGGTTTGATAACAGATATGTCTGTCACTGTCTGTTGAAGATCTTGGTTTGATAACAGATATGTCTGTCACTGTCTGTTGAAGCTCTTGGTTTGATAACAGATATGTCTGTCACTGTCTGTTGAAGCTCTTGGTTTGATAACAGATATGTCTGTCACTGTCTGTTGAAGCTCTTGGTTTGATAACAGATATGTCTGTCACTGTCTGTTGAAGCTCTTGGTTTTATAACAGATTTGTCTGTCACTGTCTGTTGAAGCTCTTGGTTTAATAACAGATATGTCTGTCACTGCTGATTTTGTGGTGATTGATTGAATAATAATTTGGTAACGTATTTTGAGATTGATACGCTCCTTGAACGATAAAAACTTTTTTGTAGCTTTCGAAATATAAGGATTGTAGCCGGTACAAAGACAAACGCCTTATTACCCACCCCTTTACAGTACTCCATACTGTTTTATAGTATCAATCAAAATTCCCGTTGTCCCCCGTCTGTTAATTTATTGTTTGCTAACTTTTCATACTCTGAAAATATCTGAAATATTGGTGTTCAGCAAACATACAATCAATTAAATATTCTGCAAGTATTTATCATATATAAATTTTACAATAGAGCTCGTTACGCTCCAATGACCATGCATTTTGGCAGATGGGAAATCTTGGTGTTATTTGAAGTGGCATATAAAACACACACATTTTTGACTCAGAAAGTCCAAACAAACACAGAATTTGAGTAAAGGGAGGCAATTCAAATCCAATATCTATTACTGTAGAAAATAAATAATATTAATCACCTTTAATGTATCTGTCTTGTATCTTATTTGACAGTAAAAACTATATCAACTTAATAATATATGACAGGTCAGTAAATTTCCATTAGGCACAGACAGCTAAAATACATTAGCTAATAAGAAATAATCTTAACAGCTTTTTATCACGTCTAATTCCACTTACGAATTTCGTTTATGGCAGCTGATAATTTCCACTCTGCGATACCTTCTTCCTCACACAATTTTTTCACTCTGTTTAAAACGTCCTGAAATTAAGCATACATACAGAAATTTCTTTCAAAGAAGCTGCATACATTGTTAAACTGGTACATACATCAATAAGTAATTCAATTAAAAAAATTTTATGTTAAAAAATATAAACAATATAAAAACTGAAAAAGGTGTAAGATGTTGGTAACAACCTCCACGCAAGGGATTCTGGGTATCCTACGTCAACCACAATCACCTTTGCCATACATTGGTTGACGCAGTGAGAGATATCTCTCATGGAGGATAGGCTGCCGTATAAACACAGTAATTTCAGTGTAAAACTGTATTAAAAGTTCATTCTTTGTTTTCAAACGACATGGGCAGACGACAAATGTAGTCCCGCAGTAAATGGGGATGACGTGTGGCAAAGGTTATATCTGGGAACCAGTTATGTTATGTTCTGGGTGCCGGAGAGTGGTAAATGCGTTAAATTTATGAAGAGATTTGTTCTGTGTGCCGGAGAGCGGTAAATGCGTTAAATTTATGAAGAGATTATTTATATTAAGATAATTGTAAACATATATTGTTTGTTTGTTTGAATGGTGTTTTAACGCCACTTTCAGCAATTTTTCAGCTATTTCATGGCGTCCAGTTTTTATAACTAACGCCTTTACCATAATAGAGCTTTCCGGAGTTAACAAGGGAGAATGAAACAGTAAGAAAACGAGTTGTTGCGTATTCAACATCGATAACAACAACCAAGTATATGTATCCGATGTTATAAAAATATAGCAGAATGTAGAGTTTAGTTTTTGGTCATTTGATCGTTTGTTTTTGTTTAACGCCACTTTCAGCAATTATTCAGCTATATCATGGCAGGAAAACTGGGAATCCTTATCAATTAAGATTGAAGTCGAGCGCACCCTGCCCGCAGTGAGGCTCGAACCCGCAATCTCGGTGTTGACAGACCACGCGATCTATAGAAGACGAACTATCTTAACCACTCGGCCACCGAGGCCCCCTTGGTCATTTGATACACGGGTGTTTATGATATAAAACATGTACATTTAAACCTTTACGTTTCGGAGGTTCATATATAGAGTACATTAACAGCAGAATTAACATTCAAATACTCCGAATATTAACAATTGAAGAAAGCATTCTTAAGGTATCCGACCCATAAGTGAAGTTACCGATAAATTTTATTTTTTTACCAAGAAATACAGCTTTATTAAATACATGTATTGCTAATTAATGATACAATTAAATATATTGTTTTACTTCGAGTTAATGTTAACTCTTTTTAGCCAAAAAAGTTAGTTACTCAAATAGTATTTCCGATGTTTGCCGAACATTACCGACGTCTGCTCCATTAAAACACAATAGACATCCGGGACACCAAATATGATCACGTGGTCTATTATGGTCCGGATACCTTAATGTGAAAGCTGCTAACATTAAGAGACAAGTTATAAAAAATAATTCTGAGAATTATGAGCTGCTTTTTGACATTTTTATTTTTGTCAATTTATAAATCTTATTGTGCCGTAGAACCAATACAATATTAAATAATTTTCAAAGAATTTTGATTTGTTTTTTTTTATGAATATTGTTTAACCCCGCAGTGAGGCTCGAACCCGCAATCTCAGTGTTGACAGACCACGTGCTCAAAGCAGACGAACTACGGGGTCATTATCCTATTCATGTCTAAACATGGCAAGATGAAAAAATAATACCAATTTTCTCTTTTGTTTCTGCTTTTGCTTATAACTGTTATTGCTTACGAGTTGGATATTTTGAAAGGTATGGCATTACTGTAGAACAAGAATATTTTTTCCAGTCAATGTTGTTACAGTGGAAGCACTTCCTAAAGTGTGTAATGTGGTACATTGTGGCCACAACATTGAAATGAAAGCAGAAAAACCATTCTTAAACTTTAATGTAAAATTTCCGCACAAAGTCCGTGGACACTTATACTTTTTTCTTCATTTTAATGTAATTTAGCATTATATGTGTATTGCGCCATATATGAAATTTTATGTGAAAGAAAGGTTTTTTTGATAACAAATTTCGCCCGTTCGGTTACTTTTGCAAAGGCCATCCAGATGGATAATGACCTCCTACCTTAACCACTCGGCCACCGAGGCCCCTGAAATTTGAACATGAATTCATATTACCGGCAATATTGCAACTATATTCAGAACCATTGAAAACCTATTAAAGTAAAGCTAATACAAATAGCAGTTGCGAACAAATTACTGAGAAATGATTGTACACTGATAAGGGTTGTGCCCCTTGGAAATTAAAGCAAAAATATGGCAAGCTAAGTATTGAAAAAATACATCGTTTTTGTCAAAAATCGATCTCAGGATATTTATAACGTTTACACGGCTAAAGACTAATAGGTTCTTTCATACGTTTTTGGGAAAGACCGGTTGATCTTTCACCAGTGATAGAAATTTTATGTCTTTTCGCGAGTGAAGCGCAGCGGAACGAGCCAAAAGACATAAAAATTTCTATCACGAGTGAAAGTTCACACGGACTTTCCAAAAAAGTATGAAAGTACCTATTTCTTCCGTAAACCAACAACTTTCACATCGCTATAACATATAGACTCTCCATTGTTTTAGACTCCATTGTCTCTGACGTCCAATCAGAACGCCGGAAACAAGAACGTCATAGAAGAACGTTGTCATGCTTCCATAACAACGTTCTTGTTTCTGGCTTTTTGATTGGATGACGCAGCAAGTACAGATGTGTGCGCGTGAGCTCATCTGTAATGGGTCATCTGTACCAGAAATCGGCCATTTACGAAGAATGCTATACCTACTAAATACAACAATAGTTAGTTGGTTGGTTGTTTGGTGTTTAACGGCACTTTCAGCAATTTTTCAGCTATAGCATGGCGTCCAGTTTTTTATTGGGGAGGAAGCCGGAATAACCCTTGAAAACCCCCGAACTGCGGTAGGAATACTGGCAATCCTCGTCAATTAATATTGGAGTCGAGTACACCCTGCCTGCAGTGAGAATCTAACCCGCAAACTCAGTGTTGACAGACCACGTTATTAATAATAGACGAACTACCGTAACCACTCGGCCACCGAGGCTCCTGATACAACAAAAGAAATACATCAGTCAGAAAATGTCTTACAACAGAAATCATCCAAACCTTATCTTATAGTTGTTTACCTGAAGTCATGCCCATTCAATGTGTTTGCACTACAAACATACCCTATTATATTGGTTTTGCTGTAGACTAAACTGTAATCTCTGTTCTGTTGTTTTCTTTTGTGAATATATAATTTTTAGTTGTAGATGGGCCTGATCTGTGACTGATACGACCAAACCTGTTAGTTAAAAATAATATGTGTACCAAACTTTTACGTCAGAAATAATATGTGTATGTTTATGATACAATAAAACTGTTTCTAAGAAATAATATATATATGATACAGCCAAACTTGAAATAAAATTGGTACGATACAACTTGACGTGTTTATTAGGAATAAAACTGATACAAAAAAACATATGGACATCCGTAAAAAACTACCATATACAACAAATATGGACATCACACAACTGCATGATATAACCAAATTATATCATAGAAAAATATGTGACGGGTACAATCAGACATATTTAATTGAAACCAATGTTATAATAAACAAACAATGATAATTCACATACAAAGGAAATCATCTACAAATAACAAGACTTGATTGCTGTGAACAAACTGCTTTTATACCCCGGTATATATATTGGTGTTCGAGAAATCGAAGTAATTTTAACATTGGTTATATAGGGGGAACGTTCCGTACTTTGATAGGTGTTCGAGAAATTCCGTGTGTTCGAGCGATCCGAGTTCGAGCTACTGAACGTCTGTATGTCATATCACGCATAGGTTTGTTAGTTTAACAACTTTTTACCCTTTATATTTTTGTAGAAGTCAGATTTAATCATTATATTTATTGATGAAATTTTATACACATAATAAGTATGCATGCTTGCCTTTTCTCATAACATTTGTTTTCACAAATCAAATGGTTTTGTTGTCATTTCTGAAATTCTAAAGTTCAAAGGTCAGTTTTTTCTATTTTCACTTTTGATCCAATTAATCGCCGCGACTGATTGTTTCAAATACACCATTTTCACCTTTACAAATTATTTCTCTTGGGTTGATGGTTCCTACTATTATCCTTTTTGCTTCGTTAAACTCCAATCAATCAAGCATTATTTACTTACTGTTTGCAACCCTAATCACTCTCCATGGAATTAGAAATGCTAAAAATTGTACTGCTTCTTCTAAAGGATATTCCATCATGCCTTTGATGAACGCGACGTCAAGAACAAACGATATAATGACTATGACGCCATCAAACAACTGAAACAAATACCAGTTCCAATAAACGTTTACAGATATATATCCCCAGATCAATTTATTGATTACATCATATACAAATAATATTTTGTTATCGCGATTTACCACGTTTCAGCATTATATCCCATCGCACTGCCTTGCATTATATGTCTTGTACATGATATAAAAGGCTAATTACTTCCCCTTTCAGACATGACTGTCGGAGAGCTTTTAAGAGCAAAATTCTTTTGTCCCACTCTGCACGAAAATCAGCTAAGGGTGGACTGCCATACTTTAAATTAGTGTATCTGTACTGTATTTCGTTTTTATTACTAAAGTTTATAATATTGTAGGTTTATATGCGTTAATCTTTTTACTTACTTGTAATTTCTTTTTGAAAATTTCCTTGCCGTAACAAAATACTTTTAATATTGACTGAAAATATATAGAAGAATATGACACTGTACATTTATAACTAAATAATTGTCAAATTAAATTATTTCCATTTAAAAAGGTGTACTGATATGTCACAGGACATATATATACGTAATTTCATTGTTTGTTTGAATGTTGTTTAATATCACTTTCAGCAATTCTTTCAGCAATAAAATGACGTCTAGTTTTATGTGGAATGAAGACGGACTAAACGTTGAAAACCACCCACTTTAAAAAACCACCCACTTCAAAATCCTTGTCAATTAAGGTTGACGTCAAGCACCCTGTCCGCAGTATGGGTAGCAAGCGCAACCTCCACGTTGATCTGCACGTGATCAATAGTAAGTGACTAACTACCTTAACAGCTCGGCCACCGACTGAAGCCACTGAAAGTCAAAAGTTACTACTAGTATGTAATCGCCAAGTTTGAACTAAAATATGTTTGTTTGTTTGTTTGTTTGTTTGATGGGGTTTAACGCCACTTTCAGCAATTTTTCAGCTATATCATGGCGTCCAGTTTTTATTGGGGGAGGAAGCCGGAGTACCCAGAGAAAACCCCCGACCTGCGGTAGGAAACTTAACTATGTTTTTTTTTAATATTAGCAAGGTTTTAAACAAACGATTACATCAGACCTTAATATATAACACTCATTGCTTACATTTTACATATATCAGTCATCGAAAAAGCTGAGCACTGAAAGCGCGTTTGAACTGCTAAGTTCTTAATCAAAACAACTGAAACAAATGTTAATAATATAAATGGATACCGAAAAATAAACAAACACACATGAACAGTAATTCTCCTTGGAATAATTAAGAAACTAGTATTGCAAGAGTGTTCTATGCAAATTAGAACATGGTCAGACCTTATATATGTCGATATTTTATCTGGAGCTATATATTTCGATTCTTATATATCTAACAAATGTTTTACAATTTCGAAGCGGCTCTAAGAAGACACTTTCAATGCCTGAATTGGTAGATTTGTCGCAAAACTGCATGTAAAGCAAATAAAATTTACAGAAAAATATATGGCTCGTCATATTATCGAATATACGTTTCTCTTAAGCACAAACATGAACCAATCTTAACAAAACTGGATTGTTACAGTGGGAAAATTAGTTCAGTTGAGTTTGTAAAGACGTCAGAATTCTTACTGTGACTGATTATACGGCGCTGTGATGTCAGAATTCTTACTGTGAAGGTATATACGGCGCTGTGAAGTCAGAATTCTAACTGTAACGGTATATACGACGCTGTGCTTATTAGAACACTACTGTGTTCTCTAAACGAAAGAACGCCATATTCGATTTTTCAATAAAATTCAACTTTAAATAAATTCCTTAACACATGCGATAGCCAATCTTGTACATACATTTAAATAAGTGTATGTGTTATTATTCAGAATTATTACGACTGCCTGCAATTCATTATCAGCCGCAACAATTCAGTGTATGTCTATGGTGTTTACTTTTATATACCATTTAATATTATCTACGTTGTGAATTTGTGATAAGGCCAAGTAAGCATTTGTATTTGTTGTGGCAACAGAACATTTATAATATACAAGTCTACCAGTAAATATTAGTTTTATACTAAACCCTTTTCGCAGCAATTATTAATGGGTTTATCTACCAGAATAAAAAAAAAATAAAAAAACAGATAATATCAAATCCGGTAAATACCAATAGTTCAAAAATGACGTTTATAGTCCATACAGATTTCTCGAGAAGACACCACAAATCCCATTTCTAACCGGATAGAACCACATAGTCCTTCCATTATTCCCGGAAATGACATTACCACGTGTGTACAAATTCGCGTGGCTAGTTAACGTGGAGATTTCAAATGCCAGACAACGCAACTAACATGCTTATTCCATAGTGTTTGTGCGATATATTTTGATTTTCTTTCCTCGTGAGAATGGTTGATATATTTAATTTCTCTCAGACGACATAATACGTTGAATATTCATGCATATTATCTGAAATCTATGTAGACTGCATAGCCATAACTTATATTTACGCCTACAAATCCCGGTAATGCAGTTATACTTTCATTCCGTAATCCCTGAAGTCCGATATTTGTCTTAACTACAACTTATTATGATATCATATAGATTGTCATTTCCGTACAAAAATGTCTTTTATTACCATATTTGATACTTCTATCATTAAACGGATTATTTACGTAAAAAAAAGGTAAAGAGCACTTTTAAAATGTCATTTAGAATTTTCATTTATTCTGAAATTTGAGGTGTGTTATACAAACGTGACATGGAAATCGTATTAAATTTATATCTATCTTGCTGATGGATTCTTTTATTTTTTCTGAGTAAGTTGTCTTCATTGCAAAATAATTCAAATTATTCGTTAAAAATAGCATTAGGTACTGTAGACCTAATAATGTAAATCTATGAACTCGAAGCAAATAGCAAAAGTTAAATTGTCATAATGAAAACTAATAAAAAGGGATTTTAAATTAGTGGTATAAAATACTTCAGGGGCGTCGGTGGCCAGGTGGCCCAGGTAGTTAGTCATCTATTACATCACTTGCCTGTTAACACTGAGTTTGCATGTTCGAGTTTCACCTCTGACCGGGTATACTCAACTCCAATCCTAATTGAAAAAAATGCTAGTTTTCCTACGGAAGGTCGGGGCTTTTCTCTGGATTGTCCGGCTTCCTTTACCCATCAAATCTGGAAATCACGACAGCTGAAGAATTTCTGTCAGGGCCGTAACTACCATTGAGGCAACGGAGGAAACTGCCTCCTCTAGTTTTACAACCACAAAAAAATATATTACACAAAGAATCAACTACAAAATAAGGAAATACTCCAAAATTGACAATTTTAATTCAGCATTGTTAAAATAAAGGGGGTGTAATTTTACGTTGATTTTTGGAAAATTTGTTTCCCTTGGGGGGCAGGCCCCGGACTCCCCACTTCAGTCGGTCCCTGCCTCCTCTATTTTCTAACCCTAGTTACGGCCCTGTCTGTCATTGGCGTTTAACACCATTCAAACATTAAAAAACAAACAAACAAACATAAGTGAATATATATATATATTACATCACAGTATGTGACAATATTGTATAAAACTACCATTCTGATTCCGGATGTTGATAATGCCAGGCATCAAACAGAAAACGATTATCACAAGAAACTGTGTAACTTAGCGGCAGGGGTATCCACTTCTCTGCTCCCTGTAGATGTTTAAATACAGTACAGCAGTTCTTTACGAGAAATTTCAAACTGTTGTGTAATCCAAAATTGTACTTACCAATAAAACAAGAAATCCTAGAATCGCTATACTAGCTTTATGAAACGCATGCGCAATATCCTCTTCTATAGTTGTAACAGTGGGGTCCAGAAATGTAGGCATATCCTTGTGTGTAAACCAATAGCTTTCTCCCGAGTCATTACGAAACAGACTAAAGTTAGTTCTGGAGGACGTTTGTGCAATGGTGTCTATCACAGTATTGAAATATAATGGCACGTTTAATGTATCAATAATACCAAATATTGGCGGGAAAAACGTCCGTAGCACATGGATGAATTTTTTTATCAAATGTTTTGAATCGAATACCATATCTACAAATGAAATAAAAAAAGAACTATTAAATCAAATGAAATATGATTATACATGTAAATAAATTTATGACATATTCTTACGTTTAACGAGGTTCGATTGTCCTCAATAGATTAACTTATTTCCCCTATATCTATCCCGTATTACTGAAGGAATTAAAAAAACATAAATAAATTAGTAATGTGTTTAACAGCATAAAAACCTCCAGGTTAAATATAGGAGAAAGATTTTTGATTTCCCCGTTTTCCTCAAACGTCACAACGGAGTTGTTAGTGGAGTGCTGAAAGAAAAAATGGAGGGAAACGGACCAAATAACAAGAGCCGAGATCAATGAACGATAAAAATCCAGATTTAGACAAATATACACGAAACAGAACACAAAAAGGAAAGTGAGAAAGTCTAACTAGTCTTATGTCACTTGAGGAACCTGAACCAGTCATATGTCACTTGAGGAACCCGAACAAGTCATATGTCATATGAGTAACCCGAACCAGTCATATGTCACGTGAGTAACCCGAACCAGTCATATGTCACGTGAGTAACCCGAACCAGTCTAATGTCACATGAGTTACCCGAACCAGTCATATGTCGTGTGAGTAACCCGAACCAGTCATATGTCACGTGAGTAACACGAACCAGTCATATGTCACATGAGTAACCCGAACCAGTCATATGTCGTGAGTAACCCGAACAAGTCATTTGTCACGTGAGTAACCCGAACCAGTCTAATGTCACATGAGTTACCCGAACCAGTCATATGTCGTGTGAGTAACCCGAACCAATCATATGTCACGTGAGTAACCCGAACCAGTCATATGTCACGTGAGTAACCGAACCAGTCTAAGGTCACATATGTTAAAAAATGTTTGAAGGTTGAAAGAAATTTAAAAAGACAGCCATTAAATAACCGCTTTGTACTCCGTTGTTTAAGTATAACTGTAGATCAATCAATTAGTAGACGAAATAAATAAAAAGAGAAAATGTCGATGTAATCTTCTAGAAAAAAGTTTTCAATTGTCAAAAAACCATTTTAGAATAAAATGAAACATTGTTACACAGACATGTAACCATTATTTAATCCATAGCATGGCAAAGAAAACATAATGAATCGCTTATGGCTTCACAAAGGTCGATAAAGTCATTACTCCAAAAAATAGTTCCTTCGTATAAACTAATATTGGAGATTAATAAAGGAAATTTAGGCAATTCTCTGAGTTAATTTAATTTACTTCTATAGTTGATCGCAAAAGTGATTGGCAAGGTCGCAGAGAAATGAACATTTCTTGACATTCTTAATATACATATTATGGCACGAATTAGAATCCTTATCGTAAAAAAATCAATCACTATATATTGTAACTTTAAATTGTGATTTATCTTGAACGATTTAAAAAACAATGAAATACTTCGATTTTGTTTGTTTTAATGATGTGGCGTTAAACATCATTAAAACAAACAAAATCATAGAGACTATGACTTTCTAGCAGGACCCGTGGGACATCATGGAGAACTGTTGTAGTCCCCATCATCGCTAAGATAAAGCAGTTCTGTTATAGCGAGCATCGCAGATGCGAGCTATACGGTTACATGCGTGTGTGTAAAAAAAGTCACGTGGTCCATATGAACAAATCGATTTCAGTAACTGAGCTATCCGAAGAAAATATTGTAGACGAACAAAAAATATATAATATAAAAGAAGACAAAAATAATATTTTTTAAATTACTACAAAAATGCCGGACAAATTTTTTTTCAATCTGTTCAAAACGCAATATTTGAAATTGAGTTTTGTGACGTCACCAACATTTGATAAGACGTAACGTCATCAATGGAATGTAGAGGCACTGTTAGGGGGCTCTGAAGTAACGACATAATGTGCGATGCTCGCATTTAGGCCTCCCCTACATTTATATTAAATAGTGAAGGTAAATTATCGAATGAAAATCGTTGATTGTGACGTATTATGTACAAACTAGAAACGAACTACTTGCGGAAGATTTGTATCAATCAACATAACTCCATGATTGTACTAACAACTTTTACGTGTTTTTGTAACAGAACGAAACTATGTATTTAATGTGAGCTGCTATTATTGAATCACGTAGATGTTTTCATTAATAACATTTTCCATGTAGTGTACATCAAGCGTTAAATTAGAGAATTTCTATATATCTAATTTTAGTGCAATAGCTGATTAAACCCTGAACGTATTCCGTATTTTATTTATATAGATTCAGTATCAATAACTTGATATACAAGAAGAGGATGACTTTCTTGTATAGCTTACAACCTTACAGAACGAAGGCACTGACAAATACCAATAAAACTAAAACATCGTTCTGTATATTTGTCTTCGATAATAGCTTGCTATATGTATTGCTTTCTGTGACATATGGGTGCCGTTCGCTGATAAGGATAATTCCAAGATGTTAGTCTAGTATTTAATGCGTTTCTGCGGATTGTTTCCGATGTTGATGGTGTAACATTGGAATTTTAACACAATACGAATGCACATTATGTTAAGATGTGATGGAAACGGAACACTTAAGACTGAATATCTAAGGACCGGAGGGTGATATAATAATAGGCCAGACTGTAAAAAGTAGAAAAACTGGAGCAATGCTCACTAATCACGCACAGTCCTATGTCAATAATAGTAGTGTGCTATAGGAAATCACACATATAATAGAGCTCAAAATGTAAAATATCCGAAGTACAAGGCACTATGTGACAAGGATTCTGTGAAAGTTTCATCAAATACAATTTAGTGGAGGTGTAAATGGAGTAGCGGATATGAGATAATAAATGTACGTACGGACGGACAGACGGACACCCCATCACTATATACCCCCACTTTTCAATCAGGGGTAAAATAGAAGAATATCCTTACAGGTGTTACGAACCTTTTATAAAGTGTATATCCAGTATAAGTTCTCCCAGCACCAAGCCACAGTCAACGATATTGAGCAGTACTATTAAAAACAATACTTTCTTGCTGTGAAGTAATTTTTCTCCGGATCTTCGTAATCTACATTATAAAATGTATACAAAATTACTGTTTAATTAGTATACATGTATTAGTTTGATTATTTAATGCGGGTTCTAACAACAAAAACTCTGGCATGGATGTCAGGCTAATACGTAATAATTTACATGTTCGTATAATAAATTAGGAATTTAATAGTCATGTTTTTGATGCTTAAAAAATAATTTCGGGTTTCCTCGGGTTTTACATATTTTAACCATCATATTTGATTATGTTTTGCACATTGGCTCATTCGATCATACCTTTCTTTTCACAGTTTCGTTACAAACACCTACATAAAATAAACTTGAAAACGCTGATCTAGCGATCACTGATATCCCCGCTAAAATTTGTTAAAACGAGTAGTGACCTTGTCCTTTGCCAGAGTTCCCCCAGCATCAATAGACTTTTTACCCACCTGAAGGTGTAAATGCAATTATTTTCTAAACTTTCATAGTAATCAAAAGCACACGATTTTAGTTACTGTCCGGACACGCCTTTTTGTAAAAATTCCTAACATTTTTTGGCAACTGTGACTGAAATTTGACGAATTTCTAAAATCGATAAGCTTCTGATACACCTTATATGAAACTCTATCCCAAGATTTCATTGAAATTAAATGCACACTTTTTCAGTTATTGTCAGGAAACATCATTTCTGTAAAACTTTCTAACGTTTCTTCGACTGTGCCCTTGACCTTAGACATAATACCCCCAGCATCGATAGGCTTCTTACCGACCTCATATGTAACAATATCCCATAGCTTCATTGAAATCGGATGCAAGCTTATTATCATCCGCGGACGGACATGCGGATTACTTTATACTTTCGTCGGTCATGTCGGTATAACTACATGATATTTATTCATAAAGCAAGACCGAACAAAAATAAGGGAGAGGGTAAAGAGACTCCCGCTTACTGAAACAGAGCATCAAATATCTTAAAGTTTAAATCAAGATAATGTACTTTGCTTCCGAGGTAGGTTTCATGTTGTTATTAATATTGACAGTTGAAATTAACATCCGTATAATAAAACATAAATCTCGTTTCAATAGAACAATTGGTCTACCAGTCAGACAGTGTTGTAAATTTATAATTTATGACAGTGTGATATACTTTCTACACTCTATCTTACACCTGATCAAGAACGTACGCATTACGAAGGGTCGGTGAAGAATTCCGGTATACCGACGTCATCTGCCAATGAAAATGGATGGCCGCGATATAGCAAACAAAAAAACACCAATGACTTATTATTACGTACCTCAGCAACAAAAACAATGTGTAACTACGTGTCGTTAATGTATGAGAAATCGGAAAACTATTTCTAAAAATAAATAGTGCCAACCATTCGTATATTTATAAATTTTCCCTTAATATAATTTAATATCTTACATGTCGCCTAACTTCTCGGGCTCTTTTAACTCCCTCTGTAGTTCTTTCTCCAAGTTATGTTCGATTCGGTCAATGGAGAAATCTTGAGTTGACATCCGGCGCGCAACATTTTCAACAGCCTGCAAAATTAACGATATTCATGATTAATATATTTCAATTTTTATGCGTTTTTTAAATTTAAGTTGGTGAAGAATTAATTATGGCCTGATTAATTAAGATTAAGCATATATGGATGTAAGTTAAACGAATAAATAAAAAATTATAATACTTGGCTACTTTCAATTTTAATAACCATTTGTTGTCATAATAAACATGTAATTATAGTTCATTTTTCAAATAATTTCTTTATACAAAAACATTATGTGGCATAGTATTTGAGGTTAATATCTTTGTCAGTTAAAACAAGCAGCATAATAATTCGAATAAAATTCGGATCTATTCCATTCGGATTCCCTCGAAAATCATTCGAAGCGGTTAATACAAATACCTTGTATATTTGATAGCAGTTGCACTTGTGAGTATATTAAAAAACCAAATAAAACAAATATTTACGAGATCTCTGAACATTAAGCCCTTCTATGTAATATTTCCATGCCAAAAGTACTCCATCGTTACATGTATCATGCGTGTGCTTCATTTTTAGGTGGCATAAATCACATCTTCTCAAATTTTGCATAAACAAGTGTTTTAAGAATCAAATTTTGAATACCTGAAGCATCCTCTCAATTAACGACAGAATTCAGAACAACTTCGTCTGTTAATATTTAATGTATTATGCCGATTATTTGAAACATACATTTTCAATATAGGAAAAGAAAAAATAAAACAAACAAAAATATATTAATTCGATTAAAAAAAAAGATGTTTTGTATAGAAAATTGATTTGAGTTATAAAATTTGTACTATTGCTCTTACGAGAAACACGTGATATATTGAAAACATCAGTGTCTTTAAGATGCTTGGATCGTTTCTGTTATGTAATAGTGGGTCAAAACATCATTGCGAGACATTAAAGAACAATTAAATGCAATGCGCATAAATGCACCAAAAGCAGTTTAAATGGTGTTGAACGTCTTCTAAAGAAATTTTCATAATTAAAACAACTTACAGAATTACGTCAGGTGTTTTATAGACATTAACACCAATATTTGAAGTGCATTACAATTTGCATGTTATTTTCTTATCACTATCATTTCACCTTTTAAAGATCTTTTTAAGAGTATTGATTTATCACATTTTGACCATTAGAAGCCACTTAAATCATTAACAACTATATGTTTTTCGCCCTCGTTCTTCATTTGACATTTTGAAGTCGTTTAAATCTCATACAAACTAATTTTAACGCTTTTCGCCCTCATATTTTGAAGTCGTTTAAATGATTTTCTGTTTTCGCCTTATTTTGAGGTCGCTTAAATCATTCACAAACCTACATTGCAATTTTACTTCAACAATTAGATCTTTGTACACAAATAACACTAGTTTTATTCATTGGGAAATGCGAGGCTTTACCGAGCATTTCGCACCTGCTTCGCGGCGAGTAAAAAAAAAACTATATTTTCTGAAAATATACAAATACAAATTTTATTGTCATATAAACATCTAAACAGAGTTTGTGACAAAACTATATAATTAAACACTATAACCGTAGAAATACACAATTAACATATAAAACATAGTATTTTACATGAACAATGTATGTATTGGCTTTGCAAGTATTTAATTAAGAGTCCCCCATCCTCAATACTAATGATTGTTTTATATAGGAACTTATAACATTAACCTGTTTATAGCTTTTTGGATTTAGAAGTATTTTTAATTTTTTAATGTCGCTATGTTGTTCGTATTGATCACCATCTTCAAAAAATTATTTGAGTAAAGTATTTCGCAAAGACTAATTTGTCTTGCAATGCAGCAGAAAATGAACCCAATCCTCTACTACGTTGCAAACAACACATAGTCTTTGCTCTCTGGGAATTTTTAAGTATCTACCCTTTTCTATGGCTAGATTATGGTCACACATTCTGATTTTTGTAAGGACCCTTCTAGATTCAAAATCTTTAAATAAAAGATAGAATTCTCTGTTTAAATCTTCTTTTATGCTTTTATATAGGTATGTTTTATTACTTTCATTTAGTAAATCAAGTTTGTTCTGATATAATTTCTGATACCATTTATTGAAAAGGTTTTTTGAATTTGATTTTAAAGTTTTCAGTTTATTTTTATTATTACAATTTACAAGTTGTTGCACAAGCTTATCATCAGATATAAAATCCTTAGCGAAGGTGTACCATGTATATACATTTTGATCGTTTAATTCTTTGGTGAGGTTGAAGGCTTCATTTAGTAGTTTATTTATATTTTTTCGAACAGAGTCTTGACATGTACGACACTGTTCAAAGCATGATTATGAATATTGTTTTTATCCTGCAACCCTACAAGACATTGTACACAGATGAAAAACACGAATATGTGCAAAAATATCAGATTTCTGACTTGAAATTTTCGGTGCGTTTTCTAGTGATAGCCTGACGTCACAAAAAAGTCGTATTCGACATGTCGTAAACCAGAACAGAATATCGTTAGAAGCGAGGACAAGGGTACCAGGAGACGTTATTCTGTACTGTTTAATAATTCTAACATTTTTTCGTTTACCTTTATTGTACAGCAAATGTTAGGATTGTAGGATAAATACCTGTTGACGCATATACTATAAATCAAACTTATAGCAAAAATTTATAAGAGAAACAGAATAAAATCTTCTTTGATTGTGGAAACCCTGTGAACTAATACTAACACATCAAGAAGGTAATTAGGCACATGTGTTTGCTGTGGAAACAAAATTATTAAGTGCCCAACAGACGTGTTCTAGCATTTGGAACAACAATTTAAAAAAAACACCAAACATTAAAGTGTTTCAAGGTCTTTCACAATTTAAGGTAATTGTAAATTAAAACACAATTTTTAAAAGTGTTAATAATTCTGTATATTTCTAAGCGTGTGTTTGTTGTTGTAAGCAATGAACATTATTTTCTGATCGACAACAACACCTGTTACACAGGGGTGTGTTACTTCACTTAACACAACACTAACGTACACAACGCCTGTAATACCGGGGTGTGGTACAACACTAACACAATACTAACGTCAACACGCATGTTACACCAGGGTGTGGTACAAATCTTAACGGAACACCTAACGTCAACACGCATGTTACACCAGGGTGCGGTAAAACACTTACACAACACTAACATCACAACTCCTGTTACACCGGGGAGTGGTACAACACTAACGCAACATTAACGTCAACAACGCCTGTAATATCGGGGTGTGGTACAACACTAACGCAACATTAACGTCAACAACGCCTGTAATATCGGGGTTGTGGTAAAATACTAACACAACACTAACGTCAACAACGCCTGTAATATCGGGGTGTGGTACAACACTAACGCAACATTAACGTCAACAAAGCCTGTAATATCGGGGTGTGGTAAAATACTAACACAACACTAACGTCAACAACGCCTGTTACACCGAGGTGTAGTAAAAAAATCTTGACACAACAACGCCAACAACTCCTGTTACACCGCGGGGTGTGGTACAAATCTTAACAGAACACTAACGTCAACAACGCCTGTTACACCGGGGTGTGGTACAACACTAAAACAACACTTACGTTAACAACTCCTGTTACACCGGGGTGTAGAACAAATCTTAACAGAACACTAACGTTAACAACTCCTGTTACACCGGGGTGTGGTACAACACAAAACACAACACTAACGTTAACAACTCCTGTAATATCGGGGTTGTGGTAAAATACTAACACAACACTAACGTCAACAACGCCTGTAATATCGGGGTGTGGTACAACACTAACGCAACATTAACGTCAACAAAGCCTGTAATATCGGGGTGTGGTAAAATACTAACACAACACTAACGTCAACAACGCCTGTTACACCGGGGTGTGGTACAACACAAAACACAACACTAACGTTAACAACTCCTGTTACACCGGGGTGTGGTACAACACAAAACACAACACTAACGTTAACAACTCCTGTTACACCGGGGTGTGGTACAACACAAAACACAACACTAACGTTAACAACTCCTGTTACACCGGGGTGTGGTACAACACAAAACACAACACTAACGTTAACAACTCCTGTTACACCGGGGTGTGGTACAACACAAAACACAACACTAACGTTAACAACTCCTGTTAAACCGGGGTGTGGTACAACACTAAACACAACACTAACGTTAACAACTCCTGTTACACCGGGGTGTGGTACAACATAAAACACAACACTAACGTTAACAACTCCTGTTACACCGGGGTGTGGTACAACACAAAACACAACACTAACGTTAACAACTCCTGTTAAACCGGGGTGTGGTACAACACTAAACACAACACTAACGTTAACAACTCCTGTTACACCGCGGGGTGTGGTACAACACTAAACACAACACTAACGTTAACAACTCCTGTTACACCGCGGGGTGTGGTACAACACTAAACACAACACTAACGCCAACACAAACACAAACCGACTAAACACAAAACAGATGATAGAAGTACTTGGCAGTCAAATGACTATTATTACTTTGTCATTAACGGCACTAGGAAAGGGCGGTAAATTTTGAAAAATTAAGTGAAATACAGCTTAACTGTATTAATTACATTACACAAATTACAACGTTTGTGCTGATTCGAAAATTAAACTAATAATATTGGATTCTGATACATGTACATGCTTTTTCTTATAAAGATCGGGGGAGGGTGGCAGATCGGAAAAATGGAGTAGGCATAGTAGATATGAACTAGGGAGGACAAAAAGTGTACGGCACTGAATATACGTCACTTTATCAGACAACACCATCGTCAACAAAAATTACTTTACCCATGATGCACACGGGATGTAAAACGAATGTTTATAAAAACATTACTTTAAGCAGAATGAGTTGAAGCTGTAAAACACTTAACACTACATACACAAGCAGAATGAGTTGAAGCTGTAAAACACTTAACACTACATACACAAGCAGAATGAGTTGAAGCTGTAAAACACTTAACACTACATACACAACCGAATGAGTTGAAGCTGTAAAACACTTAACACTACATACACAAGCAGAATGAGTTGAAGCTGTAAAACACTTAACACTACATAACACAAGCAGAATGAGTTGAAGCTGTAAAACACTTAACACTACATACACAAGCAGAATGAGTTGAAGCTGTAAAACACTTAACACTACATACACAACCGAATGAGTTGAAGCTGTAAAACACTTAACACTACATACACAACCGAATGAGTTGAAGCTGTAAAACACTTAACACTACATACACAACCGAATGAGTTGAAGCTGTAAAACACTTAACACTACATACACAACCGAATGAGTTGAAGCTGTAAAACACTTAACACTACATACACAAGCAGAATGAGTTGAAGCTGTAAAACACTTAACACTACATACACAACCGAATGAGTTGAAGCTGTAAAACACTTAACACTACATACACAACCGAATGAGTTGAAGCTGTAAAACACTTAACACTACATACACAACCGAATGAGTTGAAGCTGTAAAACACTTAACACTACATACACAAGCAGAATGAGTTGAAGCTGTAAAACACTTAACACTACATACACAACCGAATGAGTTGAAGCTGTAAAACACTTAACACTACATACACAAGCAGAATGAGTTGAAGCTGTAAAACACTTAACACTACATACACAAGCAGAATGAGTTGAAGCTGTAAAACACTTAACACTACATACACAAGTAGAATGAGTTGAAGCTGTAAAACACTTAACACTACATACACAAGCAGAATGAGTTGAAGCTGTAAAACACTTAACACTACATATACAACCGAATGAGTTGAAGCTGTAAAACACTTAACACTACATACACAAGCAGAATGAGTTGAAGCTGTAAAACACTTAACACTACATAACACAAGCAGAATGAGTTGAAGCTGTAAAACACTTAACACTACATACACAAGCAGAATGAGTTGAAGCTGTAAAACACTTAACACCACATACACAAGCAGAATGAGTTGAAGCTGTAAAACACTTAACACCACATACACAAGCAGAATGAGTTGAAGCTGTAAAACACTTAACACCACATACACAAGCAGAATGAGTTGAAGCTGTAAAACACTTAACACTACATACACAAGCAGAATGAGTTGAAGCTGTAAAACACTAATTAACACTACATACACAAGCAGAATGAGTTGAAGCTGTAAAACACTTAACACCACATACACAAGCAGAATGAGTTGAAGCTGTAAAACACTTAACACTACATACACAAGCAGAATGAGTTGAAGCTGTAAAACACTTAACACCACATACACAAGCAGAATGAGTTGAAGCTGTAAAACACTTAACACTACATACACAAGCGGAATGAGTTGAAGCTGTAAAACACTTAACACTACATACACAAGTAGAATGAGTTGAAGCTGTAAAACACTTAACACTACATACACAAGTAGAATGAGTTGAAGCTATAAAACACTTAACACTACAAACACAAGTAGAATGAGCTGAAGCTGTAAAACACTTAACACTACATACACAAGCAGAATGAGTTGAAGCTGTAAAACACTTAACACCACATACACAAGCAGAATGAGTTGAAGCTGTAAAACACTTAACACTACATACACAAGCAGAATGAGTTGAAGCTGTAAACACTTGACACTACATACACAAGCAGAATGAGTTGAAGCTGTAAAACACTTAACACCACATACACAAGTAGAATGAGTTGAAGCTGTAAAACACTTAACACTACATACACAAGCAGAATGAGTTGAGGCTGTAAAACACTTAACACCACATACACAAGCAGAATGAGTTGAAGCTGTAAAACACTTAACACTACATACACGTAAAAAATATCCTACAGATAGAAACCATATGAGGACGTTCCTTAAAATTAGTCAAATCCAAGATACCTAATTAGGCTCGACCTAAAATGCGAAATTTATTTCTTGAACATGCATGTATTTGAAAAATTTTAGGATCAATTTAAACGATGGCTATTTAAATAAAAATTGGAAAGTTTAACAAAATGTTTTGACATATTTTTAACAGGAAAACGGATAACAATCAGAGAATACATTTCCGTCCTCTGTTTATTAAGAAACCAGAAATCCAGATATTGAAATTTCAAAGTTATCACAATTGAGATAATACGTCAAAATTACAATATCAATTAATTGGGTTTATACATTGGTCGTAATTACTGTAGGAATAAGAATGATTCAAAGTAAGGCAATTAAAAGTATTATGTACATTTTTCCAGTATATATTTTTTTTGTTTGAAAGTTTATTGTCACTTTCAACTCTTTTACAGCTAGTAGCATAGCAAGGTGTCTATAATGTTATAGAGTTAAAAGTTTGAACCCCGGGGCTTCGGCAAGAAAACAGACAATCCTTGATAAATTAAGTTTAGAGTCGAGAATACCTAACCCGAAGTCAAGCTCAAACTCACACTCCTGGTGTTGACACGCCTCTGATCAATAGTAGATTTCTAACTAAATATACCGCTTATCCCTTCGCCTGTGTGTACAAAACGTTTCTTTTAATTATGGATAGATATTGTAGATAATTAAGACAAGAACAGAAAACAAAATGTTAACCATTGATCAACATTCTGAATTAATATTAAAAAATTGAATTTTTTTCTTAGAAATTTGATTTATTGTCGTTTTTGAGGAAATGGCAGGAATAAATCGTTACTGTATCTGCGTGAAATGTGACAACTTCTTGACGTTCAACAACTTTTGATGTCAACGACCTTCGTAAAGTAAATACAGATATATTCACATGAGATAAATCGAACACAAAAAGTAGAAAAGAATTTCATTTATAACTAAAAGACAGAACAACAAATAAATAAAATTAGCGCACAACATAAATACGGGGCATACGATGCTGGTTAGACACATCCACATAAATATTGGGGAGTGGGTGTCCATTAGACAACAGTAAAACGGGTAGTAAGTTAATCAATCTCAATAGAAAAGTATTTAACAACAGGTTTAAAAAGCCTCAAAATCTCCATGCAAATGATTCTATGTATCTTACGTCAACCACAATCACTGGACCTATTTATCATTTCTTCTGTATTTTTAATTTAGAAACGCATGCTCTTTTCATATATAATCTAATATCTACAAGCTTTTGATAGACAAAACGTTGAATGTGGACTAGACAAACAGTACTTAGATGAAAATAACAAATAGGGATACTGACCTTGACCGCTCTGTAGGCCACTGAAGGTCGTCGGGCGCCATGGTGATAAAGTCCGGCATGTAAACCGTGTTCGTGTTGATAGGGAAAGGACACTTTCCGATTATAGTGAGAGAGTGGCGTGGGCGCGAGACTTTCTTTTTCCATGATCTTTTCCTGTAAATAGACGAAAATGTATTTAAGTAGGTAGAATTGACACATATAAACAATACACGAAATGAAAATATCAGTTATCTAATGGTAACACATCGTCTGAAAAAGACACGAAAGAATGTTTTGAAACCAACAAATGTTTTAGAATAACTACATGTATTATTCGTCGATGTTACAATACTCTATCCATATAACCAAATAACAAAATAACTCATATATTTGCTCATAAGCCTCTCTTTAAACTGAAAGCATGTATACTTACATACATACTAGATGTAATTGTGGGTTTTTTTTGTGTACAAGTAACTTCTGTCTTAAAAATCAATGATCAGTTCACCGTCATGACCGTACAACTGAACAAATATAGACAATATATCAATTGAAACAAACAGAAACATGTAAACAGAAAAAGGAAATTGATCACGAATTTGTTTTCGTTTTTTACCGTCTGAGCGCAAGTAAAAATTCCACGGTCATGTATATATGTCGCTATTTGTATCATGTAAATTACATTTGCAAGAAAATAACAAGCCGTTTGACGAAATAAAACGTTCCTGACTTACATTTAGGATTGTTACCGAAAAAAGGTGCAACACAATTAACGAGGAATGTTAACAAGAACTATTAGCGGATAATTACACGCCCGAGGGGAATCATGTCAATTACCTATCGGATATATGTGTACATTTCATCGAAATTGATTAATTTTACAAAACAAATAACGGCAAGTCAAGAAATCCACAATACAAACATTCAGAAATGTTTCTATACATATGTCAACATAAAGTACAGATCTTATTTTGATTGCAGGCTATCGATTTGTGAATATTTATTTATTATTTTTACGATGAAAACGTGGTTAAATAGTGATAATCTTTTTATTAATATTATTCCAATTATACTTTCGAAGAATGCTGCATTTCGACATCTGTATAATATTTTTTTTAATGTGAAGAAACACAATTTCTTATCGCGAGTTGTCGGGGTAGACTGCTGTTTTGTTTCTTGTCTCGACACAAAAATGATGTTTTTTTTTAAACCTCTTATATTTGTTATTGTCCGATATTTATTTTGATGAATAAAATATTTGTGGGTACGACATGGTATGTCGCCAGAAGCACAAAAGCAGGCAGATTTAAACATGCAATGCTACAGAGCACAGTACACAAGTCTGTCCGCGGACAACAGTGGGTAAGGTGTTTGGAAAGTGCCCAATGGCATGTTAAAATACGGAAAGTCTGTCCGCGGACCACAGTGGGTAACTTGTTTGGAGAGTGCCCATGTTGTAATGCTGAAAGTCTGTCCTTGGACCACAGTAGGTAACGTGTTTGGAGAGTGCCCATGTTGTAACACTGAAAGTCTTTCCGCGGACCACAGTGGGAAAGGTGTTTGGAGAGCGCTCATATTGTAATGCTGAAAGTCTGTCCGCGGAGCACAGTGGGTAACATGTTTGGAGAGTGCCCATAATGTAATGCTGAATGTCTGTCCGCGGACAACAGTGGGTAACGTATTTGGAGCGTGCCCATGTTGTAATGCTGAAAGTCTGTCCGCGGACAACTGTGAGTAAGGTGTTTGGAGAGTGCCCGTGTTGTAATGCTGAAAGTCTGTCCGCGGACCACAGTGCGTAACGTGTTTGGAGTGTGACCATGTTGTAATGCTGAAAGTCTGTCCTCGGACCACAGTGGGTAACGTGTTTGGAGAGTGTATTGCTGAAAGTCTGTCGTCGGACCACAGTAGGTAACGTGTTTGGAGAGTGCCCATGTTGTAATGCTAAAAGTCTGTCCGCGGACCACAGTGGGTAACGTGTTTGGAGAGTGCCCGTGTTGTAAAACTGAAAGTCTGTCTGCAGACCACAGTAGGTAACGTGTTTGGAGAGTGCCCGTGTTGTAAAACTGAAAGTCTGTCCGCGGACCACAGTGGGTAACTTGTTTGGAGAGTGCCCGTGTTGTAATAGTGAACGTCTGTCCGCAGACCACAGTGGGTAACTTGTTTGGAGAGTGCCCATATTGTAATACTGAACGTCTGTCCGCGGACCACAGTGGCTAACTTGTTTGGAGAGTGCCCGTGTTGTAATACTGAAAGTCTGTCCGCGGACCACAGTTGGTAAGTTGTTTGGAGAGTGCCCATGTTGTAATGCTGAAAGTCTGTGCGCGGACCACAGTGGGTAACTTGTTTGGAGAGTGTCCGTATTGTAATACGGTACTGAAAGTCTGTCCTCTAACCACAGTGGGTAAGGTGTTTGGAGAGTGCCCATGTTTTAATACTGAAAGTCTGTCCGCGGACCACAGTGGCTAACTTGTTTGGAGAGTGCCCGTGTTGTAATACTGAAAGTCTGTCCGCGGACCACAGTGGGTAACTTGTTTGGAGAGTGCTCGTGTTGTAATACTGAAAGTCTTTCCTCTAACCACAGTGGGTAAGGTGTTTGGAGAGTGCCCATGTTTTAATACTGAAAGTCTTTCCGCGAACCACAGTGGGTTACATGTTTCGAGAGTGCCCATGTTGTATTACTGAAAGTCTGTCCGCGGACCACAGTGTCGGCTAACTTGTTTGGAGAGTGCCCATGTTGTAATGCTGAAAGTCTGTCTGCGGACTACAGGTGGTATCGTGTTTGGAGAGTGTCCATGTTGTAATGCTGAAAGTCTGTCTGCAGACCACAGTAGGTAACGTGTTTGGAGAGTGCCCGTGTTGTAAAACTGAAAGTCTGTCCGCGGACCACAGTGGGTAACTTGTTTGGAGAGTGCCCATGTTGTAATGCTAAAAGTCTGTCCGCGGACCACAGTGGGTAACTTGTTTGGAGAGTGCTCGTGTTGTAATACTGAAAGTCTGTCGTCGGACCACAGTAGGTAACGTGTTTGGAGAGTGCCCATGTTGTAATGCTAAAAGTCTGTCCGCGGACCACAGTGGGTAACTTGTTTGGAGAGTGCTCGTGTTGTAATACTGAAAGTCTGTCCTCTAACCACAGTGGGTAAGGTGTTTGGAGAGTGCCCATGTTTTAATACTGAAAGTCTTTCCGCGAACCACTGTGGGTTACATGTTTCGAGAGTGCCCATGTTGTATTACTGAAAGTCTGTCCGCGGACCACAGTAGGTAACTTGTTTGGAGAGTGCCCGTGTTGTAATACTGAAAGTCTGTCCGCGGACCACAGTGGGAAACATGTTTCGAGAGTGCCCATGTTTTAATGCTGAAAGTCTGTCCGCGGACCACAGTGGGTAACTTGTTTGGAAAATGCCCATGTTGTAATGCGGAAAGTCTATCCGCGGACCACAGGTGGTAACGTGTTTGGAGAGTGCCCATGTTGTAATGCTGAAAGTCTGTCCGCGGACCACAGTAGGTAACTTGTTTGGTGAGTGCCCGTGTTGTAATACTGAAAGTCTTTCCGCGGACCACAGTGGGTAAGGTGTTTGGAGAGTGCAAATGTTGTAATGCTGAAAGTCTGTCCGCGGACAACAGTGCATGGGTAACTTGTTTTGAGAGTGTCAAGCACCTTACACGACAAAGTTCTTCTTCTTGACGGAGTGCTCATTGTAGCCGCTAACAAAGGCTAAAATCTTCATCGCTACCAAATACTTAATACTTTTTCAGGTGGTAGTCAAAGTTTGATCACTTCTGTTCATCCTTTTTAAACTATAACCTAAACGTATTCTCGTCCTGAATATAGCTGAGTTATTGTTAGCCTGTCGTTAAGCAAAAAATCAATCAATCATATTTAAATAAACTATGAGGAATCCACGAATGTAATATCCACTTTTTATAGATAAAATATTTACGAATATTTTTTTTATTAAACTGAGTAATGTTTTTTCCCATTTCATAAAAAAAAATCCTTATCATAAGCACTTTTAAAATTTAGACACTTTTATGTATGTTTCCGTGTGTCGCTAAGAAATTACGTTACAGTCTCATCCTTTGGCAATTAGCAATTTTTTAAAAACCATGCACGGACTGATCAATAAAAGGGAAATAACTCGGCATACCGTATAAGCATCACCACCTTAATGTGTATGATACATTCATTTTTTATGTATTGCATAATTCTCAAGGAAACTATGGCATTGACTAAGCCAAAAATATGATATAGGTATATCTATCTGTCAACTCATCGATAGATGCTGTTTAAAAAATTAGTAATAAATTTGGATCTTTATTTTGGCAGAAAATGAGCTTTCATTTATGGTGTAACAGTTTATACTAAAACTTCGTTCTATTGTGCTTTTCCTCTTTAGGCAGATCTAGCATGTACGTCAAACAAATTATATCTTAAATCAGCAAATTGTCGCACTAGCAGTATCTAGCATATTTAAAAACAATACTGACATGCTTCCAACGAAAAAAATTGTTACTGGTTTTCTTCAAGTGAACAACAAAACGGATTGTGATCTTGTCAGACTAGGGACCGGTCAACATGTTTTTAAAAAAATTCCTTCCTCCTAAAAATACAGTATTTATGTTTGTTAAACAATTTTTTGGATTACAGATTGGTGAAAAGAAGATATGTTTTCTTGTTTTTCATTGATATGGTATTGTTATAACAAAAAAAAAACTATTTGAAAATAAAAAAAATTGGAGTCCTATTGTATTTTGCAGTGGTCCCAATAAATATTGACCGGTCTCTTAAAACGTTTTACATGTAATAATTAAGAGGAAGTTCATTCATATTATCTTCATTGTATGTTACCTAATCAATCATTGGCTAGACTGAAGTACAATATCAATGTTATAATCATGAGTGCATCAAGATTTCATCATGATAACAACCTGCTATACCACTGCAACCAGACTAATTAATTTTTATTGATAGATTATTTGTTGAACAAGGTAAAAAAATTAAATCTGATATGGCTTCATATAAAAAAACGAGCTAAAAGTCAAGGACGATTACAAATCCGGATTTAGGCAAATATATGCAACACGAAACAATAACCACAAACACACACAGACACAAACAACAAGTGAGTAAGCCGAACCCAATTAAAATTATGAATGCACTCGGGTATTCAGAATAAGTTAATTAAAGGAAATTGGGTAACACAATGTGGAGAAAAATAACGATACCAGAATCGAATAAACACGTTCCAAATGGAAAGCGGAAAGAAAGGGGGGGGGGGGGGGGCTGGAGTCCCGCTAAACTGGATTAATCTTATTGATCAAACGAATAGAATTTCAAAGTAAGATTAAGAAGATATCAACGAAATAAATAAATAAATAAATAAATAAATAAATAAATAAATAAATAAATAAATAAATAAATAAATAAATAAATAAATAAATAAATAAATAAATAAATAAATAAATAAATAAATAAATAAATAAATAAATAAATAAATAAATAAAGAGAGAGAGAGCGAGCCGAGGGAGGGTGGTACGGACAGAAAGACAAATAAATAACTATTCAGGCTGAAACCTATAAAAGAAACACAGACTTAGGTTTCAAAGGCTACATTCTCAGATCACAAGTTACAGTGGTGTGCCGTGGTATATAGAACCACAACCCGAGTATGGGTTTTGTAAAGTCAGCGGTGTGCCGTGGTATATAGAACCACAACCCGAGTATGGGTTTTGTAAAGTCCCAGTCCTGGTATTATAACATGGATACTTATTTAACTAACTTACCTCTAACAAATCCAAATCCATTGAAATCCCAAAAGTCCAAAAATGATTTACTAAAAAATTGGCAACAAGCAAAAATAGTCAGAAGAAAACCTTATTTTAAATTTTATATGTAAATGTTACGATAACAAAAATACTTTTAAGTTTGTCATGCCTTGGGCCGCAAAAATACAAGTACACTGCCTAATAATTTATCCGTTTTTGCATTATTGAGCAGCATAAATTCATCAGACATGACGTCATGCAGTGTGGTTTAGGTCGTTTCAGGCCAACGTGACGTAATTTTTGATGATTTAGTATAATGACACGTACACTAATGCTTTACGAACCCAGACACGAACTCTCAAAAAGTAAGAAAAAAATAATGAAAAACTTTTTAGGCATTTAAAATCTTAAAAAGTTTACCGAAATTGCACATATATAGTGCCATATTTACTACAGAGATGAAGCATGATTCAAAACAAGCCATGTATTATAGTTCACATAATTATACATTTTTGTTATGTTATACCATAATTGTTTATGTAGCATTAAACGCACCAAATCCAATGTTCTCAAAACAATTGATAAAAAAACGTAATTTTAAAATCATTGTCCCGTCGTGTTTTATACTCACACAGGCTATGACGATTTTTTTAGCTAAATATAGAGATCTAAATGCCGTCGACTATATTGCAAAGGAATTTGCCAGTTATTACTGCGAACGATTGAATTCCTACAATTTGTGTATGAAAGACAACAAGGTTTTAACAAATTCGAATAAAAATATGTCTGCATTCATGCAGTTACTATCTAGGTCTTGGAACAGATGAATGTATCAACGGCAATTATTTATATATTGGATTTTAGTCCGTAGAAACTGACGGGTTAGCAAAGTCTTTCGGTTCGGAATATATGAACAGACTACGACTAAAACATTAAAATACCAATGGAGCTGTGGTTATACACCTAAGGAATAAAAGACTCGATATCAGTTTTATTGATGCCAAAGTTAAAGGCAAAAGGTCATCAGCCATTGTTTGAGACCCATCGCCTTTAACTTCTACCGGACACGATGAATTTCGGACGGACGGACAGACAGACTGATCACTAAAGAGCATTCGCCACTAAGTAGCGGGGCCGTAATAAATTATAAAATATTGCAGTGTCACACGTATTCACGCGAGATTTGACGTTAAATAATTTCTCAATCACCTCTTTACACTTCGGTACTTCGTTACAAATATGATGCTTAGAACAAGCCATCTGTCTTTTGAAAAGTGTCGATACGACATACACTTTAATTAGGAAAAACATGTCTTGTAACTGTCTCCACGTGACAGTTTCTTTAATTAAATTTTTGATATTAAATACTTCATTGCAATCTGAACTTTGATGTGTCGTCAAGTTAACAAGAAGACTTGATCAAACAAAGTAATTATTTGTTTTTCAAACAACTTGAATTAACATTTTTAAAAAATGCGCATTTCGTTCAGGTTATCTTGACCATGCCGCTATATCTATTCGTTTTGTCGTTAACATCTGTCTTATACTAGATTGGGAGGGCTATCAGGGCTCCTCCCACAGAGCTGTCCAGCGCGCCCTTCTAACGATGGCGATTTGGGGGCCACGAACATTTCACATTAAAGATTTCTTTGTCCGTGGTAGTAGACGTAGCAGCTTGGACTATTCCCGCTCAACCTGCGCGCAGTTAGCAAACATTTTAATCGACAGAACGAGTAAGTAAGAGGTACTTACTGTTGTATATAACTACTGCGGACGCACCTAAGACCTTGGTCTTCATGCAATGACTTTTTTCCGGATGTAAGATTGTTTTTTTATCAAAATTCATAAATTTTCCACTAATTTTTGAAAGAGTCAGTAGAGATTTGTTTACTGTATAAATACGCTTTTTGTTTTATAAATATTTTATTTTTATTTTTATTATTCTTATAAAGGTTTTGATATTCATAAACTGTCCCCCGAAGACATAGGACAAGCTATATTAGGCTATAATATGTTTGTTTGTTTGTTTTTTCGTTTGATGGTGTTTAACGCCACTTTCAGCAATTTTTCAGCTATATCATGGCGTCCACTTTTTATTGGGGGATGAAGCCGGAGTACCCGGAGAAAACCCCCGACCTGCGGTAGGAAAACTGGTAATCCTTGTCAATTAAGATTGGAGTCGAGTACACCCTGCCTGCAGTGAGAATCGAACCCGCAATCTCAGTGTTGACAGAGGAAATGAAATTTTGGTTTCGTTCTTGACATAGTATGTTTATCAAGTAACAACTAGGTTTTTTTTACAAATTATGCAAATGAAAACATGTAATATGCATACTGAATATTTTGTCAATGAACACGAAATTCAGAAATACAACACATGTAAATTTTGTTAATTTAAATAACGAAGGAATATTTATGCAACAGGAATCACTGATTATGTTAATACCGTCTGGGTCACGCGAATAAAATTGTTTCAATAATGCAAATTAATGTACTACGTTCACCACAGTTAACTATGAACTCTGTATAGTTATAATTTAACCGTAAATATCTTTTCCAAAACACAGATTATACGAACTGTACTTTTGCAGGTACAAATGTATTGCAATTTTTTCCCCTTTCTCCCTTCCCTAATAACGAGCACAGCTCGCAGCGGGGCAGCGAAGCTGACCGCGAAGAGCGGTGAGCTCTACGGCAATTACGTGTCACGTGATCAAAATGAAATCACGTGATCAAAATCAGCTTAATGCTGATATTGATTTTTTTTCGTCCATAAGTTGATATCGTCAAATAACTGGAACAAAGTGAATGAAGAAGCACTAAATTTAATTTTAAAGAAATTCTTAAAAATAAATTTGACAACGATAAAAAGTTAATGGTATATTTAAAAATAACAACAAAAATTTCATACTATTTTTTGCAATCTTTAAATCGATCTTTAAAAACTGAAATTAAATTACATTTCATGTGACGTCACCATTAACAAAGAAAGACGTCACGTGACCAAGGAATTTAGAGGCACATTTAGGTGTTCGGAAGTAACGTCAATTATGAAATGCACATTATATATTGATAATAAAAGACTAATAGGTTCTTTCATACGTTTTTGGGAAAGACCGGTTGATCTTTCACGAGTGATAGAAATTTTATGTCTTTTCGCGAGTGGAGCGCAGCGGACCGAGCCAAAAGACATAAAAATTTCTATCACGAGGGAAAGTTCCCGCGGGCTTTCCTAAAAACGCATGAAAGCACCTATTTCTTCCGTAAACCAACAACTTTCACATTGCTATATCCTATAGACTCTCCATTGTTTTATACTCTATTGTCTTTGACATCCAATCAGAACGCCGGAAACAAGAACGTCATAGAAGAACGTTGTTATGCTTCCATAACATCGTTCTTGTTTCTGGCGTTTTGATTGGATGACGCAGCAAGTACAGATGTGTGCGCGTGAGCTCATCTGTGCTGGGTCATCTGTACCAGAAATCGGCCATTTACGGAAGAATATATTGTCTGTGCTCGCATTTTGGCAATGCCTACTCCATATTATTAGATTATACATTACTATGGAAAAATATTTTAGTACTAAAATAAATTAGATGTTAGGAGCAATAACTTCTTTCTTTTCGCTCAAAAGTGCACGTGGGTAAAATAATTGTCGACGTTATTTGTTCGACGTGCCAAAGTGCGCCAAATTTGAAGGGGAAATAACTAGTTATTTGTTCAATGAGCAAAAGTGCTCCAAATTTAAAAGTGTTAATCAATTATCATCAAAATATTCACGTGTTCTTGCTTGTGTTTCAGTATAATAATACGATTACGGCCTTAAATAATCGACTTATGGTAATATCCAAATTATTAATTCTCGAAAGTTATTTTTTCTTTCCTGCGGACATCGGAAAAAATCCTTGATTTTATAATTATGGAGATTACCTTTATTAAAGGTAAATACTTGTATAATACTATTAAAAATATACTAAATAAAATACGTAAGTTATTACGACTTTAGCACTATCACATACGTATCATACAAACCATTTTTTGAAACTTAACGTGTTTGTGACCACCTGTTTTCAAATCCCAGAAGCATAAATACAGGTAAACGGTGAAAAGTTGTGTACGTTGAAGGTCATTACTCTGGTTTTCTGCTTAAAAGAAACAACAATCGTTTATCCGGACCCCGTAACAGAATGTGTTTACACAGATCATTGAGCTTTTATAGTGTGTGTTAATAACTTTTTCACATAAACCAAGGTTACTGAATGTGCACAGAATTGTTTGTTTGGGTCAAAAGGTCAAAGAAATTAGTTGCAAATTTCAGAGCTGGTATGCTTTTCTGCTTTTAACAGATCAAAGATGGGCGTTTATATATCTTTTGTGCGCTTAGAATTAGTATTTTCTTGATTGTTTATTTTACAGAGAAAAAGCAATGTATATAATAATTTATTCATTATTGATTTTCAAATGTTCAATGCGTGTTATACTTATTAAAACGATACACGCCGTCTAAGAGTTTTATTTAATTGACGGCTGCTAGTTTTTTATACTTAATAACGCATGCGTGAAATAGTTTTTATTTCTAAATAGTTTATTGTCAAACTGAAAAGACAAATAAAAACAAAAACGACTGTATTGATTTTTACGTATCAATATTACGTACCAATAATAATTTGCGTCGGGTATTATAGCGTGAGCTGGCCATGATTTCAATATGGTACGGAAAAGTCACATTTGTTCCATAATCTTAAATCATGGAACGTTAACAGGAATTCAAAGAAAACTAATTCGAGGTATGATACAAAATGATATCCTATATTATTCATAAATGTAAATTCGTGTTAACGTATAGTAAGCCAGTCCTGGGGGGGGGGGGAATAATTTCCTATATAAAGGTATATGTATACGTATATGTGCCAAAAATATGGGTAGATTTTTTTTTTGAAAATTTATATAAAAATGGGTATAGTTTTTAAAACAATCTTATATAAAAATGGGTATGCCTTTTCATCTTAATTGAAAAAAATCTGGGTATCTATAAATATAACAATGATAATATAATATATAATAAAGTGTAATTTTAATAATGACATTGTGTTTTCTTCCTCACTATGTAATCATTTTGTGTATATAAATATGCCCTTCTTTTAAGTTAACTGAATATAAATATGGGTTATGAAAATTTTTCATTTTATATAAATATGGGTCATGAAAATTGGAAATTTTATATAAAGATGGGTATTGAATTTAAATCAAAAATGGCACATCCCCACCCTAAAAATTAACAAGTTACCCCTCCCCCCCGCCGGGAAACCGGTTAAATATGAATATTTATCATTAATTTATTTTCACGAATGATAACTATACGACAGCAAAACCTGCTCGTACTGAATAGTTTTTGTCCTGCTATACTGTTCTTATCAATTCAAACTATTAAAAGGGGCTAAAGTAGAACACGAGAGAAAGTAAGGCTGAACTGATGAAAAACGTCGAAGACAAAATGTAATTAGTTTGTACGGAAAATGATCCGGTGCAGTTTTGCAATTATACGCGTCGTAATTAACAAGGTTATTTGTTGTATCAATTATATTTGAATTCTCCCATAGCAAACGTCAAGGAATTGTCAATAGAGCTGATCGAAACGTGCATTACACGTGTGGTTAAAAGAGAGATTATTGACGTACGTGAAAACTATTTGATTGAAACTGACGTATTATTTTGTCTTAGCTAACTAGGCCCGGACTTGTCGTACCACATGACTTACCGGGAATCTTATTTTTATCACGTTTTGTACTGTGTAAGGGACTTGGGGGAACGTTCGCAATGGTGGGATGGCACAGATTAAAGGCTTAAAAACAAAAACACATCAGCTTCCATTGCTACATTTTATCCAGACAAACAATGACGTCACAACTACAAATACATATAGAGGGGAAAAGGGGAACAATTCTATCACACAAACACAAAAAACACATTTACCATTCACACTAATATACAACATCCCCCGCAAAACAAAAATTTCCTAAATTTTTAAAATGGTAAATTTGTTTTTGTCAAATTGAAATATAGTAATACAGCCATTGTAAAAAAAATATTTAGACACATTTCGTGAACATGAATGTAATTTGATCATTCGAGCAACTAGTAACCATTTTATTAAAACATCCGTATCAACGCTGAATAACCTGAAAGTCTGGCATCTCGGACTCCTCCCTCGGATGACCTTATGCACGCATTACTTTCACACAACAATTTACAGCGATACAGTTGTTTGTTTGTTTTATGTTGAACGCCATTTTCAGCAATTTTTCAGCTATATCATGGCGTCCAGTTTTTATTGGGGGTAAGCCGGAGAACCCGCAGAAAACCTCCGACCTGCGGCAGGAAAACTGGCAATCCTTGTCAATTAAGATTGGAGTCGAGTACAACCTGCCCGCAGTGAGCCCGCAATCTGTGTGTTGACAGACCACGTGATCAATAGTAGACTAACTACTTTAACCACTCGGCCACCTAGGCCCCCAAATCTGAATTGTGACAAACACACAAACGCCAGAACCAGAGCATGAGTTAGCGGCCCGAGCACAATATAAACAATGGGTGCACTAGATGTACTTGACAATTAAGTAAGCAGTGTCTGCCTCTAATTATAGTCACCCGACGAGTGACCAATTGTCATGCCCAGGGAACAGTGAAATTCCTACCGACTTATCAACACGTGCGATCTTGTTTGCGAGATATATTTTCCATGACGAACAATTAAGTCGTGGTGACGCCATAAAACGTCTAAAGGAGATGACGTCAACTAAGGTAAATTTATTACTTGTTTGGTAGCTTAATGGTCATGTTTGAAATATGTTTCACAACAAAGGTGAAAATCCTTTGTTAAGTATGAAACAAACATGTTCATATTGTACAAGTGAAAAATGTCAAAAGTAATTTTCGACGACGTGTTTGTAGGGACACCACTCACAACCAATAATTAATTCATTTTTTGTCTAACTAACAAACATTTGTTAATTGTATTCTGTTTTTGTGTCTTTTAGGTTTAGTAAAGCTATTTACATATTTACATGATGTTTGTGTAAAGGAAAACAAATAATAAATCTTTGTCATTTAACAAACAAATTACTTACGAATTAAACAAACAAAAGGTCAACAAAAGAATGAAGAGAATGACACATACTTAATGTGTCTGGAATGTGGACACAGCAATCTTAGTGCAGAACAGTTGATAACTTTCAGGACTTTTGACACGGGTAAATCCGTAAATTTTCTGGTCAGCGATTATGTGAGAAAGTCAGTTTGTAGTAATGGCGTGTCTAAATGGTGTTTAACGCCACTTTCAGAATTTTTTCAGCTATATCATTGCGTCCAGTTTTTATGTTGGAGGAGGAAGGTATACCCGGAAATAAAAATCCTGACCTTCGGTAGGAAAACTGGCAATCCTTTTCAATTCAGATTGTTGTAGAGGACACCCGTGTGACTCGAACCCGAAACCTTAGTTTTGACAGACCGCGTGATTAATAATAAATGACTAACTGAACCACTCTGCCGCTCAGGCCTCGTTAGTGTTAAGGATGTGCCCTGATTTTCCAGTAAAACGAATATGTTATGCTTAATATAATGAATATTATGTGAAAGTAATTATATTGGGGCTAAATCCTTAAGTACTTACAATTAAATTATTCAATAAAAACAAAAACAAATTACATATACAATAACTTTTAATCGATGATTTAAATTCGAGTAAAGCATAGTAATGACTTATTTCACTTATTCAGCAATAGCGTGGCTCGCCATATTTAAATATTAATTCTAATGCAAAAGTAAAAGTAAAGTTTAAATGCAAGTCGTCCAGATTTAGTGACAGTCAAAACCAGAGTTGTCTTCCTTGAACAGATTAGAAGAGTGTAAATGCAATTGCGCAAGCAAACGTTCGGAGGCTTCTTTGAGACCTGGAAAAACAAATTAATTCGTGATCACAAATCCCTGAATCCGTAGTCACGAATTTAAATTCGCTACAACGAATTCCAGGATTCGTGATTTGGCATTTAAATTCGTTATAAAGAATTTCAAAATTCGTGATCACCGATTTTTAATTCGTTATAACGGATTCCAGAATTTGTAATAACTGATTTCAATTTGTTTTCACTCACATTTATTCCACTATAATTACTTTCTTTCGCGAGTTTTAACACAGCTAGAATATATGTTGCAACTGTCGAACGTTAGCATGTTTTGACTGTCCCTCTTGTCATCAAAGTCATGTTAGTGCGTCACAATAAATGTCTCGAGTATTCAAAGAAAAATTAAATATCCGTGATCACAATTTTGAAAATTCGTTAGAACGAATTTAAAATCGGTGATCACAAACTATGAAAATTCTGGAATTCATTATAACGAATTAAAATTCTTATTCACGACTTATATATTAAATTTTGTAGAGCCTAAAGAAGCTTCCTGATAAACGGCTTAAAAATGCTACGACGTTAAACGCTGATTGTACTGTCGAAAACATTCGCTGGCAATGTTCGACGCAGTCTATTACAATGACTCTAAATACGTAAAGAGATTGAACTGCTGTGTACAGAAATGCGCTCACTTTTCTTTTTTCCTCTGGCTTTAAAATTTGTATATTGCTTTTAATAAATAAATGGCATTTATTGACCGAGGTATGCACAAAAGCGAGACCTAAGATGAGCTCATTGAGGACGAAACCCCACGCAGAGTAAAAGGGCAAAAACTCACTTGATTTTGATTTTCAGTACAAATATACAGACCGTGAAAGCGTGGCCTATCGATCCTTTTGATTTAATGTGTTTTAAGCAAGTGGTGTCAGAAAAGTTACCACAGGGATAACTGGCTTGTGGTTGCCAAGCGTTCATAGCGACGTTGCTTTTTGATCCTTCGATGTCGGCTCTTCCTATCATTGTGAAGCAGAATTCACCATGCGTTGGATTGTTCACCCGTTAAATAGGGAACGCCTGAATCAACTGCAACGTACTTAAAATAGTCATGTTAATTAGACTTTGTCCTGTGTTATAGTAAATCAGGTAGTATATCAGATCAATTAAGTCAACGACACTGCCGTTATGAGTTGGAACACAACAAGAGCACGCTGTCCTTGACTCAAACATTAACTTATGATGACATTTTGCTGTCGAACGTCGCGAACGTTAGGGATCTCACAAGAAACTCAGGTTTCTTCCTTGACCCCCTCCTCCCTCAAAATCCTTAAATAACGATAAAAAACAAAACAACATTCAAACTTACCTTACTATATTCCATGCTATTATACACTCTTTGTACACAAATCTGTTAAACATTTATTTCTAAGCTCAAGTTTCCTTTAAAACATCATGCACAAAATTGGTACATGCATTCGTCAATAAATCGTTTAAAAGGTTTTTAACACATTTTCTATCTTTACAATTGTCTATATAACTTGCCTATAATGTCAAATACTATCCATCTTTTTACTAAATGAAAAGTTCGATATTTATATTTATAAAAAATCAGGTCAAAGATTATCATAAAATAATGCACTATTTTGACAACCTTAAAAGACCCTTAATGCCATTTAATAACTAAAAAAAAAATAATTTTGAGAGCTTAATTTGTTGATGCGAAGTGAATATTGAAAAATTATGTTTATTACATAAATGATCAAACGATCATTAAAATAACAGTAAGCCGGTTAAATTTCAATGCGGTTAATATTTGATTTATTAGGAAATATTCCCATCGATCCAATATCTATCTAAGGGGGACAGAGTGACGTAACAACAATATTTTAAGTATACATACTTTGTTTAATAATAATTGGTTTACCTTCAGAGGTAAAAAAGTACATGTATACGGAACATAATTGATTTTACAACTACCTATTAAAAGCAGACGACAACCCCCCTCCCCTTTCCTCCATTTCCCACTGTGATAAAATTCATAATAAAGACTAAATGTAATTGGTCGAATATTTAGTTCAAACTTATAACAGATAAATTGCATAAATTGATAAAATATATTTTCAGAAATTTTCTAGTAAACCACGTGACTTTCTGTACTTTTAACTAACTGTTACAATGTGGCGATGTTAAAGTCTTATTTTATTGATTGATACATACATTGGAACGTGGACTACATTCAGATAAAATGGATAAATTTTACAAACAAGCTGCTGCTATGTTATCGTGTGCTTGTTTTAATTTTCCAATTTCCATTTATTTGGATTTATGTAATCCTTTGGTATAATTGATGCCGGAAGCCATCAGAAATGCACAAGTAATTGATAAGCTATACGCTATGTATCAAGTACCCTATAATTAAAGGAATACAAACTGTTTTGGAGGAATTCATCAGTGTATGAACAGGATCAACTCACTCACACACTGTAAAAGTATGGTAAAAGTTTGTGAATGATTTAGATATATTAGCTTGTCCAAAAACAAAAGTACTCAATATATTATGATCGACTTAAAAAATCGACTCATCTAACCTTGTAAGTGGTGGTTTTATGGTGGGGAGTTTTGGGCCGCAGATGCTCAGGCATAAACGCCAAATCATGACAGGCATTCTGGTCGTTACCTGGCACTTTACTCCAGTTACTCTCTCTCTCTCTGTACGTATGGAGTTACGGTTTTCGCGCACAGGTTGCTACGCCCCCGGATACATTCCAGTAAAACTGATTTATGCCGCGATATTTTCACCCATCCTTTTACTTTATTTAAATTTACGCAATATGTGTTGTACGATATTTTCATCGGAAAATGAACGATAACGGTCTACCAATCAAAATGGACGTAACAATGACTATTGGATATTATTTAATCATACAAACCCTGCAGGAACTTACACCCTAATGACTTTGGAAGGTGAAGGTCAAAGGTACATCATTTTTAATCTAATAACGTTTAGATAAATATATCCAGTGGTATTTTCCTCGACATGATTCAAAATATTTTCCAATTATTCTTCGAGATCGTTGGATAACCGGCGATATTTATCGCCATTTTTTTCTAAATCGCTGTTACTCGCTAGTTTTTTGCCACTTATGGTAAAAACCGACGTCATACATTATTACGCGACCTTGGGCACACATGGAAAACTGTCAATAACTTATTAATTATTCACGTTCGCAACATAATTACATGGTTTGCTTCAATGGAAGATAGTGTAAATTAACGATAATCAGTAATAATGCTTATATTGGTAAAAATGCCATGATCATGCTCATTTTTTGAATTGTATATGTAACGGTCAGCCAGTACATGATTATTCACCTTTTAACATGAAATAGCAAAATATGATAAAACCCAACATTAACGTAAATTAGAATTGCGTACATAAAAATTTTGGTTGGTTTGAATGTTGTTTAACGCCACTTTCAGCAGTTTTCAGATATATCATGGCGTCCAGTTTTTATTGGGGAAGAAGCCGGTGTACCCGGAGAAAAAACCCCGACAATCTGTAGGAAAACTGGCAATCCGTGTCAATTAAGATTGGAGTCGAGAAAACCCCCGACCTTCGGTAGGAAAACGGGCAATTCTTGTCAATTAAGAGTCGAATGCACCCTACCCGCAGTGAGACTCGAACCCGCAATCTCAATCGGTTGACAGATCACGTGATTAGTAGAAGACGAACTACCTTAAATACTCGGCCACCGAGGCCCCGGTACAGAAAAGGATAAGATACCATTGTCTTCGCCTGGAACTCGGGAAAACGACTCTTTTTCACGGATTTTGTCTTTCAGTATTTGTTTGTCCTACCAGCCTTTTACATGTATTGACGTGTTGTTATCTCAAACGACAACAGTGCCTTGAAATCAATAGAAGAGCGCAATGTTTTATGTTGTTCCGTCATCGACTTAATTTTATATAATTTTTCCGCTTTGTGCATGATGTCAACAGTTAAAAAAGTAACAAATAAGACTTGTGTTTAAAATTTGTGAATCCTATTCGAAGCAGGATTATCCTAATAGACTCTTTTATTTGATTATTTTATCTGAAATGGTCGGTACAACAGTGCCGTACAATATGTCTATTTAATATTCTAGCAATGTCCAGATGTAATCTACTTGCGATTGTCGTAATATTAGATTAATTTGTTGGAGCTTTCTACCATCTGCAAAATATCGTTGTCGTCTTAGTTAAACTAAATCCAACCTTTCAATTTAAAATTTAAATTTTTACAAATGAGTATTGAATCAAGGCGTTTGTAATTCTACAACTACTAAAACTTAATCATCAAATAGCAATTACACAACTTTAAAAAATTATCAATCAAGCAACATTAATGTCGTAAAAATTGTCGATGTATTGACAACAAAATATTCTCTTTACTCAAAATGAAGATTGACGGATATTGACCGATAATTATAATGATATTTAATTTTAATTGTAGATTGCATAACACAGTGTATTGACCCTCACCGCCTCCATACAAATCAAATGAACCATCTGTTATGATCAGCAGTCGTATAAAAATCAGTTAGAAATAACCTTGAAAATAATTCGATTACATTTTAAAGTAAAATTCAATACCGAGGCATTGTTCTAACGACTGTACGTTTTTTTCCGATTAACTTGGACATCCTAGAAATTAATCACTGTCGCTCGGCCGAAAGCACCACATATAAAGTGTAAAGCACCACATTTAAAGACGAAAGCACCATATATAAAGATGAAAGCACCTCATATAAGGTTGAAAGCACCTCACATAAGAGCACAAGCACCATATATAAAGAAAATGCACACATAAGGCAGTCATGGCGTTCCATATTTTAGTCCGATTTCAAAATTGCAAAGAAGAAGTTATCATTCGGTCTAAATATTTGGAGAACCAATGAAACTGAAATAAACTTCTGAAACATATTTCGTTTGCATTTCTTAAAAAGGTCAACAGTATAATTTCGAATCAACTGTCGAGTACAAATAAACTTTATATTTTCTGACAATGTACGAATATTGTTTTTGTTCTGCAACCAGAAAATACATTTAATACTAATGGAAAACATGAAAAAAGTACACTTCTAGCTGATTTTTTACTTGAAATTTTTGGCGCATATTCGAGTGATAGCATGACGTCACAAACAAATATCGTATTCGACAGCATGCCGTAAGCCAGAACAGAATACAAAATATCGTTAAAAGTAAGGACAAGGGTACCAGGAGTGACGTCATTATAAATAAAGCTTTGCTTTATTCGTAGGGTCGTATTTGTATAGTTGAAGCGGTAGTTGCAGAATAAATTGATTTATTCGTTTGATGTTTAACCCCCAGCGAGCAGTATTCCTTCGATATTCATGTAAGGAAGAAGTTAACAAACAATAAATCGATTCGGAAAGAGAACGTTTACTGCACTCGGAAAAGATTGGAAAGTTGGTTAGGTACATAAAAGGTTGCCATTTTTAGCAGCTATAATGAGCCTACTCTTTGCCGAAAACTACTGAAGGGTCTCTATCGTGCAAGGAGCGTAGTATTGTCCAAACACGTTACCCACTGTTACAACCTGACAACGTCCCAATAGTAGGGCTCTCCTATCCTCCACCTCAGTATGGGCTAAGCAACTCTGCGGGTTGACATTAAATGATGACGAGTTATGACATGAATGAAAGGAATGACATATATCGCCATTATGAGCAGCCGGATCGGATTTAAATAACTAGAACCTCTTTTGTCTTTACGCTTTTTGAATGATGTACAATCCAATATAAATAAACATATGGTGATGTGTATTAAAATTTTAAAGAAAAAATTCGTAAAAGTAGAAAGGTTGTGTTCGCAATATTTTCAGTTGAAAACATGTTATGCCAGTAGAGTAATACAAAAACTTAATGAATCATTAATTATTAAAAATTTCGTCAGTTAAAATGTTAGTACGCAATATACAGTAATCGTATTTAAACATAATTCATTTAATTGTTCCATAAATTGTCAAGTAAAAAAAAAATTCCGCTAAACAGGCCGATAGTTGCACATAATTCCGATGTAAAACCGATGTTTTCAAAAAGCAATACCCTTATAATACCTGTATTGTATACATGGATGCATTAGTTGGCGTTCTAGCTGATTCACATTAAACGCTATCGAATGGAACAGCAACCGACATGCGATACTGATTTCATCAAGTTCATGCAATTAGTTATGCTTGCCTCATAACGTTTACCAATTATTTATTAAAATGACAGGTTTTTTCAAAGAGAATTTTAAGGACAAGATTAAAAAAGGATCGAAAAATTTCGATGAACTTATCATTAAAAGTTAGAACCAGTAAGAGTATATAAATAGACATGAATTGAAGTATCTCCGTTCTCTTGTCAAGCTATGCTACAATTATGGCAAATTATGACACTGTATATTAGAAATATAAACCACATAACTGTCAATTTTCTACCAATATGAAGTTACAGGTAGTAATATGTTTTAATTAATTTATTTTTTACATCTGATTGCTTGCATATTTAATATTAGTTTTTCTTATTCAATAATGAAGGCAGAGTAATTACCATTTATGTGTATCACAGATTAAAACAATAACAGAAAAAAAAATGATATAAAAATATATACACATTTACAACTAAAAAAAATCATAAAAACTTACCAAAAGCTTATATTAATCCATAATGTACGTCTTCTTTGGAAATTCTTATTTTCATTTCCACTCAACGAATTGGAAGAATGAGAAAGGCGCAAATACCAAAATGTCAAATTTCTCTTATTTAAATCTGAAATTTACGATGTTTGTTACCGCCCACAAAACTCACTACATCCTCTAAGATTTGATTTTAATAAATAAAACAGATTTTTTAAAAAGAGCTGAAATCTCTTTGTTCAATAATATTTTGAAGGAAGTAAACACTACGGGTGTTCTCAAGTCAACATCCGAATCGTTCATCTTCATTGATGAAAGCCAACGTAATCCATTTCATTCTTCTGAAATGAGTAGGTGTCTATTTCTACAATTTTGTCAAACTATGCATATTTTGAGGTCACAGAAATCCTAATGGTATGATTTTATAATAGATTCATCACCACAGAAAACGATGCATAATTAAATAATGATAAAAACAGACACTAATATTTACATCTTTTAGCGAAAAGAAATTTACAACGTAACACATGCAATCTGTTGCGAAACGCAGCTTTTCCATGAAGTAAACATAAGTATTGACAAAAATCAATTCTCTATTATTACATATCAGTTGTCTGTGTATAGTATAGTATTTGTAATATTAGCTTCTATGAGTTGATTGATTGATTGATTGATTGATTGATTGATTGATTGATCATATTATTCATATTATTAAGCTATGTGGTGCACTCGTAGACGAGTTTAAAGTTCTTGTAGAACACTATGATCGTGAAACCGAGTACATGTTTTTCTTTGCTAATTATTATATATGAAAGTCGAGCGCATTCCAGACTTGATAAATATAACTTATGGTTGATACCTTCTTTACATGCCAAAGGCCGCGATATGAGTATAGTAAACAAGCATACATGATTTTAACAAATATTTTAATATACAGGTTTCGAATAATATAGAATTATTTGAATATATAAACGACACATTCACAATAAAAACGCAACCGCATTTATTAACAAAGTCAACAGCGTTTATTTAGTACTCGATCCAGGGGTTTAAAGTTTACATTCGCTCCAGTTACACAGAACCATTAACAAGACATAGGGCTTATCTTAACTAAAATAAAGTTAAAATTATAAAACCAAGCGCGTTTTACATTTAAATATAGTATTTCGCGCACTCAATTTTAATACATAGAAACATTTCAGTAGAGAATTCTAAATGCCAATTATTATACAAAACAAAGTCCTTCCTGTATTTGAAAATTTAAAAATAAGTATATAGTAATGGGAAACTACGGAAATCGAAAGTGAAAGGAATTATTTATTACTAATCACTCAAAAATCGAAACAATATTGACCTCTAGGGTCATCTTTCTTCTCGGTTTGGACAGATAACTATTCAAGGAAATTAATCGCAAATGATTCCGCAATATACATTATCACGGCAGTCCTGTCAATCATTCTGTTGTATGACCTTGACCATGACTATATGACCTCCCACGCATTTACTTACTATAGGAGTCAGTAAACGTTGCTATACACATTTCAGCTATATCCAGTGGGGGGGGGGGGGGGGGGCTGGTAAGGGGAGCCAAAAACATCAACCCTGGATTAGTAACTATTTACGTTTTTTAATCACGCACTGATAGCTACTGCTGTCCCTGACATTATTTATTTTATTACATAATGAATTTTTAAAATGATTTCTATTGGTTAAGGCCAGCCAAAACTCCGAACCGTATATTCTGATATTGTTTGATTTAAATCAATATTGACTACCTTTTTCTATCATGTTGTTGTCTGGTGTTTTTTTAGTTCTGATGTTGTTGGTTATAATTATGATTAACTTTAAAAAAAATACTGTATTGTTTAACTTTTACCATTAAAAAGTAGAAAATATAACGGTTAATATGTTAATGAGACAACCTAACATCTATGTAATTACATAATTTTTTCAGAAATATTGATTTCATTCATGGCAAATATCAATGAAAAAACAAATAACCCCTTTCTTAGGTTATTATATAATAAAACAATTAAAGTCTTTTGTATCAGTCGATATAAGTTTTAATAGACTCAAATATTTAATATTAACCTTCGTCTTCGGCGTCGGTTAATAAAAAAACCCTTCCACTTCGGCGTCGGTTAATATTAATATTTTGAGTCTATTAAAACTTATATCGACTTCTACAAAAGACTATAATTGTATAGCATTAAAGTACCGACTATACTAAAAGTCACTCCTCCGTGTAATGCAGTATTTTGCTTACATTTTTGTTATTATTCCATATTGTTCCTTTTTTATTACGTTGTTGTTACATGTCACAAATCGTCCCAGAGGGTTATGGTTCGAGTGCACCTTTATTTTAGTTTAAACAAAATCTGTAAAGAAATTTAACTGCCAAGCAATAAAATAAAACAAGAAAACTAGTTATAAAAAATTGTGTAAATAACTTCTTTATTGCTTTCTCAGTATATATAAAACACAAAATTAGTTGAAAATTGATAAAAATAGAATTGTACTAGGTGAAATGAGGCGTTATATATAATAATTCCATAAAAGCATTCTATGACACATGTATCAAATTCGGTTAGGTTTGCAAAAAATATATTAAATTTTCAGTTTGCTGTAAACATAACGATATATTCTGCTTTATGGAAAATTTTTTTTTCAATATACCGCTTAATGACATCTTTTTGGAATGGAAATTGTTATTTACATGAACACAAAATAGGAACAATTAAGTTACGTCGAGACAGCTTGCCAATATTTGAATAATAATTATACTAGAAAACTCAATATTGGACAAAATATTCGTTTTAAAATGTTATATTTTCAGCTAATAGTTTTACTATATTGTAATATTTGAAATAGACATCGAGTAATTAATGTGTTCGTAATAAATTTCCAGAATGCGCGAGACTTTTGACAGGCCGCTCGTTTGAAGGGCATCTAAACCATTCAGTTTACAAAACTTAACCTTGTAAATCATGTTTACTGCAAAGTATTCGCTTTTATTGTGAAATATATTAGGTTTCCACGCATCACAATGAAACTTTTCACTTAAGACATAGGAATATTGACAAATTTCACAGAATTTCGATGTAATTAGATCGAACGAAGACTTGCCGACCATAGCAATCATAACACCAAGTCAAGTTTGATTAATGTTGTTCGGGTATTATTTATTACAAGGTCGAGACGAAGAGATTAAATAACTCCAAAAAGGATCGGGATGGGGAGGGGGGGGGGGGGGGGCAAACATTTGAACGCGCTAACAATATCAAGATTTTTCAAACATGAGAAAAGAGAATTAAATTTTAAATTTAGTACATTCGGTACACTCAGTATCTATTTTCATTCAAATTCAAAGGCTATCTCTATTCTTTGCCACTTACGTTCACTTTTAATGAAACTCACAACAGGGCTACATGTATATTAACAATAGCCCTTCAGCTATTTTGAAAACGTTTGAAGGGCTTCAGCTTAATCATCAAAGCAATGTCGTAAGCCACGGTCCATGAGCTGGCGTAAAAGTGAGAAAAAGTCTTTATTGGATTTTTCTGGTTTGCACCAAAGTTGTTCAGCTTTTTGTACCTCAGATTGGTGTGTCCATCGAGATAACATTACCTGTTTACCTATGTACCTTTTAATCTTGTAGGGGACAACATAAATGCTCAGCAGTTTTATGTGGGTCAAATTAAAGGTCATTGGGTAAACTGATATGTTGATGTCATCTGTACTTAACGTCCAGCCAGCGGTAGCTTGGCTATAGTGAAGACAGCAAGTTATCAAACAGAAAATTGAACAATGCACCAGAAATTTTGACTGCAACTATAGAGAAAAGTACGAAATTTTGTAAAGGGACGAACAATTTATCGTTCTGTACCGGCAAAAAAAAAAAAAAAACAAAACAAAACTGCTGCCTCTTTTTCCACATTTTACTAAAATGTTTCGAAAATACAGGTCGGTGACCGTCAATAAACCAATCAGCAATTTTTTAGCTATATCATGGCGTCCAGTTTTTTTAAACTCCGGACCTGCGGTAGGAAAGCTGGTAATCCTTGTCAATAAAGATGAGAGTCGAGTACACCTCCCCGCAGTGAGGCTCGATCCCGCAACCTCAGTGTTGACAATAGTTTGAATATAAACGATATTTTAAAAGTACACGTAAACAATTTGCACACAATTTTAAACTATAAAACACTTTATGATCACAAACAAACTGTTAATGTGTTTTCTAGTTAATTTGGTACATTTTAAGAAGCCTCTTAAACAAATGTCAATTCCATGAAGTGATACAAGAAAACTTTTGATGCGACGCATCAGTTCGCCGCCGATTTATTCTACATTCTGCACGCGTTTGTCAAAGTGATTTCTAAAAACAAGACACTTGAACTTATTCCCCATAAGTTTCTATGTAAAGCTAAGCCCTGCTGTTGTGGCTAGTTTCAATTGCCAATTTCTAAATTTGTGCACATGTAATCTTTTGTCATATATTAAATCATAAATATACTTGAATTAAAACTAATATTCACGTGGTTCAATTAAATTATTGACCAAATATTTATTTATTGAATCTTACAAATATCGGCATACTCCGGAATTGTCTACGCAAAATAGCCTTTTTTTCTGGTTTCCGATTTTTCAAAGCTACGCTTGTCGATAGAGCTATCAACGAAAGACTTAGTACCAGGATAAAAATGGTCTCCCTATATTATTAACTTCCGTAAATAGAATACCAATAAAAGTTATTATTACATGAAACTTTGATATCACAAAAGCAATTTTGAAGTCGAACCTCATACACTATCTTTATTTTTCACTCAAGTTAAATGATTAACATTCTTGTAGCAAAAATTCTGTTCATTTATGGTAACTAAGTGTACTTAAAAATATAAAAATGGTTTATTTCAACTATTAATTTCTACCATTTCAAAGATTTTTTCAAAAGAAACGAACACTCGTTTTATTGAAATTCTGTCATTATACTTACATAATGAGAAGACGTACTTAATGATAATTGTTGTAATTTGTAAATCATCAAAAGGAATTTTATGGTCACTAACGTGTAGAAAATTGAACATTTATGAAATATAAGTATAACTTTGAAATTTCAATCATATTAAATTTTCCACACCGATTTAATTCTCATTTACATTTTTCTGTTAAAGGTAGAATTTTTTTCAGAAGGAAAGATTGGCATGCGCTTGTGAGTGTAAAGTTATATATAAGAAATACAATAACGAGTCATAAAATGTAAAAAAGTTCTGTATTTTTAAATGTTTTATAAATAAACATTTAATCTAGAGATATTCAGCATTTAAACCGTAAATCGAAGTAGCATAATTTGAAACTGTTTTAAAAGAAATAAAATCACGTTTTACAATAGCTTTACAGAAATTCAGCAATACATTAAAAAAAAAAAAATTATGTTATATAGCTCCTAACCAAGAACTAGAAAAAACTGTGAACAGTGCTAATTAATTGATTCCCCTTTCCGCTCCCCTATGTCACAGAATGACAGTCCATGTTTTTGCTACGATAAACTCCCAATATGTAAATATCAGGTGCACAATGGCACTATTTGACAAAGATTCTGTTTAAATGCTATCAATATCAATTCAATGGTGTAAGAGGATTAGCGGATAGTGTAACGGACGGCGGACGGAAGGGCACTCCGATCACTCTATATCCCTCTATTTTAGTGTGGGGGATATAACAAGGGTGTTGTTTTCTCATGTATTGAACGTAGTGAAGTATCTAAATTATTCCGAATCCTTACGTCAACGACAAGTTAGAGTGGTTTATAGTTTTGCTATACAAAAATATAATATCATTCAGTCAGTGATAAGTTCTGTATTGGCCCAGCTATTAGTTCAAGGGTAGTTATATTAGCGTGATGCTCAGCCGTAGGCCAATACAGCTGGCCAAGGACCAATAACTAGGCCAATACAGTAATCATCGCGCACTAATATCTTATCTATATTAATTAACTAGGCCAAAACAAATCAGGCAAATACTAAATATTGGACTTGTTAATTCCGTATTGGACTGGTTCGTAAAAATATCTCCTATTGGTAGTTGTACTGTTATCACAGTGAATAGGAGTTAATTTCCTTGCAGGATATAAATTGCATTCGCAGATTATTATATTCTGCTCGGAACTAAAAGTCACCATTGTTCGTGCTATAATCCTGAAGCATTGACAAAAAATTACTTAAGACAACAGTGACACAAAAAATAGAACTATACTTCAACAGATATTGAGTTGTGTATAAAGGTTTTTACTAACCAGTTGTGTAAACATGTGAAATTGTCCAAATAATATGGATCTAGTAAACAAGCCCAATACAGAAAAAACAGGGCCATTACAGAAAAACAGGGCCAATACAGAAAAACAGGCCAAATACAGAAAAACAGGCCCAATACAGAAAAACATGCCCAATACGGAAAAAAACAGGCTCAATATAGAAAAACAGGGCCAATACAGGCATGTCAATTCCAGCAATTTATATATAAACATCTTTAAAAAAACAAGCACATTCGTTTGCGTTACCAAAATCACAGCAGAATTTTCAAGAAAAAAGGAAAAAATAAACATTTTCATACTGAGGGTTGTTCATATTAATCTTTTATTATGTCCATGAGAAGCCAAATTAGATCGAGTCTAGTTATATTGGTCAATGATAAAATGGTACTTAAATGTACTCAACTGGTTAATAAAAGTGTCATTAAATGGGCGTTTTCATATTCTGTATGTATTATGTCCTCCGGAAGCGGTATTGGGCCTCGAAAAACTGTATTAGCCCTCGGCATTTCCCGGGCTAATACAGCTATCCTCGACCCAATACAGCTTCCCTTGGACATAATACGGGTCACATGAAATAGTATACTTAGTTTGAAAGGAATTAACGCGATTTCGTTGAAATTAATTAGTAGTTTAAATGATAGACAGAAATTGGATTCATCATCTAGAAATTTACAAAACGAAATACAAATTTAAAATCGTAGAACCAAGCTGTTTAACCTGGGCGATGAAGTTATTTTGCAACTTAAAAATATATACAAAATTAAAAATATACGACCTTGTTTTTTTGTACGAAACAAAATAATAAATACTTTTTTACGACAACAGTTCTCGAAATTCTAGGAATTATGTGCAATTTTCGCCATCAGGTTTAAGTGAAAATTGAATCCATTAACACAATACTACACGTAATTGGATACATTTGTACTTTTATGTATAATTAGAGAAATTTCTAATTAAGTTGACTGCAAACAACATAGAAAAATGTCCGTAAGTATTCACGTTCCAATACATATCATAATTCAAAGAAAATTTTATATAAACCAAGTATTAAATAATGCCATTTATTTCTACATAATGCCTCACAAAATCAGTCTGCGTTTTATTGGACGAAAACAAAGTATTTCCAGACGTTATTAATGATGGCAGTAATCCCGTTACATATTTTTTCTACAGTTTTGAATAAATTCATTGATCATATATAGAAACAGTACATAAATCTTTTCGTTATATTATATAGGTTCAGTGCATACGTTATTTTTAAAGGTTAGGATGGTTTCAACGTCAGACAGACTGCATGCGATTCTCACAAACGCTTATCTGTGTATTAAACTTTGGTTGAAAAGGGAGAGATATTACAATTGAAATATATACAGCGTACAATCACCCACTCATTTCCCTCGATCTTCGACAGATACACATTTGTTGTACGTTTGTCGGACATTTAAACCTATTTACTATTTCAATGTTAAAATCACAATTTGTATTATATCTTGAAGTATATACTTGAACAGAAACTTTGGTGACTATAAACCAAATTAATAGCTATATATCAGGTATTGTATATCATGCATATAATACACTTTATATAAGAGACTGACAACATAAAGCCCCGGGGCCTTGGTAGTCGAGTGGTTAAGCTAGTAAGTCATCTCACTAATGATCGCCAGTATCTACACAATGGGGTCACGAGTTCAAGACTGACTTTGGGCATTTTGTGATGGATTCTAACCTTAACAAGAATTGTCATTTTTCTGGACAAAGGTTGGGGGTTCTTCATAGAGGCCATGAGTTTGCGCAAAGTGGCGCAAAACTACATTCAAACAAAAACACAAATAAACCCTTACTCAGTGAACAAATTATGTATAGAAATTTTACGAACACTTTTAAGTTGAACTTTTGAAATGTCATATTATGGTGAATAGTGATTTTGTATAAATAAACATGATTTGTTAATTCCAGAAAACAATATTTGTCATTTGGTAAGTAGATATTTTTGAAGAAATTAACAACTTACCAATAAACGGATTAATTCGGAAACGGTAAGTCAAAATACGTCCATTGTACATTTGATGTATTACATGTTTAATAACTAATCGAAATATACAATGAAATACACACTCATGGCCATCAATGACGTTCGGAACCAGCGATGTAAACAAAACACAGCTGATTGTTAAAATCTGCTAACTAGAAGAATTGAACATTTTCAGACAAATTGCGCAAGTTTCGCTTGATTAATCTATCGAAATTAAAAGGGGAAATGTCAAACCGCGGTAATTCATTGAAGAAATATCGATAAGATATCAAAGAAAAAAAAATCACATACTACTGGGATTTGATTAAAAATGTTTACTTTAAATAAATGATTGATTTCAAACGATCGAATTAAATAAACGTTGGATATGAAAGCTATCTTATGCGTTTGATTACTGTTCAGGGACCCTTCATAATGCGAGGCATTAGAACGCTTAACTGGTAAATATACGAGGTCAAATATTTGTTTGGCCTATTTGCTGTTCGTTTGAATAGTGTTTAACACCACTTTCAGCAATTTTTTTCAGCGTCTATAGTTCGTCCAGTGTTTATAGGAAAGGAAGCCGGAGTACCAGGAGAAAACCCCTGACCTGCGGTAGGAAAACTTGCATTCCTTGTTAATTTAGATTGGAGTCGAGTACACCCTGCATACAGTGAGAATCGAACCTGCAATCTCAGTGTTGACTAACCACGTGATCAATAATAGATAAAACTACCTTAACCACTTAGCCAACTAGGCCCCTTGTTTGGTTTAATAGCATTCGGTGATGGGGATTTTTTTTTAATTTTCCTTAAATGAATTGACAATTATCTATTAAAAACATACATTAGACTAATACCTTACAACTAGATCTTCAACAACGAACGAGAGCCATATTTATATACAAGCTTGCAGTGGCAAAAGTAAAAATCCCCACCTACAGTTAAACAGAAAGTCCAGCGATATAATATGGACAAGGCCACGTGTGTACTAGAAGTCAAAGAAATCTACCAATGGCAATGTTTTGTTTGTGAAACGATAAAAGTATAAGCTTCAGTTAAGTAATTGTACATCGATATATTCGAGAAACCTTAAATCGACGTAACAGGCCAGTATGTGTTATAGAAAGGTAATGGAGATCAAGAACCACACTAATAAACATTACGATCATATTTGCCCCCCCCCCCCCCCCCGTAATAACCCCCCCCCCCCATTTTGCTGCATTTTGAGTGATATTATCATAGAACTTGGCTGTACATGACGTTGACCTTATTGTATTCCTTGTATCCAGTTTTACGCACAAATTAATGGTATGATCCTTGATGTAATAATTTATCATCTTTCATCATCTGCAAGATTAGTACAAATACAGGCATTTCGGAAAAACTGTGATATATGAACAATATAAAAGGTACATTCTGTACATCCCCGTTTAAGTGAGTGGGGGGAGGGGGATAATTAGTAAAAAAAACCTCAAAAATAGTATCTTATTATTTTAGTTCTTTTGAATACATGTCAATTTGATGTCAAAGAAAGTTACATTGATTGATATCGCAACAGTCTGTCATCTAAATTGCAACTGTTGGTAATAAATAATTCCAACAAGTTAAGTTTATTTGGGTCTGTCTTTAGTTTTTTCTTCAATCTGTATATTGAGACTCAGAAACAAAAGACTTGGACCTATGATTAACTGAGTGACATTTATATAAATATCTTTTAAATCAAAAAGATAAACAGTACACTACAAAATAATAATTATAATAAAAAAAAAATAGTAATAAAAAAGTAAACAATATGTTGTAACTAATAGTATGACAATAATACCGCTAATTAATACCATTTTCTTAACCAACAATAAAATATTCCGGGTCATGTCACATATCAGACATTTGTCATATTTTAACATTGATTTCGTTTCAGAACACATAGTAGGAATTAGAATACTTTCTCGGTATATTAAGACTGTTCGATATTAAAATCTGACATTTTATTCAAATTGACTGTTTTGTAAAGAAAAACAACCTATAAAGAAGCAAATGTTGTTTAAATTACACGTCTTTGACATTTTAAAGGATGTCAGTTTCAATTTTACATTTCATCAACTTGTTTTCGTGTATTTTTCGTGTTTGCTTCATTCATTATCTGTGTCATGTTATGACGTCGTAATTTGCCAGTATATAAAGGTTATCAGGGATGATGCAACATTTTAGCAACATCCTAAATAAAATGGTAGCATATAGCTCCACGTATTTATTTATTTTATAAATAATTTACGCAAAGGTTTTGATAATTCATTCATTTCGAACCCCTGGTCTTGATACTGACATATTCAAAGTAAAAAGTGTGTAACACACACCCTTTGCTAAACTACAATTTTAGTGCAAATTAAAACAAGACCCCCTCTCTCTTTTACTACAAAGACTTAACATTCTTTGAGAAATTTATGGCAGAAGTAAGTTGTCTAAGTCCACTGATGAATTATCTAAATGAGTACATAAATATTATTAGTTTTACAAAGACAATATTTGTCAAGGTTGAACTTTGTACGGACACATGTCACGAACTCTGACCTGTCTTGACATACAGATATAAATCTGGTTCATGAATAACTTACTATTAAATTCAAAACAGCAGGTAATTAATGGAGAGTAAAAGACAACTCTTTTAGAGATGTTTTAGCATTTGGGCACTTTAAAATACCTAAATTTTGCAACGCCATATTAGGTCGTAATAAATGAAAAAAAAAGAAAAAAAAAGGCAATGGATTAGAGTACATAGGCGCTAGAGGCGTTCGGTAGATATGAAATTAGGCGCTAGCCAAGGTCAGAGGTAGGTATTATTCGAAGATTTAAAATTAAATCGGGACTACAGCCGTTTAACACTACAACGTCATAAAACATCAAAATAAAAAAAAATCTGTCGCATGAAACATTGGCTTTAGAACAATATAAAAAATATATTCTCCATGTAAACTTAATCATTGTGGAGATTTTCAGTTTGATTGTCAAACATATAAATATTATAAAACAACAATTTCAATTATGACAATTGTTAGCGGAATTCAGACTCTATATTGAAGATTGTAGGTACATGTAAAACGTTAAGTTCTAGACGACGCACTTCTTTTTTTTTATTGTAATTTTCATTCATCAGATGTCTATCGAATTCTGCAGAGGCAGATTTTAAAATATTAACGAATCCCCGTATTTAAAATACGAAAGAACAGATTCTAGGATTTTTTCTATTAAGATTAAATTTAATGCGCATAAGAAGAACAGCCGTGACTTTGTCAAACAGGATAGAATCGTGTGTAATCAAAATTAACTTTTGCCGAAAAATTATGAAATAATATTTTCGTATCAAATTTATAAATATATTATTCAGTTTGATGGCAAATTAAATTTTAATCTCCACTTGTCTTCGATAGCACTAAATATTAAGAAACTGCTAATCAATCAGACGACAATGTCGAGCAGTTCTTTAATATGTTAGTACATTGTCTTGTTTCGTATACATTGTAAACATGTTTTGTATTTGCTTGACCCATATGGGTGAAATTTTGCAAATAAAGATTATTATTATTTAAATATGATGCAAAACAACAAATACAATCTCTACTGGACCGCTGACTCACTAGCGTTTCGTCGGACAAGGTCTGCTCGACTCCAACTATATGATAAAGACTGTAAGTTTTGCCGAAACGTACCCGGTCGTCTTTCTGTCTATAAAGACGTGATGCCATAATATGGCTAGAAAATTGCTGAAAACATCGTAAAACCTTATTCAAACAAACAAACAATTATTTCTAGAATAATTATAAAATATTTTAGAGTTAAAGATGCTTCATTTATAACTGTCGTTTGTTTTTCAATAAAACGGACTTGATCTCGAAAAAACTAATTTATCAATTACGCTAGGAGACATTCAGCAAATGATTTTAATGAGAATTAAAGCAAAACAAAAACATGAGAGATGGAAGAAGTCGAGAGTAAAGACAGTAATGACATTTTAATAATTGTAAAAAATTACTCAGTTACACTAACATATCACATAAATCCACTCTCACATCATTCATGTGTTAATTAGAGATTTTTAAAAACATAAACAAGACACAGATCTAAGTGATCAAGACTTACAGGAAATCAACACTTTATACTTTACATTTATTGCTTATGTTTAAAGATTTTTTTATTGTTGTTGTTTTATGGATACCAAAACATTTCGTTACTTACAGTGATGTAAAACACACATTAAAAAATAATGCGTTAAATAATTACTGTTTATAAGAAAGAAAACAACATATTTATTATATTTTAAACAAGGTTTCGTAAAAACAAAAAGAAACAAAAGTATGCAAAGTACCAACATCACTGACCTTGTGAATAGATTGTTTGTTTAAATAGGGTTTAACGCCACTAAAGCTATCTCACTGAGTCTTGTTTTATGAGGTAAGACCCGGAGAAAACCCCGAACATCGATAGGAAAACTGGCAATGCGTGCCATTACGAAAGGATCGTACCTGGTGTCAGACTCGAACCCGCAAACTTAATGTTGACAGACACGTGATCAATGATAGATAGGTCTACAAAACAAATATTTTTCGTGCTGGCAATTTGAAGCCCAATTTTGATTAAGGGAGAAATCCTTTACTTAAATACAAACTGTCTAAAACTTGTGCCATCAGGGTGTCAATAGGGAACCTATATAAACTTGGACCTTTAGTAGGAAAATTTGTATCGAGTTCGACAGATGGAATAATATACCGAGACAAGAACGGAAATGCAATCTTTTCCAGTTTGGAATTTGTATAACCATCTAAATCCAAACGTTAATAAACTAAAATAATTATATTATACCACCAAACCGGTTGATGAATTTATCATCATTTGTTTATAATGTCAGATAATTTTGCATTTTGTTTTATTAAACCTGTAATTATGAATAATTTAATTTGCTTTGTAAGCTGAAAACGGATTGGTGAATTCAAATCGAGCAACCCATATTATAAGAAATAACTTGCGTGACCTTTGACCTATCCTTACGCCGTTAAAATTCAAATAGTTCCATGACGTCATCGACGTTATTACTATAAAAATTGTTAAAATTTATAGTTAAAATTATTTAAATTATAAAGAATATTTCAAATTTCTGAACTGGTTATACGATATAATATGGTTTGGGTATGTTTACGCCATTCATAAAAGCGCTTCGCGGTTTATTAGGCGTAAACAGACCCAAACCATATTATATCGTATAACCTTTTTAGAAATTTGACGTATTCATTAAATAATTCTTTCACTTGACTTATCCTGCTATATATTTTACTTATTCTGTTATATTTTTGTGTATTATGCATACTTATGTTTGACCTCATGTTACATACAACCCTAATAAATCTATTCAAAATATGAAATATCTGACAGGTAAAAAACCTTCAACGGGCCGCCTAAATTCTTATTTCTTAATTAGATGTTTATTTTGAGAGTAAACGTTTTGGGAACACCAGAGGTCCATTTATTTTGTCACCAAAGTAACGCTTAGTATCAAGCTCAACAAGACCATTTGTATCAAGTATGGTTCAATACATTCAGCCGATCGTGTGAAAACATTCAGCGAATTAAAGAAAAGAATTGGTCGGTTATGGCAGACATGTTTGTTGACATCTCAATCCTGAGGTAACATCAATAAGAAAAATGTTTTGAGGAACATGACTGCAAAGTTTCATTAAAATTTGTTTGTGATTTTCTAGAAGAAGATTAACTTGGAAAAACGAACGCACCCCAGTCGACGGCGGGCTCCAAGATATTTGAAAATCTCACAGAACAGCTATTGTATATTAATCATTATTTGTATCTGATTACTGAATCTGGAATAGTTCCAGATGGATACAAGAATGATTCTGTATTAATAAATTATTTATCATTTATTAATTCAATTATATAATATTATTTATAATAACCTTATATTTCTTAATATAATAAAATAACCTTGCAAAACACCTGCATGCAGTGAACCCTCATTAATGGGTCAAATGTAACAAGCTCCTGTGTTATGAGACCGTTATGTTTAAATCCCTCCAGCGAATTTTTATAATAACTAAACCTGCATTAAAAGACTACCTTTATTAGGAGACCACTTTTTGCACCTTCTGGCAGATAGAACATAACTGGTTCCCAGATATAACCTCTGACCCGTTTACAGCGGGACTACATTTGTCGTCTGCCCGTGACGTTTGTAAACAAAGAATGATGTATGTAAAATGATACATGAGATCTTTTTTATTTTTATGTAGTCTATACACATTTGATACTGTTTTACTATTAAAATCATTTCTTTTGTACGCGTGGTTTATCCACCATGAGAGATATATCTAACTGCGTCAACCACTGGTGTGGCAGAGGTGACTGTGGTTGACGTAGGATACCCAGAATCCTTTGCGAGGATATTGATTTGAGAAACCTTTGAAAACTGACGCGAGATCCAAAACACAAAGCAAGTTAGCATTACCTTAGTCTTGAACAGAAAGGTTTTAATTAAAGTTTTTCTGTGAGTTGTCCGAAATTCGTGATTTTTTAGGAATTCTATCAGCTAAAATCTTTCATGAATTAAAGAATAATTTTAATTTAAAATATTTTTAGAATTAGACATAAACATTTTTTATAGCTTAAGGGAACTAAATATGCGCTTGATTCCGTTTAATGAAGTGCATGTACATTATAGTTGTATATATTGCAAGAGAGATTTATGTAGCAATAAACCGACCAACGAGAGCAAAATATCCAGCCAGCGGCAATAGCAACTCGGTGGCCGAGTGGTAAATGTAGTTAAATTATTATTGATCACGTGGTCTGTCAACATTGAGATTGGGATTTGAGTCTCGCTGTGGAAAGGGTGAGCTCGACTCCGATCTTAATTGACAAGGATTGCCAGTTTTCCTATCAAAGGTCAGGGGTTTTCTCAGGTTACTCCGCTTCCTCCCCAATAAAGACTGGACGCCAAATAATAGCTAGAAACAGTAAAAAAATAAATAAAAATAAACTCATGATTTAGACAAACAAACCTCAAGAAAAACCAGAAACCAAAACCAAAAAAAACAGAACTAAGTAACCCGAACCTAATACAAAACCATTGTTGCACTCTCAGATAGCTCTGCACTATTGCTACGATAGGTTTAATATCACTATTCAGTGTAAATATAAGTTTTACTATTATTTTTATAATTGTTGTTGTTACATTTAATGAAACGACGTTTAACACATCGTTTTTTTTGCGATTTGAATTCAGTCACAGTGAAATGTCAAATGAGTATCTTACCTTGTACGTTATATTGACTGGTCCACTAATTACAAATCACGACTCATACAATGAACTATTTTGTCATGAAGTGTAATAACAGGTGGCAGAGCGGGCAATATATGTATTCAAACTGTTATTTACTATTCCCTTAATGTTTATATCCATATAATCCAGTTAGGACCAGAATTTCTATTCATCGTGTAATACGCCAGTACACTTTGTTGTCATATTTCATACTTATTTATGACAACAGTTTAGACGTCCACTTTTTAACTTGTCACCTTGAACTTTCCAACGGACTAGCATGACTTCTCCGTCAGTGTTGTCATACATGTATGTTATCATAAGGCATGATTGTGTTGTGACCTTGTTTTATCACGTGTTATATGTTAGATTTTGGTTTGACTGATTTCTCGTTGGCTGTTGAGGCTGTTTCACTTTCTTTTGTCAAAGAAAAATCAGAAAATTCTGCATTTATTTTTGGATACATTAAAAAAAAACGTTACCTAATAATGCCTTTCTATTTTGGTAGAGGCAATATTCATTGAACTTTATTTTAGATTTCCTCGTGTTAATCCTGTTTAAAAACCAATGAAATAAGTTCTTTATAATTAAACATAACTTTATTCAGGCAAAGATGACCATCAAATAGGTCAAGAGTGGGGCGTCAACCGTGACATTTGTTTTTATATATGGAACATGTCACCGCTTAAAGCTGTGATTTGGTTTAAATCGGTTCTGAAAAATGTTGTTACTTCTTATATTAGGACAGACTTATAAACGTAGACAAATATAACAAACATAAAAAGCATCAGATCATTTATTTAACTCTCCTACACAGACTTATTAACGTAGACAAAATACAACAAACATAAAAACTATCAAATCATTTATTCAGCTTCCTTAATAATAAAGCCATGATGAACACACGAAAAGAGATAAAATAACAGTTATAATTTCGATCGGTTTGGCTTCAAAATTTCCGTAATATTACAGAATTGAAAAATAAATGCGTATAACACTTGAAACGAAGCGACTTTTGAAGCTACGTGTTCACTTTTTAACACGTTAAATGTGTAATGTTTTGTCGTTTGCTTTCTAACAAATATGAGAACAAGTTTATATTCTTATTCGCTTGCTCAACCGAATATAAATTATTAATTAAATAAAACTCAAACACGGAAATAGGATTAGTTTGCCATGATGTAGCAGCTTCGAATGACAAAGAAAGAAACTAATGTAAAATTACTCGTAACAACAAATTAAATACCTAAATTTTTTGTTACAGACAATTTATAATCAACATTTTCGTGTACATAACCATCTTTTGCAGTATCAGAAGCCCACCTCCCATGTTTCTTAAACAGCCGATCATCCACACCCGCATTTGCGGCAGCAGTAGCACCGCCTGATCGAAGGCTATGCAAGCCAAATTTAGATTTATCTAACCCAACACTTTCTAAAGTTAGAAGCAAAATCTCTCTAGCCCTTGTATAAGATAAACACTTCGAACCTCTTAACTTGTACGTATTAGATTTTTTACAAAATACGAGACTTCTGAAAAGAAAGTCAGATGGTTCTTGAACACAAGCTAATTTGAGATATCGTTCCAACATATTAACTGGACAAGTAGATGAATAAGTTCTAGAAATTAAAACATGCGTTCCTTCTCTTAATTTATCCGTCTTACTTTTCTCTATAAATAATGAAACATACGATTGATAAAAACTAATATCTGCTTTTCAAAGATTTACAAGCTCAGAAAAACGTAAAAAACCAGCATAACTTAATAAACACATACAACACGTTCTTATATCATATAGAGAAGAAGAAACATTTCCAAATTTTGTAACAATATTTTGCAAAATATCACTAGATATTAACAGCCCCATGTCCTACTGATCTATTGGCCCCTTCTCTAGCCAAAATACACAAATCTGACTTGCAAGGATTAGTCAGTCCTGCTAATCTATGAGACCAGTTAATAGCGTAAAATGCCTCGTTAACCTTTGCAATAGAATTATGTCTTTTGGATAAATGAACTAAATATAAAGACACATGAAAATCAGATGCTGGTAATGGACTAATATTATGACACGAACACCACTTACAGAAATTGTCAAAAGCATATTTATATTTTCGCCGTGTATTATCAGCTCTGGAACGAAGGCAGCACTCTGGAAGTATTGAAGACAACTCTTGCAGGTCTTTATTACAAGCAGGCAAATCCTTCCACAATCCAGTCCGGAAAACGTCTGCAAATCGTAATAAATGATAACAGTCAAATTAAAACACAGGAAATATATAATATTATATATTGCGACCTTAACAGTCTTCCAAAACTGTTCTCGTCGTTCTTGAGTCTCGCCGGCCTCGTCAATAAAAGACCTCGCAAGCCTTACTATACTTGAATATCAGAGTACTCAGACTTCAATATAAAACAATCATGAAGCATACAGCTTCACAGCTAACACTACAGAGGTGAAAAAATCAGAACCAAATATCGATTTTTTATTCATACCCTGAACAAAAATGTTCTATCTAGGTGCAAATTCCAGAACATCTTTAACAAACCATCGACATTCGTAATTTTTAATAAATATTCTAGTCCAGAAGGGCGCAGATGGCCATTTAGGAATAATCAATGTACCATTAGCCCTACATGCTAATAAATGATCGATAACCTGTATAATCAAAGAAATTGGCGGTACTAGCCAATTATTCTCATTCCTCCGTCTTGCGAAAAAGCGTCGATAGCCTCTGTTTTCGTATCCCAAAACTTCGAATTAAATCTTTTAATTTTAAAGTTTGACTCATTTGCAAACCTGTCAACTGTGAATGGGCCCCACATATCATTCGTAAAAATTAAAAACTCCGCAGTGGTTCCCCAATCTTCAAAATCAATTATTTTAGAAATATAATCAGCCTTGCTGTTTTCTGACATAGGAATCCAAATTATTTCCAAGTTAATAGAGTATTTTGAACAAATTTGAAATATCTCAAAGGCCAGAGTTTGAAGATGCTCTTTAGTACTGCCCTTCTTAATTATTGATTGACAATTCTGACTATCGGTATACCAAACGATTTTACTATTTCGTAACACCGACTTGAAAAACTGCAAAGCCAATTCAATTGCTTTCAACTCTCTCCAAGTTGAACTCATAGATCTCTCAAGCTGAGTCCAAGTATGGTGAAATATTTTTTCATCCAAGTTTACTATAAAGGCCCCTGCAGCAACACAGCTAGGATCTGAATACACCACCGTCTTGGGTAATGAATAAGAATTTAAATGTTTTTTGTTTACAGACTTAAGATTATCTAACCAATATCTTAATTCACTCTCAATTTTATTATAACAGTCAAGATTTATAAAAGAATCCCAAGAAAATCTTTTCTCGATAGCCAAATATAGGAAACGGGTCATTAATCAAATCCCCTACTACAGAAGACATGGATATAATTTTTCCCGTGACCTTCGCCAATTGGCGTGCTGTAAATACAGGAAAACCCCTTAAAAATTGTTCTAAAGATTCTAACGTATCATTTATTCGCTTCTCTGTAATACTCCAAGAAAAAATATCGAGCAACCTATACCATACCCAGACATTCTAATGTTTGAGTAGGTTCGAAAACAGATTTCTTTACGTTAATTAGGAGACCTGCTTCTTATAGTGATCTTTTTACAAATAAAGAATCTTTTTTCCAAGATATTTGATCCTGGGCGATTCCAAAACCGTCATCTAAATAAAGTACAATATTTATACCATTTTTTCGCCAGTACTTCACTAAAGGCCTTAAACATTTAGTAAACAAATACGGTGCAGAAGAGAGACCAAACGCTAAAACTGTAAAACAATAAAAACTGCCTTTCCATTCAAATCCTAAATATGTCTGTTGTTGTGAACAAATATTATAATGAAAATACCCAGATTGTAAATCAAATTTATACATGAAACAATCTATAGAAAAATAATTTAACGCTACTTTCCAATCTTCAAACTTAATTTTATCTCTGCGCACAAAAACGTTCAATTCACTTAGATCTAGAATCAACCGCTTTTTACCGGAACTCTGTACCGCTGCGCTAAACGGATTAACTACAAACGGTTGAAAAGGCGTTTTAACAATGCAACCTAATTCTATAAGCTCTGATAACGATTCATCAACGAAAACTGAATGCTGAAGAGCCGATTTATTATTTTTAAATCTCATTGGAGGTGGATTTGAAATAAAAGGAATGATATAACCATTTTTAATTGTATTAATAACAAATTCTGAGGCACCGATATGAATCCAAAAAGTGACATTATTCTTAAGACTATTTTTGACACTTTTAGCTACAGACGCCATGTCCCAATTTTTCAAGATAATTAACGTGATGCAGAAATGATTCAATCTGATCACAATTATGATGTTTGCAAAACAAGTCTAGAAAATACTTTCATTTATGTCCTTATTGTTTTCCTTGAGTTGTGGTTGATTTACCGAGTGGGCATTGCGACCTCCAATGGCCGAGCTGGTTGCAATGGTAGCAGATGTCGTAAGGCGAGATCTCCCGTTTTCTTGAAGTACGAAAGGGCTGTTGACCGTAGTTCTTGTTGGAAGAGTCAAAGGGCTGAGAAGCGGCAGCAGAAGTAACAGTAGCATAGGCCGGCTGTTTTTTAGCATAAGGGTGTGGTCTTTTCTTCTGTATAGAGCGTAGAGCACGGTTTTCTGCTGAGCGGAGGCGCTTTTCATCCTCCGAGTCGGACGCAAGATCATCACTTTGATACTCTCTGACAATTTTCCATCCAGCTGGAGACTTAACTGCGATGCGAATAAGCTTGTTCCTTTTATTAAGCTTAACAATAACTCCAGACAAAATATTAATGGACACATTATCATCTTGCGGCAAGCGTTTCTGAAGTTTAGCGAGATCTGTCAGAATGTCGGAATTGAACAAAAACTGAATTTGGTTTCCTTCGCCTTTAAATTTAACCTTGGTTTCATCCTTAAGGGTTTTGACGAGCGACTGATTCCCTGCAACCAAATCTTGTTTAAGCGATGTGATTTTCCCGTCAAGATATGTTTTGAACAGCTGAAAAGTATCAACGGGGTCAGAACCAGAACCGGCAGCAGAAGCAAAGGTAGATGTTCTAAGTTGTTTGACTGTATCACTAGCAGATTCATGGTCGGAATCGAGTAACTTTTTTGAATCGGACATAGTACAACGAAAGCTGCTATCAGTATGGCGAAACTTTGAATAACCTATCAAATCAAACAGTTCTCTTAAATACCAAAAATCCACGAGTGCATGAAATGCACGAACGCGGGAACTCATCCACCCGTATCAAACATATACTTCATAAGTATATAGCTAACCAATAAAAGCATTTTATTCAAATTACCACGTGTATATCTGTCAAAACAACAGGTGATTTGTAAAGTAAACAAATACACACGTGATCACATTCACCTGTGTTCCCGCTACCTTTAATTAATATTTATAATTTTTATAATATACTCACGTTACGTTAGTATAGTGAGAAATTATTGTACTAACGGTACATAAGCATGTTTATGTAAGGGTCACGTGTTTTAACCATGTGACTTAGGTTTGGAGCGGGAAATATTTCCCGCAGTGTTAACTTTCTAGCCCACGTCGGACGGGTCAACAACAACAAAAATAATAATGTATTATTTGTATTTATCGCATAAGAAAGCTTTCATATAATGTTTTAGTAATTATAATGTTGATTCTTTATATTATTGAATACTGTCCGGGTATAACTCTTGAGACGACAATTGCATTGGGACCGGACACAGGTTTCCTATTTTTCCCTTTAAGGGTTTATGGGTCGTTCCTGGCCGGCGATGTCGTCAAAGATGGAGAAAAGTTATTGTTTTGTAGTATTGTGATGCAAATGTTATAATGTTATAATTTAAATGTTATATTATTCATTAATAAACTCCGGTGTCCACTATCCACACTGGGCTATCGGCAAATATAATATTTGTTCAGAGTTTTGTATGTGTTACATGAGTATAGAGTGTACATTGCTATATGTATGAAAAGATAAATTGCTTTATGCAAAACAGGGCATTTAAATTTAAATAAGGGGTTTTTATATTGTTGTTTATGTCATGTATGTAAATTCAAAATCAGTTGTTTTATTGAAATTAACAACATTAAAAACTTATTTAAATGCAAATGCCTTGTTTTGTGTGAAGCAGTTTATCTTTTCAAATATGCATATATATTAATGAGATAAGACAGAACAAGTCCTCATATTTGTTAAACGATGCAATTTAAGCCAATATGACTACCACATTAAACTTGTTAGAAATGCCATTGTAGCCAACAGTTCGACTTAACTTCCGGACGTTTAGATAAAACCTTAATCAACTGATAATAAATTTGTCCTGGGTTAACATAATACGGGTGGCCTAGTGGATAAAGCTACAAAATTGTGCAATAAAAAAATAAATGATAAAAATTAAGACAACGAAGAAAATATAAGAAAATTATGCAAAAAATGCACAAAAGACATCGAAGCAATTATGGAGACAAAGGTCAATTTGTCTGACAATAAAACGATAAAAAGACACTAGGAATTTAAATTTTTTTAATGCATTTATAAGTGTATTTGACTGTAGGCCATGATCCGGAAATGCAAAATAATATCAAAGGAGATAACCATTTTCAAGAAAGTTGTCTCCCTTCTTGTTGTGGCCATACAAATACTTGTAGTTAAACGATATATTTAGTTTTTTGAAAGACAGCACGCAATAAAAGAAATAATTAATCGCGAGATAATAATTTGAAATGGATAATATTTGAATGTCAAGGTCAATGACATTTACCTAGTTATTCTGAAATGTTAACGACCGTTTAATCTTATCAATCGTGATTGTTAAAAGATACATTTTCAAATTTAACATGTTTAATTTGTGTTTAAATTAATTTAACATTTTGACAAGCATGATTGTTCCAAGACAATACTATTAACCTTTATACATTGTTTAAAGTATATTTTCTATTTATTTCAATTTATTTCATACAATATTCTGGGTTAACATAAGACCTGTACATTTGAACCCGCTTTTGGACAGTTTATTTAGAACAAAATATGTAATATGGTCAGAATAAATGATAATAAAAATAAAATGTTTACAAAACATTCACTTACGTCATATCCGGGGAAGTATTTTGGCTATCCGTGCTTTGGAGACAACATGTAAAACAAATATAAAACTTTATAGCGAAACAAACAATTTTGACAACAAAACAAGTCTAACCGGAAGACACTGTTTACAAGAAATATGATAACTTTCGTGTTTTTGTTAGTTTCAAACCCAGACTTTAGGAAAGTAACGCTTGCAAAACAGAAAGGGAAATCAGTTTTCTAATCCTTTTCTGATAGACATTGTTCTGAACAATCTCTTATCCAATGTAAGGAATCGTGTATTAAATTAGACTTCTATCACAGCCAGAAAAATACACTGCAGTAATATGACGATGTGCAATCTTGTAGTTTTTGTTTGTTTGTTTGAATGTTGTTTAACACACTTTCGGCAATTTTTTCAGCTATATCATGGCGTCCAGTTTTTATTGGGGAGGAAGCCGGAGTACCCGCGGAGAAAACCCCCGACCTTCGGTAAGAAAACCTAGGCAATCCTTGTCAAGTAATATCGGAGTCGAACACACCTTTTCCACAGTGAGGCTTGAACCCAATCTCAGTGTTGACAGACCACGTGATCAATGGTACACGAACTACGTTAACCACTCGGCCACTGAGTAGATAGGTGTGCAATGTATAGCTGAAGGGGTTGTGGCGTTTTTATTCTTTTCTGGTAAATGGCCGCTTTTTTCGGTCGATATTTACTTCCTGTTTTCCAGGGTATGTAATCGCTGCAAAACCGAACTGAATATAACATCGATTCCAAATTCATAGACATATCGATTTAAACATGAAAGCTTCGTTTCCTATAAGGTGCTTAATAAGTACATTTTACAAAGTTATTTGCTTTCTCGCTATTGGTTTGACTTATCTTTACTTTAGACTACACATGTACAAATATTTATGTACTTTTGTTGTTGTTGAGTTAGATGTTTCTGATTACAGGACATGTCCCTTTTGGAGGACAAGACACATGTACTGTTATTATCTAACCGGCATAATAGTTTTAAGTAAGGTATTTGCCACTACTTGTACGTTCTTTGTCAATGTTTATATACAATTTATGCAATTTGAAGCTAAGTAGATTATTAACACGACGCAATTAAAATTTATATGTTTACAAGTTTGTGGCAACATGTTTTCTCCGGGCAAATATTTTAAGAATAAAAATTGTATTAACGGTAAAATGCACATCTGGGTTTCAGTATTTAGAAAAAGTCACATAAGAAAGGTCAATATATAGGTTACGATTTTAAACAACAATATATTCCTGTTATTTGTGTCTTAATTGGATTGTGCATAAAATTTTTACATCAGTTGTATACTCGATTATTTTGGTTATCTATATTTTATGACGGAGAAGTCAGTGGTGTAGCTAGGTTCTGATTGTTCTGATTGCAGTGCACGCAAAACTTACGGCATGGGGTCCAGGGCAGGGTCCTGGTTGGGGGGTCCTGGGGGCGAAGCCCTACTTAAGCTCCGTGGATATAGCCTTTCAGAACTAAATTTTAAGTGTATGGAAGCTTACTTTTCCAATGAAATTGACCCAGTCACGAGCATTCAAAAACTTTTATTTCAATGCATTTTTATAATACTTTTTATGTAAGAATTTGCAATCTTCCAGCCAGGGATGTTCCAATGATTGATTTAAGGAATAAAGACAAAAAAAAAAAAATAAAAAAAAATTGCCATTTCGTTGTGCACGCAGGTGCGTCGTTGCATAAATGGTAGCTACGCTACTGAAGACATGCGGTGCAAGAAATAAATTTGTTCAAACTAATGACACATAAAAAATAGTACTGATTTCTTTTTTGATTTAATTTTTATATCTTTTCATTCTAGAGAAATATATTGTTTGTTTGTTGGTATGATGTTTAACGCCACTTTCAGCAATTTTTCAGCTATTTCATGGCGTCCAGTTTTTATTGGGGAGGAAGCCGGAGTACCCGGATAGAAACCCTTGACCTTCGGTAGGAGAACTGGAATCCTTGTCAATTAAGATTGGAGTCGAGCGGACCCTGCCCGCAGTGAGACTCTCAGTGTTGACAGACCATGTGATCAACAGTAGACGAACTACCTTAACAACTCGGCCACCGAGGCCCCCTAGAGAAATATATCAACAACACTCGCGGTCCTATCGTGCTGACCGTTAGTCATTTGTGGTAAATGTGTCCGAGATAGATCCGACTTTTGAAAATTGTGAGTCCCTTTTCATTTTGGCCTCTTAAGAGGGATATAGGAGCGAAGGGGTGGAAACATTTTTTCAAAATACAGTGCTGGATCTGCATTTGCTTAGTTAAAGATTGTATGAATTACTTAGAAATGATTATTTAGATTTTTCATCAACAAACATGTTTACCTGATGTTAACGTGAACTATTGTTATACAAAACACGTGAGTGTGGTCTTAAATATCAAATTGATGAACAACATACTGCAATTGTCAGTAAACGTTGGTATATAAATTGTTTTGTTTGCAATTACACATAATATTCATTTTAAATGTCAATAACTTATTTGCATAGAAAGATGTCAAACAATTATATTAAGATGTTTCATTGTCGTTTGCGTATATTAACCTTCTGTATTTGATTCTAAATATGTTTATAGTATGGACACGTAGACAGATTGGAATTCGGATGGGTCAGAAGTCACACAAACAGACAATAAGGCGCGTTAATTCCAATTTTTATTGTTATTGCCTATCGGTAATACATTGTATATTCTAATATTTGATTGGTTAAACTCTAAACATGACAATAATATTTCCCTAGTATGAATAACAATCGGTCCAATTTTCTTATATTGACGGTCAAAATTACTTACTTAATGCCGTCTTCAGAGAAGAATGTATTGCAAGTGCTTTGTCTTGTTTTGTTTTGTTTTGAATTGAAAATGTCGTAATTAACTTTGTGATCTACTTTTATAAATTATATCTATAAAAATAAATTTAAAAAAGACCCAAAAAAGAAGCCATAAAGACAGACACAATGCACATTTTAAAGAATAAACGTTCCATAAACATCCTGTACACACAATACTTTTATGACTGTACAAGCATGATGACACATTACCTTAAATAACACATCTATCACAAATGTTTATAAGGTAACCATAATTTATGGTTAATTTCTTTTTTTTTTAAATAATAAATTATATTAATAGTTTTGGAGAAAAACATAACGACATGTGAAAAACAACATTTAATTAAACCGCCATTTGTTATGAGAACGAATGAGAAGGTCTTTCCCACTGTACCTCTAAAGTCAGAAAATTTAGGTGATGTTATGGGATTTTGTGTCTTGCTATAGCACAAAATGTCACTTCTAGTCATAAAAATTAGTTATTTGAGTAAAGAAAGTGGTCCCGAGCCAAAAAATATATGGTTGTTAAGGACACTCATTCCGTTGCTAGGGACAAAAGACCACTTCCGGTCATGAAATGACAAGTTTCAGTAAAGTACATCATTCTGATTCTAAAAATATATGGTTGCTAAGGACTTTTTATAACGGTCTCCTTGTTGCAATGGTATGACCTTGACCTATGACCTTTGACCTTTGGCTCAAATTGAAGCTCTTTTCCTACTAATCATGTTTAACCTATATGTTTACTATATTATCTCTAACGTTTTCAAGCTTTAACCAAAAACCGATTAACCGAAACGCGTCAAGGGCTGTAACTCGAAAACGGTTCATTGCACAGCTTCGTGCCAATGTAACAAATGAATGTCTCGATAAGAGGAGTATTTTTTCCTTATTGTCTGCTTCTATCTTTTATGGTTTATGAGATATAGTGCTAACAAGACCTATGGTGACCTTTGACCTTGACTTTTGACCTTTGACCTTGACATTTAAAAAAGTAATATATGTCACTTAGGATCAATGGTGGTGGTCCCAAGTCTCTAGGAATTACGTTTTTCGATAAACAATTTTTGACGTGTTTCGACATTTTTAGGGTCAAAAACACGTAAACAGGAAGTTGATTGGAAGAAAAAAAAATTGCATGTTAAATCATCGCCATAGGGCACTTACATTTTGTACACTTCAGATTTTGAGAATCGGTTACGGTTTCTGAGTTTATCTGCTAACAAGGGTTTTCGTGTTCGGGCAGATAACTCTGTTACTAAAAATAGATCGGTCTAAAAGCATGAGCCATGTCTTCTCCGGATATGACCAATTAATGGTACCAAGTATCAAAATGATATGTCCAGACACTTTTTGGTAAAGCTCCGCGGTAGAAGAAAATAATAATAATAATAATAATAATAATTAAACAGTCATTTGTTCAGAGAAAAATGTGAGGTCTTTCCCTTGACCTACGACCTTTGTCTTAAAATGTTGCTAAAGACACTTGATGCTTTTGTTTACGATAATGTTACTGTTAGTTGCGATATAGGTTCCAGAATAGAGAGCAAGGGGCATGGTTGCTAATGACTTTACGGTCAGTTGCTATGGTTTTGGTGTACAAAGCAAGTGGTCCCAAGTCAGAAAATGTATGGTTGCTAAGGACAATTAGTTGGTTGCTATGGACAAAATGTCGCTTCCGGTCATACAATATGATATTTGAATTCAGTTAGTGATCCCGATTCAGTTTCCCATGTATTTTGAAAATGGCTGCCCATAACCATTCGACTTTGGTCTTAAATCGAAGGGCTTGACATATTGGTCACACAAAAATTATATGTTTACTACATAATCTGTAACGGTTTAAAATAACACAGTTTACGATATGTTTTTGGCCACCATTTTGAAACCACTCAACCGTATCATGTACTTCTTGGGATCAAATTGTAGGTCTATTAATCCTCTTTCAAATGAACCATATGTTTCATTCATCATCTGTAACGTTTAAAAATTTATGAACAAAAAACCATTTTCAAAAATACGAATCAAGGCAATTACTCAAAAACGACAAGTTTTACGCTTTCGTACCTAAATATTGTTTGTACATTTCGATGTGACGAACATTTTTCCCTTGAATTGTCTGCTTCAATTTTGTACGGTTTACGTGTTATTCTATAAAAACTGTTTACGGTGTCGGCCATTTAAAAAATGGCTGCCCGTAACCATTCGACTTTGGTCTTAAATCGAAGGGCTTGTTATGATCGTTACAAAAAAACATGTTTACTTTATTATCTCTGACGGTTTAAAAGTTATAAGCCAAAAACTGATTAGCCGAAACGTGTCAAGGGCATTACTCGAAAATGGTTTGTCGCACAGTTTTCGACCCTTATATCGTAATGTAGCTCTCAGTGAGAGGAACATTTTTCTGATATATTGGCTGCTTTAATTTTTTCTGGTTTTTGAGTTATATTGAAAACAAAATTTCAGTGGCGGCCATTTTAAAACTGGCGGACCGAAAAAAAAATTTGGATCCCGGATATGTAATTAGGACCCTCATAGCTACTTGGAAACCAAGTTTTGTGGAAATCAAACAACTTTAACGTTTTCGACAAACTTCGCGTCAAAAACGCGTAACCAGGAAGTAGATAGAAATTTTTGTTTTGCATGATAAATCATGGCCATGAGTCAGACAACATTTTCCCCACTTTAGATTTTTGATATCTGTCATGATTTCTGAGTTTATCTGAACACAAGGGTTTTGGGTTTTGGGGCAGATAACTCCGTTTCTAAAAATAGACCGGTTTCGCAGGGTGACTCAGGTCAGCCCAGGTAGTGTCGGTTAAGTGTGCCAAGTTTCAAAGCGATACGTCAAGACACTTTTTTGACATCTGCGGCAGAAAAAAAACATAAGAAATACAGTAAGGTCTTTCCACTGTAGTGGGAAAGACCTTAATAATCATAAGAAATACAAGAAGGTCTTTCCACTGTAGTGGGAAAGACCTTAATTTAAAGGAGAAACTTCATTTATTATTAAAATAAAAAAATACACCTTTTTAAAATTTAATACATTGATATTTTCATAGATCGAGTTTTATTTGACTATTTTAGAATTGTGTTGTGCTCACAGAAAGATTATATGTCAAATCAATACAAATTAAATGTGCATTTAAAGGAGAAACTCCATTTATTATTAAAATAAAAAAATACAACACCTTTTTTAAATTTAATACATTTATATTTTCATAGATCGAGTTTTATTTGACTATTTTAGAATTGTGTTGTGCTCACAGAAAGATTATATGTCAAATCAATACAAATTAAGCGTGCATTTAAATCTTTAATGTGTTTACTGTAAGTAGGTTATTCCAAAAATAGAAAAAGGGGTGCGACAATGAATATAAGTTGTACCCAATAAATAATTGTAAGGGAACCGTCAGACCAAGGGCACAGTTACAAATGTGTTATCGAACCACCTTATCTCGTATGTACTAGGATCATTTGTACGACAATAATTTCTCTCTCTCTCTCTCTCTCTCTCTCTCTCTCTCTCTCTCTCTCGAGAGAGAGAGAGAGAGAGAGAGAGAGAGAGAGAGAGAGTTTACAAATAAAATTTAGATGGTCAACAAAGAAGATATACTTCTCCCCATGACGAAATGCGCAAAAATTTCACGACTTTTGGTTATATCATATACATGTAATTATAGTATATCAGTTCTAAATGTCATTCTTTGGCATAAAAAAGTCATTTTCTTTAGTTTAATTACGACCACCAATTGTTTTTAAACACCAATTTAGTGGAATAATAATTGAGAAATGCACATAGGGATGCTTTTCAGAGTATAACAGAAAATTGTTCGAACGCAGAAATTTTTACTTTTTTGTCCCATCAGAATGCAAGTGTGTCTTAAATAATTATTCGTACATGAGTTAGAGACTTTTAGTTCAGACGTGAAATTTCGAAAATATACCGACTGCGTCGGAGTTATAGCAGTTTGATGTTTTAAATTTTTGCTGTTAACGTTGCCCTCTACTAAATATCCAATCAGTTGATGCCGTAGTCAAAAGTAGTGCTTAAAAGAACCAAAGTAGTTCTACTTTCATTAGTCATTGTCTAATCATTTGCTGGAACTATGCTTGTAGGGTTCGTAGTGCTCAACCCACAGAGCTGCCTAGAGCCTTACCCCTTAAAGGACGGATAAGGGAAACCCTTTTGGAGACAGTTGTCAGGAAGCCTGACCGCGGACCATAGTGGTTGAAATGTTTGGAAAGTTCCATGCTATTTGCATGCTAAATACCACCTTTGTACAAAACATTAAGCTAGTTGTAGCCGCTACAATAGGCTCTGTATCTCGCATATATCCAATTCTTCAAATGTTTCAAGTGTCATCTATTATCTGCCCATTATTCGTATATTTCCCGTTGATATATTGTGTTTTAACTTCACTAAACTAATCATGTTATTTGTCACATATTTAGGTCAAGGTTAATTTTCAGTGGTTGTACAATAAGTATGGCAAAACACAGTCTTCTGTTTCTTGTATTGATAAACACATTACGTCATATCACTCATACTAGATTGTGTGACGCCATAGCCGATTGTGTGACATTTGACAACTGATATATCAAACAGTTGGGAACAAATATAACACGGAATGAACTCAGTGCATCTGCTATCGTTGTCATTTTTGTATAGTTGTCATGCATGATTAGATTTGAATTAAAACAACAGTACTTTCAGGCCACGAAGTTAAAAAACATAAATATGTACCAATCAAATTTATTCTATTCATGAAAACTACATTTCATAAAACGTATGTTATACATATTTAATAAATAGCAGATTTCATTTGAAATGCTCAATATAATGAATGATGACTGGTCTTAAATTTCAATTCAGCGAGTTGCCTTTCAGGCAATCGCTGCGTTGGTCATAGACTACCATCATAAATGACAAAAATCTGCTCACTGTACAACTGGTTAGCAACTAACCGCCACTAACTAGTTATATCCAGAAAGGCTGATTTATATGAAGGGAGTCTTCTATTGTTTAATGTCACCACACATCAAAACTAAATTGATTTAATATGTAATGGTTGACGTCGACTGGCATTTAACTGACCACTCTTTTTTAGATGTAAATATCGGTCAATATATAAAAATATTCACACCCAACTTTAGCACATTTATAGTATATTTTTGTATTTTTAATATGACTCTATGTATTAAATAATATGTCAAGATACCAGCGTCATAGAATTTACTACACCAGACGCAGCTGTTTTACGTTTCCTTGAATTGATTACTCTCTTCCTCGATTTTATTTTTTGATTCCGCGAGAAACTGTATATCATTTCCGCAAAATTTTATCAGTTACCTTTTCAGTTAGCCAGTATGCCAGTATACCCGTTCTCCCTTTTTCACCGCGGGGACGTGGAAGTAATATGTTTAAGCACAATATGTCTTCAATATAGTATTATTTACAGTTAAAATACACCCGTTTCATCCTTTGAATAGTTTAAATAGCACTAAAACTTCCAATTGGCAAAAGAATCACATTGTAAATTTTGTTGCAAATTTGCGGAAACAATTTACGGCTGATAACTCGCATTTAGTCTAATAAAGGCTCAACAGTGGCACTAAAACCGAAAAACAAATATTACCAAGATTCCAGTATTGAAGTTGCATACACGTTGTCATGACATGCAGTAAACTCTTTCACTCCTTCGAATTTACATGGTTTTTCTCTTATTCTATAGTGTGCCTTCTTAAGGTTGTCGTTTGATTTCATTTCTATTGTATGCGTGTGGGGAGAATTCCAAGATGGCTTACTGCATTTGCTAAGTATTGCAACAGTTAAATAACATAGTTTTATTTAAAAGAAAATAGCAAAGAAAACCGACCGAACAACATTAGCCGAAAGCCAAGGGACAGTTACAAATCCGGATATACACAAACACAACACAAAAACCAAACAAAAATATGATGTTAATATAAACAAATTGGTATAGGTTTACTTTATATATATACTTTTTGTTGATTTCATTTATTTAATGTTGTGCTTTTTTCCAAGGGTAGGATGTAAATAATATTTCTATTAAGGTAACCAATACAAAAAAGAATAATTTGTTAAAGAGTTTTACGCAATGACGAAAAAATACTATATTTACCATTTGGTTTCAAATATTAAAGCATACAGCTGTCAACCTGTCTGTTTGTTATCTTCGTATTCAGCACCATAAGCGTTTAGCTGTTAGTTACAAATAAAAAGATGACGTGTTCTGCAATTATACAGTAGCCTTAAACCGACTTGTCGTGATGTGTAACTACATACAGGTAACTAACTACTGATGGAGATAGTATAACATTTATAGTACGAAAGCTAAAACATAAATATTTTGTACAAATCACAACAATTTATTTCAAACGAAATTCACATTTCTGAAAAGTCAGTGGACGCCACATTATCATCAAGAAAGTTGTTGCGGTTCAATTGGTCAGTCACAAGAGTTGCTCTCTATACAACAGCCTAGCAACTATATTCTGAATTGCAATTTTTTTAAACATGTCACAACTAACCGTCGTTTACGATAAAATGATCGATCCTGACTGGCATATGACTGAGCACTCGTTTATCTGCTGTTAATTCCAACTACAACTTGACCTAATAGTGGTAGTCTGACACCTGTCACAAAACATTGTCTAAAATGCTGCATAACTCTTTTTCTATAATATACACGTGGACCCTTTTTGTTTGACTTAATTTTAGCCGTGTCCATATGAATAAGATTAATATAGCTTCCTTCATTGCTGTGCATTGTAACTATAAATTACTAATTGTTTTATTAAACATAGATAAAAATTGACAAAAGTTAACTGTATTAATCCCCTTGTTTTTGTTCATTATTTTCAGTCAAATGCTGTTTTAGGATGTAGTTAGGGTGTAAACACTATTAACATAATTTATAAATTTTAATGATTCGCTGTTAATTTGATTTAACCTTCCTAAAAATATTCGCCTGGTCATTTATCCCTTATTGAAAAAATATTTAATGTGCAAAAATTATCAAGGGTAAGCCGTTAATCATTTATCATGGACGTATACAGTTTAAGTGGAAACACTTCATAACAGGAATTCTTTTTTGTAGAAAATAATTCTCTTTACTTCTAAATAAATGACAAAACATTATTCCTCAGTCATGATTCGTTAATGCCACGTATAATTATATTTTTGCCGACGCCTTGTTGGATTTGCAGGAACATAGTCTTGTAGAAATGACTTACCATCGTATTCGTATTTAAAAAATAAAAGCTTTAGGGATTTCAAATAATTCTAATTTGATACAAATAATACGAAAATCTCACATTTATATTTATTCTTATGGTTAGTTGCATATTTTATGTTTTCCAAGATTTCAGTAATCGCTAGAATATGTATACTAAAATGATTAAATCTGTTCAAGAATTGTTTGTTTTAGACCGATGAATATAAGTTTTTCAGATGTTAATCTACCCAGTAAATGCTGGATGAAATAGGCTTTGAAGATATGTTCTTGCTGAACCGTTAAAACGTTTGATTCCTCTACCATTATTTAAATTTGGGGATGTTGGTTGTTGTTCTATTACAGTAATCGCTCCTGAATTTGTTTGGTCGTTACTTTGTCTTGTGTTTGACCTTGACCCTGGGATTTTTGTAGTTTCTAGTGATGGATTTCGATTTCTATCAGAGCTATCGCCGATTGTTTGAGACCCAAATAAAGAAATACCGCTATTTTGATTTCTATTCTGTCTCCAAAGTGAATTTCTCATCACTGAATCAGAATTTTGTGATCTGAATAAAGGATTTCCAAACCTATTGACATCTATTGTTTGTCTTAATGGAATTTGGCCGTTGGTGCTTAACTGTCCTTCATGTTGAGTGTTGCTGTCGTTCTTTCCTATCAATGATTCTGCTACGGTCTGAGCTCCAAGGCATATGTCCTCTGTACAGCCGACGCAACGTTTATCTTGATACAGGAAGTAGGTTTCAACTATGCAATGCTCTGCAGGGGTATGATGCATATCACACTCTATTTTAGGACACGTGGCCTGATTTTGACCGTTTACTGAAATATAGGAAAGAAGACTTGCATATCAATGAAGATTACATTGGTGGTGGTACAAATTATAATTAAAATATAATTCTTTAAAATAGCATATAACAATGTATTGCCCGCTTGTGTCTCGTTTTATTGTTATAATACGTACACGATATATCTACTTCAGTCAAAGAACAAAGGCATCTATAAACACCAGCTGAAAGATGATGCTATATTAAAAATCATAAAATGTAGTAGAAAAAGTGTTACTTTCTCTTATTGATTAAAGATTTTGGATTGACCAAATTTTCTTCTGTGATCTAAAACAAAACCTTCTATCATTCTTTTATGTCATATTAAACCACTAGTAATGGTGAATTAATTTAGCGTGTTTGGTGTGTTACATTAGTAATTGGTCAAATAATGTTGTCGCTAGTCCAATAGCTAAAGCGGTGCATTAAGTTAACTAATTAGGAAAGTAAGAGTCATTTCCATTATGTGATCTTATAACTAATTAATACGCACGTGAAAACAATTTCAATGCTACACACTATTTTACGCTGCTCGTGGAAAACCGATTTTAATGTCAAAAACTAAAACAATACATGTATTTATGAGGAGTATAAAATCGCTCTCATCATAACTATACTGAATGTTTAAGATGTTTTAATGTAATTGCTACCTGTATTGAAGATATCTTTAAAACACTAAGTATCAGTTCATCTGAGATGCATGCAATAAATGAAAAGCTTAAAAAATTCACATATTACTACAGTATTATGTCTGTATAAAGATTAAAAATGTAAGAGAAGAAATACGTTATATATATCTATCATACAACTCAAAGAAAAATTATAAATATATATATAGCCTTAACAAAGTTGTTGCTAAAATTGCATTACTCCTACATTTCCTCTCGTTTTATCACTTGTAACATGATCAGGACACACGTGTTAGCCCTTCGGCTATTTCAAATTACTTTGAGCATGTATACGTAAATCATTTTACAGTCAATAAACATGATAATGTATACATCCAAACAACAATATTAACACATTATTTATATTGTGAAAAATAACTTGTGTGAGAACTTTTCCAACCATCTTAGAAGTAAAATGTTGGAAATGTAAGGTGTGAGAACTTTTCCAGCCATCTTAGAAGTAAAATGTTGGAAATGTAAGGAACAGCAGAACTCTAATCCTTTTAACATCTTTTACCTATCGTATATCAAAATATTATTTTTTTGCGCTGTCGTGGCTAGATCTCATGAAATTTGTTTTGAATTAGAGAGCCCTGCCACTCTGCCAGAAAGTCGAATTATAAGTTACCTTTATGGCTTTAAATCATTATAACCTGAAAACAGTTTCATCACAAAAGGCCTACTGATCAACGTTTGTGTTTCCGTTGAGTGAGAATCCAGAAAAACATTACCTCTTCACAAAAGTAACAATTTATTTATAAATACAAATTGTCTTAACATGAACAGATAGCGAAATGACGCTCGCCTGACGAAGCAACAACTTTCTGTGTACGCATAATGGATTGATCTTCTCTATTGAATACAGAAGATGCAGAATGCGGTTGTATTAATAAGGGGTTAATGTAGAACTCTTTTAAATCGTGTAATATCATAAATGAATATAGGTTTCTGACTGGCAGGAGATAGAGGATTTTAATTTTAAAGTTGCAGTTTTATCCACAATTACACTGTAATTTTACAAATAAGGTTTTAGACAGGTCAATAGGTTTCATTTTATCTGGCTGCTTTTAACAATCATTTTGGCAAAGAGGTTAAAACACACAGGATTGTCTAGTATGCCTTTAATTTGGTTGCATCCTTCACTGTTATGTGATACAAAAGCTCATTTTCATCATATAAACTCTCTACATTTGCGGTTCTAATACCTTCAAGGCAAAGTTATATTCCATGATGGTAAACTGTATCAAGGCTTTTTGACATTTTGCTTGAAGCATACATAAAGCAATCATAATGCAAAGTATATCTGTATAAATTAAGTAAAATTCGCTATCAGCACCGAAATGTGTTGCTGGATATGACTTTAAAATATATGATGCCTGTAGGGATTAAATTTTTGATTTTTTAATTTGGAATAAAACGGCTAGCTTTGAGTCAAACATGGGACCGAAAATGAGTGTCATTTACTATTTGATTATTATGATATAAATTTAAATCGGGATTGGAATTTGTAATAGAGACGTTAATGATATTAACAATACCCTAAATTTAAACAAAAAATAGGTATATTGCGGTTGCAGCTTGTTAAATGTTTTTGCGAAGGACGTTTAAGAAATCAAATAGATAATTTATACAAGGTTTGAACCTATGTTTAAATTAAATCTAATTAGCATCATTTGCATTTTGCAATCTGCGTAAAACCCACACTAACGTCCACACGAATGTACCAATAACATTAAAGCCACGCCACCTACTATTTCTGATTATAACGTATTACTATAACATTTGTCCAGAAAGAACGCTAGTGCAGTGCATTTTTGATATGGTGCACACAATATTTTAGAAAATGTTACCTCCGTCGGTGGATTGAAAATTTGGTTGTCCAAATGACTCCTGATCAGGTCCAAATATATAGCTAGTCGTTCGAAGATTATCCGGTATAAATTTATTTAGAAGTCTTGCTCTAATTCTAAGAAAACGGTTTGTTTCTCCTGGAATATGCTGACTATCAAATGGTACATGAGCTAGTGACATACCCAGATGAAAGGCATCCGCGAAAACGTCCTTCCCAATCCGAGAATCAGCAACTGCTTGTGAACCATAGCAAATGTCTTCAACACAGCCTTTACATCTGACTCCATGATAGATGAAAAATGTCTGTACTTTGCAGTGTTCTTGTGGAAACTGATGAAGATGACATGAAATCTCCGGGCAGGTTATAGTTGGTATATCTGACGTTTTACCACTCTGTAGGTGCTGTTGACCTGAAATTAAACGGTTCATTAAGCATGGCTGTCTCGTTGGATCATTTGCTTTTATTTGAAGGTATGTATCAACAACAATACACCTTTCTCGGATTAAATTTAAATTTCTTTGTTTTATCAGGTGTGGAACTGAGGGACGAGATTCTTGACAATAATATTATAGTCATAGGCTTTTTACGTAAAAATTTAATTTTTGTATTATATTAAAAAAAGATTATGCACGTTATCAAAAATGTAAAATCTTATGACAAGAATAAAAAACACAGTGACAAAATTTGTTATAGAGACCTTCTATTGGCTAAGAGTTTATTTAGACTACTAAATTATTGTTTTGGAGTTATGTCGCTTTTGACGTACAAAAATAAAAAATGTATGCAAAAATATACTTTGTCGAAATCAAAATAACATATATAATGTAATTAAGTCTTAAATTAATAAAATAAAATGTCATCAAACATTCCAATGTCATAAAATCGATAGACAAAAAACGATATACGTGCATTTCGTCAAGACTTATTAAAAACGGCATGTAAAAAGTCTACATACAATCTGTTTGTTTCATGTATGTTATTCTTTTCTAAAGCCCCACAGCATAAGAAACATGAACATGCATGCAATTTTTAACGCATACAAATGATTCATTAGACAGATTGCAGAATCAAATAAAGTATGATAAGCTCTTATTATTACTTTATTTTCAATACTTGAAAAAAAGCAAAAGGTTACATTTTTGTTTCTCGTTACCATAAAAACCTTTGTTTTGGTTTCATTTTGGTATAATTAACATGTCTTTTTTGGTTAGAGAAAAGTGCAGAAACAGCTTCATCTACATACTTTGTAGACTTATACCTCGGCTCCATCTTAGTAAAGATTAAAAGAGGAAATGATTTTAATTTCAACATTATAAATTTTCCTCACTTATGCAGCAATATTTTCTGCATATTTCCCAATTGATTAGGTAAGTAAGAGCTTGCAGTGAGTATGCATATTTTTGCAGTCTTTAACAATGTCTTTAGGAGAGACCTAAGGTTGTTGTTGTAAAGTTGTATGAAACTTAAGAATCGAGGTTACAAGAAAAGACTCGTCCGCGCCTTAATAGGTTTTACTCTAGGTAACATTTAATTGTTGAAATGCATTCTCTCCCGTTTGCAAGTATGATTTCAGATAGTTCTTCGAATTTTTGAAATCAGTACACAGTGATTGTGATGCGATAATTATTGGATATAAATACACTGACCGTGGTGTATGATATCCAACCATTTTTACCAACACATGAACCTACACACTATATTAATAAAAGCGAGATGTTTGGCATCCCATAAATCTTATGTTTACCCAAACTTCCCTTTGAAATGCCTGGACCAAGTCAGGACATTTCTGTAGTTTAAGCTGTTTGTTCTAAAGTTTTTTCGTCATTCATTTGTGAATTATCTTGTTGACAGTTTCTATGTTTTTCGGTATTTTGTTATTGCCTCCAATACCGATAATGCCAATATATTGAGTATTTTGTTTCATAATCAACAGATAATCCTGTAGCATCACTTTTTGTCATTTATATAGATAATAATAAATTTGAAAATAATTGGATAAGCTTACTTTGCTTCTCTCAAAATTCCTAATTTTAATCGATCGTCCGTATATTTTAAAGCACATCTTATCTTAAGAAAATGTGCTCCAATAGAATGCATTTCACAGAGAATTGTAATTCCCCAAACAACCAAATTTTATAATGATAACATGACAAAGAAACAATGCACTTTTTGCAATATTAAGTACTTGCCTGCTAATATGTTACCTACAAACAGAACATTCATAAAATGGTTTAAGACTTCTACAAGAGTTACTTTTAAATTGGTATGACTAAAAAGGTAAAATCTTTGCAGGTAAATTAAAGAATTCCGATTTGTATGTATACAACATGTTTTTATAGCCATGCCACATATTGGTCATGTTAACTAGTAAGGATTCAGGGGCTTCGGTTGCCTAGTGGTGTAAGGTCGTTCGTCATGGAGATCATATGGTGCGTCAACACTGAGATTACGGATTCAGTCTCACTGCGAGCTAGATGCCCTAGACTATAATTTTTATTGACTAGGATTACCAGTTTACCTACCAAAGGTCCGTGGTTTTCTCCGCGTACTCCGGTTTCCTCCCGGAATACAAACTAGACGCTATGATATCGATAAAAATTGCTGAAAATGGCGTTAACACCATTAAAAAACAAGCATGCATTATCAAACAAATCTGTGAATTGTTGTAGTACTAAAAATAGAATATTTATGTCACTCCTAAAGTACAAAAATACAATAAACACGTTAATAAATGACAGAAATAATATAAGTCATATGTTTTGTGGTCAATCAGAACAACATCCTGATTGTTTGTTTAATTTTATATTATAATGGCCTTTTAATTGTATTTTAAGAACAATGACTTGCTGGAACGGTTTTATTGGGATGTGTTAGTTTAAAAATGCTTTTCTAGAGAATTGCTATTCCGATTTTTTGCACTCTGTAATTTAAGCATGTCAACAAATCAACAGAGTTGAAGTTTAACATTGAATCATGCCATGAAATAAAATGAGAAGAAGATAATCGACTATTGAAGTGATGGTCGATTTAAAACAATTTAAAAACTGACTTAAAATTAAATGTGAATTAAATTTTCTTACTGCTATCAAAAATGAAATCATAGCCGGCCACTGACATCGAAATCAATTCAAAGATCTTTGAAGGCCATATTTTCTGTGCGTTGTGAAGACATTTTTTTCTGTCAAAAGCCACGCACAAATAAATACATATGGTTTGTTCTGGGTTGACATTTTAGGACATTGGTAATTTAATTGTAAAACAAAATTGTGGACAATATGCAAACAAATCAATGTTTGAAATAGATTATACAGAATTACTTGTAAAATGTTAGCAAAACGTCAATAATATCCTTAATTAGTTCAACTCTCAATTACAGTTGACTAAAGGTAAACATTTCTGCATATGCCTGTCTATTACAAAAATGAACTCATATTGATGAGTTTCTATAACATGTCAACGTCTGCCAGAATGCAGGAAGTGGCACTTATACTAACTTCCACATCTCTCCAATCAAAAACATATAGTCTGTATAATATAAAATGTGTTTTTTGCACTCTGAAAGAGTGACCTCATTCAAGTTTGCATAACGTAAAGATTGGTAAAAAATACATGAACAACTCCAAAAGATTTTCAATAAACTACAAATTATAAATAAACATTATTTTTAAGAACAGGATTTAGAAACTGTCTTAATTGAAAAAAAGGACTCATAATTAAATTGCTACCAGAAAATCATAAATAACAAAGCAAAACAGTAAATAAACTTCTAGCTTTCAACAGTAAAATATAGATAAATAGGCGTGAATTGGTCAAAGTTATTTACAATCGTCTTTTTTAATTTATATCTTACAATACAGAGATGCACAGATGTATTCTACTACATTTAATAAAATAAATAGCCTGATTAATATAGAATTAACCGATGCGACTTTATTGTAAAAGATATATAGCACTTAAAAACCAACACAACCAATCAGATACCTGTATATAAAGTAAAGATCATTCTCAAGAAGATAAAACAGGCAATTAAGCGAGCTCAGAATAAGACTTGATCTTTATACAAATGTCCAAACAAGCGTGTCTTAAAGTACGTCAACTTAACAAACTGCATGTACATTGTCAGACTCAAAATTTCTCTTAATATCCAAGAATTTCTTAAATTTGTTTGCTGCATTATGGAAATCCGAAAACAAACGAATGAAAAATACTAATAAACCATATGTTTAGAGAATTAGAAAATTTTACGTACTTTAATCAAATATCACGGCATAAACCTTGAAAAATAAAAAAATAAATAAAAAGACTTTAATTTCATAATGCACCACAGGGATAAACAAATGCAATTGCACACAATACATTGACGTCACGAAGTTGAACTAAAAGATTTATTACAATACATGTACTCACCTATACACTGTGGAACTACCAAAAGGAGACCCAGGACAATATCTAACATTGTGTAAACGTCAGATAGGCTCCAAATGAAATGTTAAACACAGGGTGTTTATTAAGTTGATTTTTTCTTTGTTTATTATTTCCGCATACACTCTGTGACATAACATTCAATCATATTTTTACCAAAACCAAACCTTCTACGTCACAACACGAGTTTTGCCTTAGGGCTGGTATAACAGATAGAGATGTGTCGATCAATTATAGTTATAGAACGGGAAAACATGGGACATTTCTATTTTGATTTGAGAATGTATTAGATAGATATGTCTCAACCACCTATGATAAAGAAAATGTTATTGTATATTAATGTTTTTCAATTTTTCTTATTGGGGTTCTTGTGGTGAACTATTCATGTACGGTAAACATGTAAATCGCTTTAACTTTTTTGCTGAGTCCGTCAAAATCAAGACCTAGTGGATGTTGTTTTAAAGGTTATTGTTTTAAAAAACGCAATTCGAAAATCCCGTATTAGAAATTATTTTTTACTTCCTGTCCCTCTTTGCAGTCACTTAATATTTGTAACTTTTTTGCCTTCCTTTTTTAAGCTTATGGTTTTCCTGGTTTTGTTGCTTCAACGGCTGGTCTTTGTTTTGAGGATACAAAACAACTTACAAACAGTCAAAACCATGATACGCCGTAATCAGGAGAACCTACTTTCTTTGTCTGTCCTCCTGATTACAGCGTCACGTGGTTGACTGTTACAATTTGGACCGACAAAATGTGCATACGCAGTACTTTAATATTTATAAATATGTTTTTATCTTCGATTTTAAATTGAAACCAATTCAGTTTTCAGAAGGCCATGCAGACTGAGATTTGTCTTTCCACGTCTTTAGACAACTTTGACAATTTAAAAGCGGAAAACAGTTTTGGAAACTTTTGAGGTATTACCGGAAGTTAAAAAAAAAACAGTTGTGAAAAATGTCGACAATTATGGATGAATCCTTAATTAATTTGCAAAAGAACGTAATAGGATTAGACACTGTTATTTTTTCTTAAAAACGATTTTTATAACTGAATCATTTGGAGTTTGCATATCTTTGGGTTTTAGCGGCACTGATGGCGAAATGAGCGGCTGAAATAGTAACTTGTATTACCTTGATGACATTTTTTATAGATAATATATTTTGATTAATCTATTTATTAGTTGATCAACTTACTTTCTGAGTTTTTATTTCGATACTTTATTCGTACAGTTAATAACGTTTTGCAAAAATATATATATTATGAAACAACAAGTTTGTCTTTCATAAAGGTTACAAATACACGAATTTGCTTTTTAATTTATTATATGTTTGTCAAAATATTATTTATTCATTTATTTGTTTACATTAGTTATATTAATATAATTATTGGTTTTGTACTAGAGATTTGATCCCGTTATTCAAAAGTTTTGCGACACTAATATACTATATTTATCCCATCTGGTTTCTTAAGCATCAATGAGTTAATTAAGGATTGTTTTCAATTGTTGGTTAGATTATTGGATATAAACGACTTTGGGTCGATTTACGCTGAATGAACCGCGAAGCGGTTTATGTTGCAGCGTAAATCGATCCAAAGTCGTTTATATCCAATAATCTAACCAACAATTGAAAACAAACCTTATATTTTAAATTCTATAGTAAAAATGAAGTAACAAGAACAATATTTTACAAGTAATCAAATAATATTTGCAATTCACAATTTTAGTGTCGTCACTTGTTGTTTGCGGAAGAATTCATGTATAGTCAACGTCACCAATACATCTTATTATGACGTCACAATCAGTCACGTGCTGAAAAACCAAGTTAGGTTATACGAAATAACCAACTTTTCTCATGTATTGAGTATTTAAATGAAATTAAAATATTGTCAAATATTTATATTCTGTTTAAATATGAAGAAATTCATACAAACAATTTTATTTTAACAATGTTGGGTCTAATTTGCGAACATTTGATTTGAGCAATTAGCGAGGTCATATCAAAGCATGTTAAGGAATAAACTGATGCAGTTTTCAGTAGTCACGCATGGTCTATCAATTTAAACATTCTTAATAATCAAGGAAGACAGACATTCAACAGAAACCTTACTAATACTACTGTTATTTGACTGCTACGTAAAATAATGTTGCAAATTTTAATATTTGAAATATCCAGATATTGATTCAACTATCTTTGTTTGCATGTAAGCGACATGCCTTCTAATAGGTAGGAATATTAATGCCAAGTTTCTTCCCAAAACCAGATCTTAGCTATACTGCAGAAGCGATGTGTTTATATACAAAGAGAGTTGTGACAATGATAAACACAGTTTTGACCATGGTGTTCAGTGTATTTGTTTTTGCTTTATGCACATTTTCTATCAGTACTGAATAATCTTGCCAAGTATCAACAGAAAACTCAAATAAGTTTTAAAGTTATAGAGTGGAAACAATTCGGACGGAAGAACAATCAGGGACTCCGTTGACTCATAGTTGAATATGACTGATTGACAGAATGATAAGGTTTATCTTACTTCCGGCGAGCTTAAAGAAGTAAAAAAATGACATATTTATATTTCAAAGTATTTATAGAAAACTATTTCAAGTCGGTACATTAATACAGATACATAATTAAATGAGCAATTGACAGCACTTAAATACAACTGCAACATTTGTATAATAAGGATTACAGTTTTATACATAAGCTAAATACATGTAGCTTACAACATATAGCTGAATAATATTATAAAAAATTTTAAAAAAAACATTAAATAACAAATTGAAACTCTAAAAGTGTGTTCATAAAGAAACCCATGTCGAATTCAGATTGCAGCGTAGTGCGATATAAGACTTATAACATCTCCATTCATCATTTCGCAGATTTATGTATTGATTTCTAATTTTAAGTAGCTCGAAAAATGTCAAGATGTTTGCATGGTGGATCACCTGAATGCTTTGAAGTGATGAAGCCAAATAAACAGTAAGTTTGAAAGGGATACATATACAAACTTAATGTACTTACAACAAACGCAACATTTCTCGACCATTTTCGTCAATGGTCGGGAAAATGCGGTCCGGAGATATAGCCTAGAATGATCTGATAAGGGGCACAAACACTAATTTAATAGTTTATGACGTTTTATTAATTTTTGGTTGTTTGCATAGTTCTTTAATCTTAATTTTACTTGAACAACCCCACATATGTACAGTAGCCATATTCTCAAAAAATCGTACACGTAATTTTAAACGTAGCTTAAGTTTACGTCTGTTTTAATATTTCCAAAGATTCGTAGTTGTAATTTACGTTTAAAATAGATCGTAAACTTACGTCTGCTCCTGAGCGCTCGTAAGTCATAGCTTCCCTCATAATTTTGCAAAGAGAAATCATTTTTCAAGACATTCACTACTTAGCATCATAGATTTTGTTGCACGTGACATAGAACGACGAAAAAACATTAAAAATTTGCAAGTATTTTGAAAAATGTTTTTACGCAAGGAGAATAACTGTCACAAAAAATTTATAATTTTAAAAGAAAGAAACAACAACCGTATTCACGAACAAATGTTTCGAAATAAAATTTTTCTGTTTTATTTGTGTGAAAATGGTTTTGGGTATTTATTACATTATTATAACATCAAACTACTCGTTAATTTCTACACTGAAGGAACGTAACCTTAAAAGGGGTCTTGTTCCACGTAACTCGTAAGGGTAAATTGACAGATGACTTTTTAAAACACCAATTAAAAAATTATTATTTATTTATTTATTTATTATTTATTTGTGAGGTTATGCAATTAAAAAAACTTATAATTAAAGTACTTTGAGGTAATATTTTCTCTTTCAATACGTTTACTTCCAAAGAGAAAGAAGTATCTGAGCATGCATGATGACTCTACGTGCAAACGTAATGTTTACGATTGCTATTTTACGTGTAAAACTGCAATTACTTTCGAGAATACGAACAATAGTAGACGTAAACGTAAAGTTACGAATATCTTATCTTTACTCGTAAGTGTAAATTTACGATTTGTTAGAATAGGGCTGCAGAATCGTACACTCCAGGCCCATAGGTCCTTCAAAATGTCATACTCACAGTAAAAATCTTTAATGAGAAATCAGATTCCGGGAAAACCTCACTATAAATATATTATGTTCTCTTTAGATCTTGGAATATAGCTCGTGTAGTAAATGTGATACAAAATATCCTAAGACCTAAATTGTCTTAATATATTTACCACTCAAACAAAATTACTTTTATATCATTCTTTGAGGTAATGTTTCATAGACATTAAGTTGAACCTGACAGTTTTGAAATAAAACTGATTGTTATCCTTCAGCCCTTCAAGAAACTAGCATAAAATGTGGCTTCTAACAAATCTACACCACAAAGAAATGTAATTACTATTTCTTATAATCATAACATGCATTTAGACTGCGTTTTGTCGTATTTATTAAGCACAATAATCCGAGTAGTGGTTTTCTCATTTTCGAAGTACGGTTTCAATTGCCATTGGATAATTATGGTAAATGATTTTTTTATTTAGAAAGTTATTTCCATTTTGGCCGTATATCTATACTGAACCTGTAATAATGACCCTTAAAATGCTAAAACTGTATCTGCGTTGACGGTGACCAAAATAGCCATCTTCTGATCATGGTAACTGACCATGAATATGCATAACATGACATGCGTATTTATTAATACTTTAGTGTTAAAATTTTTCCAAAATGAAAAGCTTTTAACAATTTTCTACACCAGATGTGCATTTCATCCCATCAATACTCATTTGTTACCCACAAACCAAAACATAAATGGGAAATAATTATGATGTTGAAGAGCTTTTATCACCAAATGTTTCTTGGGATTTACCAAAATCAGACAAATGCCATTTATAAATTAATAATAAAAAGCTTTAGAATTTACCGTCTAACTTTTTTCCACATTGCAGGTAAATTTTGGCAATGACTATATTACCGGAGAAATCAATGATAATAGTGTTAAAATAATAGATAAAAATTTAAGCAAAAAGGGCTAAAATTATAATGTTGAACCACCCTGGTCAAAAAGTTTATTGTAAAAAATTCAAAAACATGAAACACAAGTTATTGCAATTTATGAAGTTCTCTCCGTACCATAATTGTACAAACAAGAAAATTACTGCAATTTAAAATACATACAGAAAATAGGATAAAACATAATAAAATATACAAAGCAATACATGTTCTATATATACAATGCAAAAATGAAAACTAAGACAGACATATATATAAGATCTGAAAGGTGGCTTTAATCTAGGTGCACCAAATAAAAGGTGGCTTTAATTCCCGATTGAATAGCTTATTGTTCAGTACCAGCGTCCGGTAGAAAAAATTGGATTATCGCTCGTAAGAAATAGCATAACGAATGATTTGAGGTTTGATAGAACATAACCATCAACGCACAAAACGTTTACAATTGTGGGGTCATCAAGATTGTTGTAGAGTTTAGTTTGTTTTTAAGTAAGAACTAATTTTGATTCATTTTTTCAATATTTTCAGGAAAACCTAATTTGTTTCTTCACCTTTTTTCGATGCTAATAAGAACTCATATTATTCGATCGTTATCTAGTTTCTGATAAGAATTAATTTGTATCATTCTATGTCAAGTTCTGATTAGAACTATTTGAAAGGTCATTGTCGAGTTTCTGAAAAAAACTCATATGAATAGGCCATTGTTGAGTTTCGGATACAAAATAATTGTTTACTCTCTCGTTGTTTTGTTTATAAAACTAATTTGACTCTTCGTTGTCCAGTTTCTGATGAGTAATAAACATTTAGTTGTCATTTTTCTTCTATAGTGCGTATTTGAACGTATTTAAATAATCTTATTGGTACATGTATTTAACACATTTATCCTACTGATTGAAATACTCTACTTATATATAAACCTTTTTTTAATCTGAAAGGATGAGGCTGAAAGAGAGTGGAGTTGGGGTAAGATATCTGATTAGACCTTATTATTTAATGCTTGATAGTTTATTCTTGAAAAAAAAACTTTAAATGACTTTGAAGGTTAAGCACAGCCGAAATAATTAATACCCAAATGAAGACATAATGGTTGCAACAACATGATTATACTGTAAAAGTAGTAGTTATAGACAGTAAACAATATTAACTAAAATCCTAACAAAACCGTTATGTGCCTACATATGTCCAATTTGTGATATCCTAATACACACAAACTGTACACATCAAATAAATATGATAGTAGAACCCATAGTGACCGAATGTTCAAGGTAGTCACCTACTATTGATCACGTGCCTGTCAACACTGAGGTTGCCGGTTCGAGTCTAACTGCTTGACTCTAATCTTAATTGACGATTAAAATGAAAAATTGCTGAAAGTGGCGCTTTAACTACATCCACCCAACCAACCCACTATAACAAACACATCATATACAATATAGAAGTTATAGTTCTAATTAAACATTAAACGATTTCTGCATCATAACAATAGTATAAATGTCCTTAAAACATTCTTTGAAACTTCACGCATATTCTTTAGTGTTATTACAGAAACATTGAACAAGAATTAATTCTTACATTTGGACTTTAAATACGTATTGCAGATTAATTATATTGGAATGCAAAATGTAAGATGTAAACGGAAGAACCCAACAAATTTGTTTATCTATCTTATTTCGTGAGTTTTCTGTTGACATATCTACGAGATTTGTACTGGGGTATTTTTCTCTTGATTACACCTCAGTATCTTCTGATTTACCCCCCAGAAACATCTTCAGACAAATACTTGTATCGTACTGCTATGTTCTATATTATCCATTATTGATTGGTGGTATAAAGAGATTGGTCCAGTCAGTGCAAAAATTGAATGCGTTTTGAGAACAGTCCATGACCAGTTAGAGTTTTTTTTAAACCTAACTTTTTTGTCTGAAGACAGATATTTACTTCAATCTAGGTTTATTTAAGTCTATTGAAATAAACATTTGTATAAAGCCAATTACTAGTTTTAATTTCAGTAATGGTTTATTGGTAATTATTGCTGGTAGTGAACAATTGTTTGGTTGGTTAAAAAGCTGTTTGGTCTAATAAAGTCTGTAAAATTACTGGACCAAATGGCGGTAATATCCTAAAATACCTGGAAATGACTGTGGTAACAGAGAAACTGACCTAATGCAAAACATTTAACATAGCTACTGGACTGTTCATTGAGGACGATGTCAGTTGACACTTACCAGACTGCGCTACTTTTATGTACTAATCAGCAACCTATATACCAAATATAATAATCAAGCCATGCATGGCTACCGAGGAATTGACCAAAAACAATCTTTAACATAGTCATTTAAATGTTAATTAGATCCCATTTTCAGGAAAAGACTTACAAAAGCGTTTTCGACTTCAATAGTATGTCTTATTACTTAGGTAAAATATCTCGACCGTCTTCATACATCTGATATGTCATTCCATGCTGTAGTGAAGTCAGAGTTATCTATCTTGTTATCATCTGAATGTGATAGGTAATTTCTGTAGTATTTTATTCTTGCTATATCAGCACCAGGAGTTACCTCCATTGTAGATGGCAGACGATCAAATCCCACAGCAGGTGGCGCTATAGATGTCAAATTTCGTATCAAAGAGATAATCAAAGTCACATAAAAATGTCTTCGAATCTGCAACACCCGTAATAACAAAACAAACAACTCACATTTGCAAACACGTTCATCATTAAAAAAAGAATGTCATTATTAAAAAGAATATCACAATGCCTTTGATACCACTAAATGAAATTGAACCTTTTTTATATAAATTCGCAAAGCATCAGGCAATGTACTTGATAATATCCTACACAAATGGACAAATAACTGTTTGTACAACTGTAAATAACTTTTAATGTTCTCATAATGTTACCTGATCGAGGAGGAAACAAGAGATTACATTGAACCTGGTTAATTACTCTACTCTTCTGTAAACTGACCAGTGTGTTGTATTTCGGATTCAATGTTGATGGTGGAGAAATTGTTGGAAATTCCCTGTCAAATAATGCACGAACAGCTCTCGGTGAAACCCTGTCACCAACAAAGACTTTCTGAAATAGTTCTCTTCTTGCCGCGATGAGATTGTTATCTTTAGCTTTAATCTTAACCCATAGAGTTATACTGTTTGTTTGTTTGAATATCGTGTAACACCATTTCAGCTATTGTCCAGATATAGCGTTGCGTCCAGTTTTTATTGATGGAGGAAGCCAGAGTACCCCAAGAAAACACCAAATTTTCGGCAGGAAAATTAGCAATCAATATCAATTAAGATTGGAGTCGGGCACACCTTGCCCGCAGTAAGACTCGAACTTGCAACTTTAGCGTTGACAGGCACGTGATGAAAAAAGATGACTAACTACAATAACCACTAGATCACGGAGGTCCCAACCGAGTTATATTTCTTTATTGTGTCTCCAATATGGCTTTACGAACATTTTGAGACAGATATAATACTTGTAGACTAGCGTGTGACGATGCATTTGTTGTAACCAATACATATTTATCTGACAGTAATTTAACTCAGCATTTTATTGTATATTATATAGAATGACACAAAGTAAATTATATACAAACTTCTAAGTATTGTGACAACCATATAATATATATATCTGAAGGATACTGTCACATTATTTGATTACACTGAACGTATCCGAATCACTTAATTTCTACACCCTGTACAATCGTAAACATTACAACGTAGAGGTCTTTTCTAAAATCCTTCTAAAAGTTACATTCTCACTTTACTTTTGTAAGGCGCGTTTTAATTGGTCAGCTTTAAATTTAGAACCATTGATGTTGACCGATACTTCGTTAAGAATATAGAATTTAATTGGATACTTACTGGTTTTTGTACTATTCAAAGACAGTTTAACTTTAAATCCAGATATAAGCAACCACGATGAAGAGGTCACTTGGGGATATTTTTTTCATATCTGGGTTTACAATTACTCAAACAAATGGGTAAAAAAGAAGTACATGATGATAACAATAAAACGGAGAGTGCCACAAAACCAGAACCACCAGAAACAATAGCCAGTAGACTGTAATTGCTAGTCTTTTAAGGGCAATATCTCATATAAGAAGTCATCAGACAATTTTCAGACATTAAATTAAATAGCTAATAGGCGTTGTTCCTCTGATTGGTTTATTCTAGATATTACAGTTTTGTTATTTTTAGGACACAAATTGATAATTTGATCTACAATCATCCTTAAAAGCCAATAACTCCTATCAAAGTGAGAACAAAATTCTCCTGACCAATACTGATTGACTAATGAACTTTTACTGATAAATGTATTTATTTATAACTAAAAAAGTCTGCATGAATTTCAACAAGAAAAGTTTATAAACATGCCTGTAACTGATGAGAAAAATTAGTCTCAGAAAATTGCTTATATGAAATAAGCCTTGACAACGTCAGACATATTGTCCTCGAATCAACAGACAGTTCAAGATAGTATACCTCTACATCAGCATAACAATTTTAGCAAACGATTACGCATATATCTTTGTTTATTTTAGATGTCAACGTTAAAGCATAATATCGAACACAATAATACTAAAATATACGTTTAAAATAAAAATTAATGTATACTTTTAGATTAAAAAAATATGTAAATTTCATCTGCTACTTAATAATAGCTTTTAGAACTATTCCCTTATTCTGCATCACTTGAACCATAGATCAACAAACAAAATATAAAATTAGTAATCTACCCTTAGATACAGATTTACATGAAATATCATTCATTTGAAAAGAAATAGCTGAAACATGTCATTACTGTATTTAAATATATTTTATGATGTGCACTAAAATGTTAGGTTTAATTCTTTCAAACGTGTAATGGAGAAGTTGTGAATATGAGAAGACACAACACTTTTCATATAATAATGTTTTTATTTTTGTTAAAATTCCTTTGCATAACCAGTGCTGTGTACATAAACAAAAGATCCATTCCAATTTTGTTTATTTAAACATATTTGTTTTATTATTGTTTCTGAAAACAGTTCATTTATAGGAAATATACATAGGTGCTGCACATTACCAGTTCATATTAACGAATCTGCTTTCCAGGTTTATTATTTTTTTAAAAATGTGTACCACTCTTATACTTCTCGAGAAATAGCATGCAGTTGTTTTAAGTAATCATTTAAAACTTTGGTTCAATTTTTTTCAGGGTTTTAGAGTACTTCAACTTAAAATCCTAGCAGCCCAGTCCACTAAAGAAAAATGAAGGTTTGGTCTTTCTTATCAATGTTCTTGTATTCTATTTGATTTGTAACAGTTTTGGAACACAGCCGCCTTCAAATATTTTATTTTACACAGAATAAAATAGACGACTGGATTTCTCGAATAAACTTACAGTTAAAACATTTCTGTTACAAACAGTTTTCACAAGTAAAACAGGACAATTTCCTTTTGAAAAAACGAAAAGTGTACCACTTTAACATTGTGTATTTAAAAAAGTCTGCCTAGTGTATAATATGCCAGAAATAACAAAATGTTTTAGTCATATTAAAGATATTAAGTACGAATGCAAAAAGAAAAACACGGCGACATTTGTTCCCATCGGTTTGTTTTTACTTTAATTTAATTATTTGTATAACAGTTCGCAAATCGGTACTAAAATCAAGAGAGAAATTTATGCTGTCACAATTTCAATGAAGACATTTCTGCTATTAAAAAGTAAAAAAAGAAATGAATACAATTGGAGAATAATGAAAGGAATTTATACCATTCAAAGATCAAGAAAGAACTTTCTATCATCTATTTTAAAATCATGAAAAACTAAATCCACCAGACAATCAAAGGAGACATTTTTATTATTGGAAAAACAAGAGAAATTTCTCCCATTAGATATTCGTAGAAAATCAAGGGAGAACTTTCTACTATAAGAATCAATGGAAATATTTTCTCCTTAAGACAATATGAAGGAGAAATTTCTACATTCTACATTCAGAAATCAAATTTCTAATAAAATTCTGTCAGATCCAATTACATTGTATACTTCTTGGTTTTTTTTTTTATAAAAGATAATAATTTTGCGTTTTAAACATTTTTATTAAAATCTGCTTTTTTAAGAATAGTAAAAACTTTCCTGCGATAAAGCGTAGTTGAAAAATAGAAATCTGTAAATATGTAAACATATGAACATGTATGTATATGATTTGAAAAACACTCGATTGTTTTTCAAGAAACCAACTTGGAGATAAGCGAGAGTAAACTTTCCACGAAAACTCCGCTTAAATGCAATCATTTTATTTTAAATAAGAGCATATTGATAAAAAACTTAAAAAATATTTTTAATTACGCTAAATGTCATTTAAAAAAGCTATGCCTGTTTCGCGTCAAATGTACTGTTCGAAACAATTGGTCTACCCCATTCTACTGCATTGTTGTAAGTATTAATTTCTGTTAGACAGTTTAACTATTGTGTGTGACTTCCGTACACATTCATGAGCGCCTCTAAACACCTTCTCATACTACACAGACAAAGAATTTGTTATTGTGGTGAATTGTTGCCACTACTGTTGTAATGCCCGGTCTAGTTCAACTAATGTCGGTATAGGAGGTTTTTGTTCTAGTACACAATGACCGATGTTGTCCCAGAATTATTTGACGGATCTTCTTGCTGGTGGTCACAATGTGTCCACCCACTCATCACGCAAATACGGTCTATCATTGTCGTCCATAAGATGCGCTTTGTACTTAGTGGAGGATTGTCGAAATGAGGCCAAACACTCGTTTGCAGAATGTCAAGCTGGCACCTTTGTGTATTTCAATTACCGCGAACAGCTATGAGTAGTAATTTTAACCCACCAAAGTAATGATTTTGTTTTGTTTTGTTTGCTTTTATTACAATAAACATTGAAGTCTGTTGTTGTCGCTTCCTGTTTGTAATAACAATCATCTGCGGTAAAATTAAGCAACACGATAATCAGATGTTATCTACGTCTTCATAAGCATTAATCCAAAACACATATCGTTTCTTCTCAGTTTGTCTCTCAATCTGACACTTTGACGCATATATGTTCACACTAAGTATGTCTCGTGAATAAAGAAGTAATTTAAAAAAAATTAATCACAATTATTTTACCAACACAAATCAATAACAACGGCAGTAGGGCCCAAATTAGATGACCTGATAAAAACATTGCATTTTGTAAAATTTTAACAAAAACTGTATGTTTAAATGAATCGCATGGTTGCTTTTAGATCTTTTCGACGAGGTCAGTCGACTATAGTATTACAGTTTTATTATCGTTTAAATGATGATTTTTAGAACTATATGTTTAAGTTGAATTAAGTGCAAAAACGTCATTGTGCAGATGAAATGATCTTTACGAAATTTAATACCATGGCTTTTACAATGATAAAATAGCAATATTGATGATATTATAAAGAAGACAAATTTATTAGTTTCAATAAATCGACCGAATGCTTGAAATTCATACACACTAATAAGGAATAATCACTAAGACTAATGTTTTGTTTGCCTTTCTTTGTCCAGTATTTAAAATTTCACAAATATAATGGCCTACTGTCTCTTGTGCTGTCATTACGCTTTCTTTATAATAAACCAAGTAATATGTCATCCATTTTAAATGTACTATATTTTGGGGCATATAAATTTATGTCGATAAATATTACTTTGTGTTGGTTTTATAGGCATTTCAATTAATTGAAATGCATCATCTACTGGCTGCTGTATGCAATAGCAATAGATTGAAAACAAGTCAATCGTTTTTAAATTGTGAATGAAAATTCAACAATGCTGGCGTTGCAAATTTTATAACCTGGTAATATTTGTTACAGGTTGTTATATTGTATATTTCCTTATTTCATTTAGGTGTCATATAATGGTGTAACACTTTCATCTGCTAAAAATATATACTTTCCATATATATCTCCAAAATACAAACACTTTCTTTCTTAAATGGCCGTTTCCTGGTACCGATGACCCAGTACAGATGATATTGCAACATCTTTACTTGTGACATCATCCAATCAAAACGCATGAAACAAGAAGCTGTTAAAGTAACAAAACAACGTTCTTGTTTCGGGTTTTCTGTTTGGATTTTAGACTCGATCGACTCTGAAACAAAAGAGAGTCTATTGGATATCGCGATATAAAAACTGTTGGTTTACGGACGCACTAGGTACTCTTATGCACTTTTGGAAAAGCCCGTGTGATTTTCCATTCGTGATATAATTTCTAGATGTCTTTTTGCTCGTTCCGCTCCGTTCCACTCGCAAAAACATAAAATTTCTATCACTCTTGGAAGATTACACGGTCTTTCCATAAAAGAACCTATTACTCTATATCACTCTATTACAAAATCTCTCAATTAAAGTTATCGCTAAAAATCAGCACAGCGAAACTAAAAACAAAACGAAATGCAAGAAATTGAACAACAGAAAAAAAACCCACATAATTCATATTTAAAGCAACAGAAATTATATTTTACTAACTGTGATATATACAAGCATTATTGTAAAATACTGGTATTAAAGACATGTTTTGCAACGCAATTATATAGCACATCTTCATGGAGGCCTTTACTCAAATTATATCCGTTCTTACGTAAATGTTAAGTCTTCAAATGACAAATTAAGTCTAATGGAAGCTATTTGTATATATGTCTTAACATATACGTTTTTGGTTGATTTGTTTAATATATAGAGTCATCTTCGTTAGCTTCGAAATCGTTTACAAATATATATCTTTTCCTGAAAAGTCTGAAATAAAAAGTAGTTTAAATGGTCGTTGCATCATTTATCAAAACAAAACAAATATTATCTTGAATTACGCCGATCTTGGATCTATGACAAAAAAGCTATACTACAACGTCAATTGTGGTTATTATTCACAACTGATAGGAAAAAGATTGTAAACAAAGGTATTATGGATAGTACAAAGTTATTACAGTCTTTTTTTTCTTACCAAAACCTAACATGACTACGTTTCTTCTTATCAAGATTCATGAGTAGCGCTCAACACCAAACAATATTTCAAATCCAAATGATTAAGATGTAGTAGAGCTTTTATCACCGAAATTCCGAACAGTTATATTAAATCAAACTGCTATCTACACCTCGAAAAAAGAAAAAAGAACTCAGCAAGCTAAGTGGCCGTCACCAAAACTTTATTGATTGTTATAGAACTCTGAAATACGATCAGCAATTTTATTAGAGTTATATGTAATCTTTCCTCTTCCTGGTATTGACTTTTCACTGTACATGACAATGAGTAATTTGACAGGTGTATAATTAGAGAGAGGTACTGCTTATCTGTCGAAGAAACAAAGTGGCTTTTACTTTATTCATGTTACTCATTTCCTTTTCATTGCTAGTTTTCCTACCGCAGGTCGGGGGTTTTCACCGGGTACTCCGGCTTCCTCCCCCATAAAAACTGGACGCCATGATATAGCTGAAAAATTGCTGAAAGTGGCGTTAAACACCTTCAAACAAACAAAACAAAACACACACATTTCCTGTTTTTGGTTTTTATTTCATGTTATATGCGATTGTCTTTATTATGTCACCCAAACGAAGTTTTGGGAGACATATTGTTTTTGTCCGGTTTCTTCTTATTATTATTCTTCTTTCTTTCTTTTTTCTTTCCATGCAATCTTGTCCGCACATTTTCTCTAAGATGGATTGTCCAATCAATATGAAACTTTGGGAACATTTAAAGGGTGACCTGAAGTTTTGCAATCCATTTTTGGAATTTTCAAAATGGCCGCCGTTAAAAATGAAATGAAAATTGGTATACTGATACAGCTAATTATCCTGAACATTTTGCCAAAAAAATTGGAGGCAAATGACCTTTAAAAATGGCTGCCATCCGAACTCCACCCCTTAAAAATGCTAAAATTTAAACGTCATTTGATTTCGACGAAATTCGGTACACATGTAGCTTATTGTACCTTGAGTGTGCCACTACTTTTAAAATTTTCGTCCGACTTCCGGTTTCAAAATAGCGGCCATTTTACTGCATGAAAAAGTCAACTTTGTCCGATTTCAACGAAATTTGATTTCTAGGCATATTTTAATGTACTGATTTGAATGAAATCCATGGGGATTTTGGGCGACTTGTGTGTTGGCATACCAACACAAAAATCTTTAATTATTCTTCTTCTTTCTTTCTTTCTTTCTTTTTTCTTTCGTTCAATCTTGTCCTCACATTTTCTCTAATATGGATTGTCGAATCAATATTAAACTTTGGGAACATGTTAAGGGTGACCTAAAGTTTTGCAATCCATTTTTGGAATTTTCAAAATGGCTGCCGTTTCCATGGAAATGGGGTCATTATATAGACATTGTATTATCTTGATAAAAATTGGTATTTGCGGGGGGGGGGGGGGGGGGTTTAGCATGCTGAACATTATAGTGGCAATGGGGGTTCGTTTGGGAGACATTCTGTGTTGGCATCCCAACACAATCAGCACTAGTTCTAATTTGCTTTCATCCCATGACTTTTTGGCTTCTGGTTTTCAGCAAGTGTCCTTGCTTTTTTCTGAATACTCCGGAGCAATTGTAAATATAATTAGTTAGAATCATCTTCGGGTGTCTACTCTCAAAATCTATATTTCTTTCCGATGTCTTAAAATATGCAAAATATGCAAATTATACTTAATTATACTTTATTTAAACAACATATTACTAAAACAATTCTGTCTGAAAACAGAGATATGCAGCTAAAATGTGTTTAAAAATTATAACAATTCTTTAAATGTGAAGACATTGTACCCCTTTAAGCTAAACATAATGGTAATAGAAAATTGTTGTGGGACAATTATTGCTTTTCTTTGTTCTAGCAAGTATTTCCCAATGAAATAGTCAATTTCTTTGTAGTTTTGTCTGTGTCTTTATTTTTGTTTATGTTTGTAGTTCTTTTTTGGTATTATTAGAAAGGAAAATCATTGAAAAAAATGTAAAAATAAAACTTTAACTTAAATATAATGGTTTGGGGAAATTCCGTATAGTAAAATGGGATATTAATAAATGACTTCGTCAATAGCAATAGGGATCTTTATCTCAAAACATACTCATGAATAAAACTACAAATTAAACTCTAAGACAATCGTAATTATTTCAGTTTAGAATTATCAACTTCCTGTTCATTACCAACAATATTCAATATAACATTGATACGCTGACGTACGGTGTTTACATTGCACAACTCATACTTTAGACCTTACACCATGCGATCGTTATTCCGATTTCATAACCGGGCGCTGCTAGTGAGCAGTAACCTACTCAAACAAGGATTTGTTGGGTCTAGTTTTATATTATCACTTTTGAAGTTATATTGTCGTCACCACAACTTACTTGATCGTATTGAAAAACATATCTCCTAAATGGGAACACATAGTTTCACAGTCATAGAAAGGCCTTCTGTTTCCTGAAGGGGACTTTTTTCTGTTGTGAAAATTAACGGGTGGTTAATTAAGGGCAGGCACTTAATCGTCTAGAGCAGCGGAGCGCACCATGTTCTTTTATTGGTTTAAGGTTTAAAAAATGGTTTTTGTTGATTTTTTGCTTTCGTGTTTGTGTTGCATGTCTTTTGGTCAGTCCGATTATGTAACAATGTAATTGTTTCCTAGTATTGTTGACCAATTCGTTTTATAATCTTTGTCTTTTTACGAGCTACCTTAACAATTAAAAGTTGTAAAATTGCTTGCTTTCCGGAAGTTACAATTTTCAAAATTATATATTAAACGGAAATTCGTTTTCCAAAAATTTATAGAGGGAAAATAAGAACTATTTTGACTTGATCTTTGTTCAATAATGAAAATATTGTTATTTTTATTTAGAATCGATCTTTGTAAAGTTTATGACATGAATTATAGGGACTCAATTGTGGTCCACGTTCTGATAAAAGCAGTATTTGACTCAATTGTTGTACAGTTTCTAATAACTAATTGTACTCAATCTTTGTCAAGTTTCTGATAAGCAATACAAAATTAATTTGTATAATGTTTCGTCTATAATATTTGGAGTACACAAATTATTCAATTGTCTAGTTGTGACATGTATTCTACTAATTTATCTTATAAAGGGAAAACACTACTTATTGAAAGGGACAAAGGGGCTTTAGGGAGGTAGGGATTTGTGCTTTATTTTTTGTTCGGTCTAATTATAAAGTTTACTGTTAAACATATTAAATTACTGTGGCGGTCAAAGGCAGCCAAAACTGCAATAAAATAGCATATAATACTAAAAGACAAAATAGTACATTTCTACAAAATCTTTATTGTTAAGCTATCTAGCAAAACTAAACTTTAAGTGCCGTAGTTGTATACAGTGAATAATATTACCTAAAATCTTGTTTGTTTGAATGGTGTTTTAACGCCACTTTTAGCAATTTTTCAGCTATACAGTTTTTATTGGGGGAAGAAGCTGGAGAACCCGAAAAAAAGACCTTTGACAGGAAAACTGGCAATCCTTGTCAATTAAGATTGAAGTTGAGTGCACCCTGCCCGCAATGAGACTCGAACTTGCAACCTCAGTGTTGACAGACCACGTAATTAATAGTAGACTAGCTACTTTTACCAATCGGCCAACCTAAATCTAAATAAAACATGTATGCAGATATGTGCTATATGTGGACTAATGACACAAGTAAAAAGGACACCCATAATAAACACACAAAGTACAATCTGGAATTTTGTTTTTAATAAATTCAATGCAAGAATGACCTCAATTTGCAAATGTATATCCATTCACACAAGCAATAATATAAATGTCCCTAAACAAATTCTCTGCAACTTCACACATATATTTCAGTGTCATTAAAGAAAAATTGACCCAATAATATCTTAGATTTATACAGTTAACGCGTACTGTACATGAGTTATATTTGAATACAAACGCTAACGTGTAAACGGAAGTTCTATACAAATTTGCCTTTTAATATTACCACTATCTCAACACATGAATAATTAGCATTACAAAGTTTATAATTATAATATCTATTTATCAAGTTCATGAATATCTGTAACATGCAATAAAAATGAGAAAAAATGGTAGTCATCCTCCACATATTCAATCCATGGACATGGAAGATAAACCACACGAACCTCTTTTATCCTACACATAAATTTACTCGACACATATTTGATATTCAAGCAGATAGACCTTTTATTCTTAAAAATATATGTGACAATAACTAAAGCACACATAAGGTCAATTTATACGTCAATCATTCATGACAATAAAGCGCACAGGTAAATAGAAAATATCAGAAAATAGCAGGCAGAAGATAACGTGTTTAATACAGGAATGTCAGGAGATAGCAGGTCTAATATAGATATGGCAGAAGATAAAATGTTTAATACAGGAATGTCAGGAGATAGCAGGTCTAATACAGGTATGTCAGGAGATAGCAGGTCCAATACAAGTATGTCAGGAGATAGTAGGTCTAATGCAAGTATGTCAGGGATAGTAGGTCTAATACAAGTATGTCAGGAGATAGCAGGGCTAATAAAGGAATTTTAGGAGATAGCAGGTCTAATACAAATATGGCAGAAGATAAAAGGTTTAATACAGGAATGTAAGGAGATAGCAGGTCAAATACAGGTATGTCATGAGATAGCAGGTCTAATACAGGAATGTCAGGAGATAGCAGGTCTAATACAGGAATGTCAGGAGATAGAAGGTCTAATACAAATATGGCAGAAGATAAAAAGTTTATTAGAGGAATTTCAGGAGAGAGCAGGTCTAATACAGGTATGTCAGGAGATAGCAGGTCTAATACAGATATGACAGAAGATAAAAGGTTTAATACAGGAATGTCAGGATATAGCAGGTCTAATACAGGTATGTAAGGAGATAGCAAGTCTAATACAAGTATGTCAGGAGATAGCAGGTCTAATACAGGTTTGTCATGAGATAGCTGGTCTAATACAGAAATGTCAGGAGATAGAAGGTTTATTTCAAACATGTCATAGTAAATAATGAGGAGTTTAAAACATATCTACAAAGTTTTATATATAATATATATAAGTAAAAACGAATCATAATTATGCTACACAATATAAACCCGTGCTCTATTAAAACAGCAAAGCTAAACGTCTTATTTCAGAGTGCTTGACGCACCGTATAATCTGTGCACATGTCATGTAGACTGCAGATTATGCAAACGTAATCTGTTAGCATGTGCTCAGTGTAATATTCTGAAAATTCAATACATTATCTAAATAAATGTATTTCCAATACTATCAGACACTGCTTATAATACAGCTCCAATATGTTATTGAATAATAAATGCACTGTCCAGGTACATGTCAAATGCACTAACATAATTCTAAAATATGAGACTTCTTAATGACAAGGCAAAAATATTTTCAATAGATTACAATTACGGAACAGTTCTCCATGACAATGGCATATTACCAATTATGGTGATCGCCACCAAATCTAGATGAACAAAAATAAAAACATATAAATACTATCAATTACTGGACTAAAGAATGTCGAGTAATACATTCTACAATATTGTCATGTCCACTGAGCTTAGCTACATCAAGTGGTGATTGTCCAGTTTGATCATATTTTGTATGATCGGCTCCTTTTGTAATCAATATTTCAACTATCTGAATAAATCCATGTTTGCAAGCTAGATGCAGAGGCGATTCTCCATGACTTGTACAATAATTGATGTCTGCCTTGTTGTTCAACAACTTTGTCACTATGTCTGTATATCCTTCATTACAAGCTGCAGAAAGAGGCGAAGCACCATAATCTGTATACTTGGTAATGTCTGCCTTGTTGTCCAATAGCTTAGTCACTATATCTGTATATCCTTCATAACAAGCCACATACAGAGGCGATTCTCCATTCACTGTACACTTATTTATGTCTGCGTTGATGTCCAAAAGCTTGGTCACTATGTCTGTAAATCCTTCTTTGCAAGCCCTATACAGAGGTGTTTCTCCAGATATTACAATAAACTTTTTTTTGGCAGCCTTACTGTCCATTAGGTTAGCTTTGAGATAACTAGCTGCTCCCACGCAAGTAAAATACAAAGACGATTCTCCATTTCCTGTACACTTATTAATGTCTGCTTTGTTGTCCACCAGCTTAGTCACTATGTCTGTATATCCTCCCTTGCAAGCTATAAACAGAGGTGATTCTCCACGACCAAATATACTATATGAACACTTATTTACATCTGCCTTGTTGTCCACCAGTTTACTCACTATGTCTGTATATCCGTTCTTGCAAGCTATATAAAGAGGTGATTGTCCATCACCTGTTAAATAATTAATGTCTGCCTTGCTGTCCACCAGCTTAGTCACTATGTCTTTATATCCTCCCTCACAAGCTACATACAGAGGTGATTCCCAATTACCAAATAAACTAGGTGAAAACCAATTAATGTCTGCTTTGTTGTCCACCAGCTTGGTCACTATATCTGTATAACCTCTCTTACATGCTATATAAAGAGGTGAGTCTCCAGATGTTGTACACGTATTAATGTCTGCCTTACTGTCCACCAGCTTGTTCACTATGTCTGTATAACCTCGAGCACAAGCTATATACAGAGGTGTCTGATCATACCAATTTTTACAATTATTAATGTCTGCATTGTTGTCCACCAGCTTGGTTACTATGTCTGTATACCCCCTTTCACAAGCTATATACAGAGGTGATTTCCCACGCGTTGTACACTTATTAATGTCTGCATTGTTGTCCACCAGCTTAGTCACTATGTCTGTATACCCCCTTTCACAAGCTGCATACAGAGGTGATTCCCCATCCGTTGTACACTTATTAATGTCTGCCTTGTTGTCCACCAGTTTTGTCACTATGTCTGAATAACCTCCCTTGCAAGCTGTATACAGAGGTGATTCTTCGTTATCATTGCAATAGTTTACATCGGCACCACAAAAACAACACCACTCTACCATGTCAAAATATCCTAGAGCGCAACAATTAAGTAATGGAGTGGTCATTATCCAGTGGTTCATGATTTTACTAATATATCTCTGATAAACATATTGGTTTTGCAGCAACTCATCGCCTTTAGTTGCAAGTTGTATCTGAAACATTTTGTCTAAATTCCTTAAATAGATCAATAATGCATTCCTAAACTTCGGCAATTTCATATTTATGTTAGAAAACACCATGATCACCTTACTCATGGACCAATCATCAATCATTCGATCTATGTAGAGCTTTTGATATTTGTTTGGAATCAGGATTGTAAATTGATCACTGCCATCTGTTTTCTCAAATACAAATCGTTCGGAAACTAATCGACAGTCAGCATTTTTAATTACACATTGTATCATCTTCGTGTTGCCAAAGTAAAAAGAAAGAAAATCAAAAAGTTTATCATGAATTGTACTGTAACACCCATTTTCTTTTTTTAGAAAAGAATGGGTAAGTAAATCTAGTTCATCTTGCAAAACCAGCCTGGATGTACATCTGTTCAATTTACATGCTTCACAAGTGTTTTCAATGATCTGTTTTATGTCCTGATTTACATCGTCTGTCAGCCATTCCTCCTTCAGTTGGTTATTGAACATAACACAAAGCGCTAATGCACAGTATTTACCGTATGCATTTTTTGTATTTAACCTGTCAATCTCCTCTTCATACACTGAAAATGGATTCTTAAAAAATTCAACTATATTTACGGTTTGGTCTTCATTATATAATCTACAAAGCAATGGGAAAAAATCAAATAAATCAATATATTGACATATTTTAGATGCATCAGATTTTAAATATTTTTCTGCTATTAATTGTTTCTCTTCTTGAGACAAAGACATGTTTGGTAATAACAAGTTGCATTCACAAGCTGTAAAGAGTGGTAACAATTTAAACTGTTCATCCTGAAACACCTGTAGTCTACATGACGCGATTATTTTAGTACCGTCATTTTTCAGCAGTCTTTCTATATGTTCGTGCATTGTTTTCCATTTGTCAAAATAAGTTTGGTTCAACGTGTATGTACCACATAAGTCATCAATTACATATAACATCTTCTTATTTGGATTGTGAAACTTGCTAATATCCTCTGGATTTGTTACAGGTACGATGTCATACCCATCGTTTGCAATCTGTAACGCTACATGACGGACAGTAAACGTCTTACCAACACCAGAACTAGCAGTAACAGTGACACAACTGTTTGAAATTATAGTCTGTAGTACATGACTAGCAGCACGAGTGTCTACAAACATCTGGTCGTCTGTCTTCCAGCTTTCTAATTGCGTTGTTATTTGTTCTAAACGAAAACAAGTTTTCTTAATTTCCTAATATTACAATAATATTTCTGCAACCAAAATAGATACCTCTTCAAAAACAATAAACAAAAACAAAATAAATAAATAAATACAATAGGTCCATTAAAAGTACAAAAGATTCAAAATGTTATCAGTTACCAGTCCATTATCTATGATGCTGCCAAGCACAAAAGCATTCGATAATATTTATTCTGATACTGCATACAAAAACATTCGATAGTATTTACTCTGATACTGCATACAAAGAAACAATGCAACATATTAAATTTCCGTGTTTTTAAAACACACTGACATTATGAAAAGAGTATCAAATAAAATTAGGTTAATGCAAGGATTTTGTAATACTTTATCTGTCCTATACAAATGCCTGTTTTCAACTGTATTTTTGTCACCTCGCCTGAAATGACTTCTGCTCAGTTTGATTTTTATGTAGTAAAGTAAAAACAAACACAATGTTTGAATTGAAAAATCTCATTATAAAACTATAAATGTGGTTTTGAGACCTGAACAAAATATTTTAAAGTTCATGGTAAAATGATACAAAACCAAACCTGAGCAGAATACAAAAGTGTTGCAGCAGAACTTTAAAATTACCCCTTATATTCCAAGGAATAGTAGACTTGTCAAGGATTTTAGTTTTTAAATCTTGGCATTCTTGGTACATTGCTGGACCACCTAATCTTTGTACAGCCTACAAAAGCAATACAATACAACAGTTAATATTGATTGATTGATTGGATGTTTGCTTTACGTCCAGTGAGCAGTATTTCAGCTATCTTCAGGACGGGAACAAGTTAACAAACAATTAATCATTGGAAAAAAGGGTGGGATGGGACACAGGTAACAAAAATTTGACTGCCACTGGAAAAGTATGGAGTACTGGGTAGGGTCGGAGAATTTAGCCTTTTGTAGCAGCTACAGTGAGCCTACTCTTGTTCGAAATCTACAAAGGGGTCTCTATCAACAGTTAATAAAAAACACCTTTGTGATTTCAGTTCTTGTTATGTAGTGTATTAGGCTACATGGTTCAATTGGTCATTGAGAATGATTGAGAAAGATTGATAGAAAATGATAATGTCGACAAGTCTCCTGGTTGGGAATCTTCACAATGATGACAAATTTCTACGTTAATAGGATTGACACAGTCAACAAGACAACAGGCCAACATGCCAACCTGTTAATCTTATAAACTTATCAATTATGACACCATGTCAAATTGTCGCTCCTGTCACCTGTCAATCATGACAACCTGTCAATCATGCCATGATGTCATCCTGTCATCCAAGCAAGTAATTCATTCCAACCTATTAACTAATCAACCAAGTCAACACACTTTACAACAATCCCAACCTGTTAAACATGCCACTATGTCAGCATGCCAACTTGTTCACCATGTCAACAATTCCAAAATGGTAACCTGTCAAACCATTTCAACATTTCGATCTAGCTGACATGCCAACTTGTAAACCATGTCAACAAGTTTACAGGTGGCCTGGCTTAACACTTTTAAGTCTTTAGGTTGCCTGGGTTAACACTGTTGACAAGTCTTTAGAATAACAAGGTTAACACTGCCAACAGTTGTTTACGTTAATTGTGTTAGCAGTTCGCTATGTTATATTAACCCGTGGTGACAAAAATGAGGAATATGAAGAAATCAACACAGGGTTGTTGGATGAAATTGATCGCACCATATTACCACAGATATAAGTATTACCATGTGAAGCAAAATGTGCACACAACCGTTGCCTTCTAACGTTGATCAGCACAAAAAATTAAATTAATTTTTTTAGTTGCAACAATTGCGACTTCTCAGTAAGTACTGTAATTCTTATACATGTATTTTCTACATGATCATTCTAAAGTGTTTAGATCAGTGTGTATACAGATTTGTTTTTTAAATACTGTTCTCTCACTGCTTAGGATATCAACTGATTAAAGGCAGACGTCCTACAGTTGAAAATGTTTGCCTTTCATTCAGTCAGGCATACCCAAATATGCTCCAAATGAATCGATGTTAGCTTTTACTAATGTTATTGAGACATTTAACATTTGTTGGCAGATATTCCGTCAGATAACTTTAAAACGTTCCCTATCAAGTTATCTGTTAATGCACATTTTCGGAAAACTATATAGAAAGGTGTTATACCATTTCCCCTCAATTTCTTTAAATACGTTTTTGTTGCTTCAGGTCAGAAAGACTCCATATCATATTAACTGAGTTTATTATTCAATGTCATTGTAATAGTTTTATTTTATTTTTGTATGCTAAATCTTATTTGTCTTTTTTGACTTAGAATTTTTGTGTCATTTCTTATATTTTTTATGTGAAATTTTTAATCTTTCTTCAGTACATTTAGTTTCTCTCAGTCACGAAGTATATGACTGTCAATTTCGAACACGTCATCATCTGAGCTATGTACCCAAGTGAACCAGTTGGTCATTCCAGTATGCTAACCTGTTCACCAATTAACCTGTCAGCCATGATACTTTGACAACTAACCAAGTCAAACTGTAGACCATGCCACTATGACAACAATTTAATGAAATCAACCTGGACACCATACCACTAACCTGTTATCAAGTCATTCTGTCAACCATGCCATCATACCATCCTGTTCAACAACTCAACCGGTCAGCCGTGCCACTATTTTATTCTTTTTACCAAGTCCTGTCAACCTCGCTCTAATGCCAATCATCAAACTTGTCAACCTGTGAGCCATGCCAAAATGTCAATTTTTTGACCAAGTAAACATATCAACATTGCCGTAACTCCAACCTGCAATCACGCCAACCTGCCGACCATGCCATAATGCAAACTTATTAAGCAAGTCAACCTGTCAACAATGCCATCATGTCAACATGATAACAAAGTCAACCTGTTAACCATCTCAACCATGCCATTATGCCAGTCTGTAAATCTGTAAACCATATAATTAAGACAACCGTTTATCCAAGTCCCTTTGTCAACCATGCCATTATCCAACCAGTTATCCAAAAATAATTGTAAACTGTGTCATCATGCCAACCGGCCATCCTGTCAACCAAGTCAACCTGTCAACAATGTCTTCATGCCAACCTTGTTACCCAAGTAAACCAGTTAACTTTAGCATCATTCAGGCCAGCTACTATGTCAACCTGTTTAGCAATTCAGTCTGTCAGTCAGACCAAAATTAAAATTAAATTTATTTCTTCCCGCAGATAAATGCTGCCAGGTCAAAAATTGTTCTCTTCAAACTGTTCCTTTTTCGTATTTTCCGGTTTGCATCCGATATTGGTTTACAATCCTGTATGTTGAAATTTGCTCCAGATCTGGCGTAGAGAGGCGTTCACCACTAATTTTATCAGGATAAAATATCACTATTTAGCTTTCAGCATGATCCAGAAATGTTGAAACTTCTTTTCGTTTAGAGACGAGTTGATATTAGCGGCATTGGGATTTGATACTCATTGGAAATTTGTCAACTTTAATGTTGCACTATTCATAGATCAAGCCAATTGAAATGAAAGTGAAAGATTAAACTGCTAATTGTGCAATGAACAATTTATAAGGTCTTTCCAGTCTCATAATTTTTATATGAGAAACAGTTTAATCTTTAAACAAGTGATCTCAGAGGGTAAAAATCTTAGGTATTATTTTTTCTGTAGTTGGACAGTTGTTAACATTTTTTCTCATGATCTTGTAGTAAGGGTTACATAATTCACACTTTGTTGTTTTTGTTTTTTAGACTGACCCCAACTAGAATTTGTCTGAATTAAAATCGGATTATATCTATATTCTGAAGTAAGGATTAGCATACACAACATTTTTTGCTAGTTTGTTTTTTTTGACTGACTCTTTTCTGTGTACTAAGTTCATTTTAGTTTTAAGACATATTCTGATCATTTTCACATGGGTTTGTGGTTCTTATTAAATTTTCTTTGTTTCTTCATTAAAGTAAATGTCACATATGTAACTGCTGACGTCCTGGCGTTGCGTTAAATAACAACATTACATCATATTTCGAATTTGTTGGAATCATTCTAACCATTTTAATTTTTTGCAGATTAAGATATTCACAATAGAAATTGTTAGTCTTAAGTCCTAATAGGAATTGAACATTTTTTTTTACAATATACATGTATATCTGTCAACAATGCCATCAAGCAACCTATCAACCTTGCACTTATGCAACCTGATTACCAAACTACTATGTCGATCTGTTTTCCATGTAAATCTATTCATCGTGCCACGCTGACAATCTGTTAACGAAGTCAGCCATGCCATCATGACAATCTGTTGACTAAGTCAACTTGTACACTATGTCAACCAAGCGATCATATAAACTTGTTATTCAAGTCGAACTGCCACAATGACAACCTTTTAACCAAGATAACCTGTAGAACATGTTATGTTATCCTGTTGACCAAGCCAACCTGTCGAACATGCCATTATGTTATCCTGTTGACCAAATAAAAAATTTTAGTTAGCTATGCCATCATGACCAGCAACTATGCCAACCTGTTCACCATGTAAACATATTAACTATGCAACTATGACAATCTGTCAACTATGCCATTATGCTCTCTTGTAAGTCACCAGTTAACTATGCTATCATGCCAACGTGTCAACCAACCACTATGCCAATCTGTTCTCTATGTAAACCTGTACGCCAAGTCTTTCTGTCAGCAATTCCAGGATGGTAACCATATCAGCCTTCTCGTCAAGCCAACATTTTAATCAAGTTATCCTGTCAGCTATTCCGTCATGTCGACCAGTTTAATAAGGCACCTGTCACACAGCCACTATGCCAACCAATTCAGCAAGTAAACCTATTAACAATGCAGCAATGACAACAAACCTGTTAACCAAGACGACCTTTCGACCGTGCCACTGTGACAACCCGTTAACTAAGTCAACCTGTCAGCTATTCCACTTTGCCACTATGGCAACCCCTGTCAACCATGCCATTCCGCAAACCTTATAAACTACTCAACCAGTCGGCTTCGTTTCTTCCCAACCTGTAGGCCATGCCATCATGCCAGCATGATAACCAACGCAACCTGCCAGCCATGTCATTCTGTCAACCATGCAATTACAACAACGCGTTAACCATTTTATTACATAACCTGTTGTTCATTCAACGTGTTAACTCTGTCTTCGTTTGAACCTGTCAACCAGCCACTATGCCAACCTGTCAACCAAGTCAATCTTTTAACATTTCATCACGCCCTGTTCACCAAGTTTACCGGTTAAATATGCCATCATACCAACCTGCCACTATGCCGACCTATTAACCAAGTCAATCTGTCCACTGTCATACCATGTCAGTATACTAACCTGTTAAAAAAGTCAACCAGTTAACTATTCTATTATGCCAACTAGTCACAATGCCAATCTGTTAACCATGCCACTATCTCAGCCGATTAACCAGGTAAATCGGTTAACCTTCCAAGTATGTTGACTTCTTAATCACTAATTCAACATTTTAACCTTGCCATCATGCCAACTTATCAACCTTGCAATTATGCCAACCTGTTAGCAATGACACAATGCCGACCTGTTATTTAAGTTAACCTATTAATGATGCCACTATGACAATCTGTTAACCAAGTCAACTAATTAATTATGCCATCATGCCAACCTGTCAACCAGCCATAACGGCAACAGATTCACTGAATAAACGTAACTTGCCAGGACTGTTATACTGTTAAACAAGTCAACCAGTTTATTATGCCATTATTCCATTAAACCACAATGCCAACAAGTTAACCACTATTGCGACCAAGCCTACTTGTCAATCATGTCATAATGCTAACATGGTAATCATGCCACTATGCCAACTTGTTAACCAAGTCAACCAAAAGACCGTACCGTCATAAGAACCAGTTATTTAAGTCAACCTGTTAGCCAAGGCATCATGCTAGCATGTTAACAAAGCCTATCTGTCAGCAATACAGTCAACCTGATAATCCCACCTCCCAGCTTTTTAGCTATGACAACCTGTCAGCCATGTTAATATACAAACCTCCTAAACAAGTCAACCTGTCAAACATGCCATCATGCCAACCTGATCACTAGGTATATGTAAAACTTTTAACCATGTAGCTATGACAACCTGTCGACCGTGACATTATGACAACCTGTTAAACAAGTCACGATGTCAGTCATGCCACTTTGCAAACTTGTTAATCAAGTCAATCTGATGATCATGTTACTATGACAAATGTTATATTAAGTCAAACTGTCAACTATACCGATACATCAAGCTAACCTGTTAACCAGTCAATATGCCAAACTAAGTCTATCTGTCAACCAGACACTATGCCAGCCTGTCAACAAAATCAATTTGTCAACAATGCCATCATGCAAACCTGTTAACCAAGTCAACCAGTTAACTATGCCATCCTACCAACCTGGCAACCAATAACTATGCCAACCTGTTAAAATAAGTCAACAAGTCAACTATGCCGTTATGCCAACATGTCAACCAGCTACTATGCCAACCAAGTAAACCACACTACAAAGCCAACCTGTTTACCATGTCAACATTTCAACCATGCTCCTATGCCCACATTTTAACCATGTCAACTTATTAACGATACAACTATGACAACAGGTTAACTAGATAAATCCATAAACATTCCAAGTATGCTGACCTGTTTATAACTTAGTCAACCTTGCAATATGTCATTAAGGCAATCTATTAACCATGTCATGGTGCCAATCTGTTAACAAAGTCAATAGGTCAACCATGCCAATCTGTTAACAAAGTCAACAGGTCAACCATGCCAAATTGTACGCAAAGTCTGCCTGAAAACCATGCCAACCTGTTCGTCATATCAACCTATCAATCACGCCATCATATAAATATGTTATTCAAGTCAACCAGCCTCCATGGCAACCTGTTCACAAGTAAGCCTATTAATCAAGCCACTAAGACAACTTGTTATGGCAACCTGACAGTCATGTTATAAGGCAAATCTATTAATAACGCCTACATTCCAATTTGTTAACCAAGTCATTCAGTCAACATAACTAACCAAATCAACCTGTCATCTATGACAACCTGTGAACCATGCCACTATGGCCAGTTGTTCACAAAGTCTGCCGACCATGCCATCATACCAACTTGTTTACCAACTAAACCTGCTGATTGTACTACATTTCAATCATTCCAATCTGTTAATCATGCAACAATGCCAACCTTTCAACCAAGCAAGTAACCTATGCCCACCTATTGCCCAGGTCACCCTGTTAAGGAAGTCAGCCTGTTGAATATGCCACCATGTCAACCTTATAATCATGTCACCATGCCGATCTGTAACCCAACCTGTCAATCAAGTCAAACTGTCGATCCTGTTAACTAAGTCAACATGTTGACTTTGGCAAGATGTCAACCTTTTAACCAAGGCAACCAGTCGACAGTGTCGCCCTGTCAACCTTTAACAATGCCACAATGCCAACAAATTAAGCATGTTATCCTGTCGACCATGCCACCATGCCAACCTGTCAGTCAAGTCAATCTATCCTGTTAATCAAGTTATTCTGTTGACTTTGCCAAGATGTCAACCTTTTAACCATATAAACTATTCGATTATGTCACCACGCCAACCTGCTAATCATGTCAACCTGTCAACAGTTTATGCCAACCTGTCAAGCATGTCATTCTGTCGAGCGTGCCACCATACCAACCTGTCACCATTTCAATCATACCAACATGTTAATCAAGCAAGTTATCCATGCCAACTTATCAACTATTAACCAAGTCAACATGTAGACCATACAACAATTTTGACTCGTCAAGCATGCCATCATGCCATCAGTTAATCATGTCAGCCTGTCGATCATGCTAAGATGGTAACCTGTTAATCAAGCAAGTAATCGATGCCCACCTATTAACTGTTAACAAAGTCAACATGTAGACAATGCAATGCCAACCCGTCAACCGTGACACCATGCCACCAAAATTAACCTGTTGAGCATGTCAAAATGTCAATCACTACACCCTATAAAATAAGTGATCCTACCAACCATGCTAAACTGTGAACCAATGTAACCTTTTATCCCTTAAACCATGTTACCAAGCCAACCTGTTAATGAGGTCACCTGTCAATTATGCCACCATGTTACCCTATTGAACATATAAAGCCGTCTACCATGCCATAATAATAACATGTCTTACATGTCAGCCTGTCTATAATACTAACCAATCAAATAATCTATGCCAACCAAGTCCATCCATCGGCCACGCAACCAGGCCGACCACGTAAACAATTCAACCATGCAATCATGCGCCATCGTGCCACAGTGTCAAATATGTCAATTTTTCAATCATACCACCATGACAACCTGTTAGCCAGGCATATTATGCCAATTTATTAATTAAGTATACCTGCAGACCATGCCACAATACGAATCTGTTAACAATGTCAGAAATGTCACAATGTCAACATGTTAATCAAGCAAGTCATCCATGCCAAACTATTAACCCGTCTACCCGTTTACCGTGCAACCATCCCAAAGTCTTAACCAACAATGCCACCATGCCAACATATTTATTTAGTCAACCCGTCGACAATGCCACCATACCAACCTGCCAACCATGTCAAAATGTTGATCATGCCAACATGTTCTTTAAGCACGAAATCAATGCCAATCTCTATATCAAATATATCTCTTGACTATGCCAGCCTCTTAACAAAGTCAACCATGCCACCATGTCAACATGTTGACCAAGTAACCTGTCGACTATGCTGACCTTTTAACCATGTCAATCATGCTAATCTAAGTCAGACATCCCAACCTGTTAACCAAGTCAACGGTTCAGGAAACAAGTTGATATCAGATTCCACTTGACCATTTGTGCGTCGGAACTGTGCAGCGTACACAAAAATTATTATACTGTGATGCAAGTTTAGTAATGTTGTGTTTTAAAATGATCCGAAAGTAGTGGTTTGACCAATCAAAAGCACGCACAGTTCTATTTAGGTCATAAAATCTTACATAGCCTTGATAAGATAGCTAGAATTGTTATATTCTTAAGCACATACAAAAGTACTTATCTTATAGTAACAGCTGTGTGAAGTATGCAACGTAGTCGTGCACCGTCATGCACCCTCACAAATGCAAAAAGTCACAAAAAGCCACGTACTACATATCTGTCTTATTAAATTACTTCTAAATATCAGGTTAATAACATTAATATTTAATTAAAGATTTTGCAACGAAGAATCCAATAAAAACATTAAGCTCCCATAAGCATGTTGTATTATGCCATGAAATACAGCACTTATTATATGAAATGCCAAATGTAATATGAATTTTTCCAGTTTAAAACAATAAATTTGGAAAATTTTATTGAAAGGACTATAGAACCTCGCAATCTATTTGTTACAAGGTAGTAGTAGCTATCTATCATGTTGTTACATTGACATATATCAAACTGCGGTAAGGTTTTCTACTTTGTTAAAATGTCGAAATATCACTCCATGTTATTCAAACATAGTTATCTATCATAAAACTAGATCTCAGATGCCATTTCCATGCTGTAGTGAAATCTGAGTTGTCTACCTTATACTTACATCGGAGATGTCATTCCATGCTGTAGTGAAGTCGGAGTTACTTATCTTCATATTATCATCTGAATGTGCTAGGTGATTTCTATAATATTTTATTCTTGCTAAATCAGCACCAGGAGTTGTCTCCCTTGAAGGCGGCAGACGGTCAAATCCAAGAGCAGGTGGTGTTAGAGATGATAAGTTCCGGATTAAACAGATCAGTAAAGTCACATCAAAAGTCTTTGAATCAGCAACACCTGTAATAACACAACAATAATTACAGTTGCGAACATGTTCACTATTAAATAAAAGAATCGCAATGCCTTGTGTAAACCCTATGTGTGAGATTAATTTCATTTAATATAACAAATTCAGTGATAGCAAAACATCTGGTAAAGTACTTGGTAAAACCATATGCATGGTGATAAATTCAATTTCATATATTACCTTAAGTCAACGTATACATGTTCACAGAACGTTACCTAATCGAGAAGGAAACAGGAGACTCCATTGAGCCTGGTTTATAACTCTATTTTTCTGCAAACTAAGTAGTTTGTTGTATTCCTTGTTCAACATTGACGGTAGAAATGTCGGTGGAAATTCCTTGTCAAATGATGCACGAACAGCTCTTGGTGACAACGTTTTCAACAACAAGGACATTCTAATATAGTTCTCTTCTTCCTCTGTAAGGGATGACATAGTAATCGTTAAGTCTTTTATTTATATTTTTAGAAAGCAGAAAATTAAATAAAACCAAAACTAAAAATGTTCGTTAAAGCACTATGTAGTCATCACGGACATCCTTAAAAGACTGAACATGTAGTCAACAGAGAGGTCTGATTAAGGTTACTGAGGTCCTTTTAACTGTCAATCTTTGCCACCAATTCCAATGCCTTCGCAAAAACAACCTGTCAAAGACATAGTAGAGTATACAATATATAACTGTACAAATTAGAATACAATATATTAAATAGCTTATCTGATTTCGCTCTTGGCAATAGGTTACGTGATAAAAACATGGGAGCATCTAGTGTGTCTACCTGTATATTTCTCACAGGACTAATATAGGTAATCTACAAAATGTTGTAGTTTGTGGAGGACGATTAAAACAATATTCATATACAATATCAGTATGGCTTCAATCAGGTTTACCATTTTCTGCCAAGAGGGAATCTGAACAGTTTTCAACACTGAGTCCTTTACCAAGTTATGTGGTAGTAGCTTTGATTTTTATTTGTGAATATGCTTATATGCAACTTTCATCATTTTTAGCAACACCATGACATCTAGTTTTTATTGTGTGAGTATGTTCTAGCACCAGTTAAACACCAGACTTTAAGATAGAATGGCAATCAAGCACAAACTGTCCGAAGCCAGGCCTGAACTCACAGTTTTGGCAAGCTGGTAAATGACCAACTACCTAACTATTCTTACACCACGCCCGTTGGACCATACTTGCAGGGTTACCAGTGAATCTATTGCATTTCCAGGTGGCCGAAAAGTGGAAGATTTCTCATTTGCGGATTGTCAGATGAAAGTACATAAACCCTGGACTCCGACCATACTGGGTAATATGTTTGCACACTGTTAATTCTTTGCGCGATAAAGACTCCTTTAATAGATTTAAATAAAAAGGGTGTGTTCATTGTATGGTTCAGAAACAAAAGGTAAACTCCCCTTCACTACCCAATACGTTTTAGTGTCAATCAAAAGTTTTTTCCGCATGTTACACCCATATTTACTGTTGATTTATTGTTTGCTACCTTGTTTTTGTTCTGAATATTGCTTTACCCTACACAAACATTAAATCAATCAATCAACCATTTCATTCTATTACTTTCAGTGATTTATTCTACATGATCCAGTAGTTTCCAAGACATGCAATGACAACAAAGTTGAAAAAGAGATATCTTTCTGTATAAAACATTTAGCGGATAGTCAAATTTAACACCTTTAAATATCTTCCATCTTACTGCTGACAAGCCAATACAAGCACCTGCGCTATAAATACAAGAATAATCTACAAATTATAATTGGTTAAAAAACAACGTACAAAAAAATTAATGTCGTAATGGATCCAGGACATAGTTCTTTGCAGTAAACTGCAGTCAGACTGAAGTTTCGGTCTTGTTTTGGGTGAGATTTTTCATGAAGTATATATTAATTGAAATGTGATGTAGTTCTTGTACAGTGCTCAGACATATATGAAAATGCAAAATAAAGGTATTATGCATTTCAAGGAAGATATGACCCATGCATTTGTACATGTACATGCAATTCTTCAAAGAAAGTGAAGGAGAGATAAAAATTTAAAATAATGCAGATAAGTCGCACTCCATTGTTTTGTTCACACATATATTTCAGCCAATGCCAGATCTTTAAGATGTATTCCATTGAAATCTACATGTAATCTACAAGGCTGATGCCACATAGATTTGACTCCCAGCCATGGAAAAGTTCTTCTGACCAATTCTGATTGATTAATAAAAATGACATCAGACATATTTCTTTTTAAAATCAGTGAACAAAACAAACAATTAACAATCAGCAAAACGTAATGCAATTAATCTTGACAATGTAAAATTTAAACGAACTTGGGAAATTTTAAGTGTAAAAGCAGTCAAAAATATGCTCAACTACAATGAAACGCAAAAACACGAGATTCTTTGACGATCACGTTTAATAAAACAACACAATATAATAGTCAATGTTATAGTTATTCCTTTTTTTATCGCGTGAGTCATCTAATTAACGATTGTACTGCAGAATAAATCCTTACAAATTGAATACTATAGATTTCAAAAGACCTCAGTAGATAAAAGTTTATCCAATGCAGTATAACAATATGGGGTTGTGCTTGTGTTCTGTATAATTGTCACAATTGTACCAAGATATCTACAGATATGATTGTTTTTTTTTCAAATATCCATACAATGTCATTTATTTTACAGCATAGAGAAATAAATGAAGAATCGTGCGGTCTTTGAAGAAAGAAGTTATTTAATCTTTTAGACGATGATTTCATCACTTATATTTATATGGGTTTGATAATAAACATAATTTTAGCCAATAAATTATGTGGTCCGAGTTAACTTCGACGTACAAGAAGACAACTCGGACACATATTGCATGCACACAACATAAATACCAAAGCACACATCAGCTTATTTAACTTTATAAGTTCGTGTAAATACATTGAAATCCTTTTTGCTATCAACTTTAAATCGCTTGAGTGTGACTTTTATTAACCTGTCAACATGTCACGACTGATATTGGGGGCAGGTAATAACGATATATTGCCAATACTTCAGAATTTGCTGGAAAGATGTATGGAAGTTACACTGTTGTAATGTGTCAAGGAAGCTTAGTCCATAATGCTTTCAAGTCATACAGGTACAGGATGTTTGTATATGTGATGTTTTGATGCACCATGGCGCTACTTACTTATTTTACATGCGTTCTTTAAATACATTAATATTAACATAGTTTTTTCTTGGCTAAGAAATACTGGATGTTTCAGCAGCAGTCCACACTTAATTTTTTATTTATTAAGCACTAAACTGTCAACATTTGGTGAACTGTGAAAGCACACCAAAATATGCCCAAATACAAAAAACGCACGAGATTCTTTGACGATCACGCTTAATGCAACACAATCTAATAGTCTATCTTATATTTATCCCCATTTTGATCGCGTGAGTCATTTAATTAACGATTGTATTGCACAATAAATTGTACAAATTGAATACTTTAGATTTCAAAAGACCTCGGTAGATCAAAGATTATGATATAAGTGTAACAATATGAGGCTTTGTTTGATTTCTTTATAATTGTTTCGGCTACTATTGTACCAAGACATGTTAATATATGATGGAAGTTGCATTTATAGTGTTATAATGTGTCAAGGAAGCTTTAGTCCATTCTGTTTTTAAGTCATACGTGTACAGCAAGTTTATATATAAAAAATATGTTTTAATGCACCATGACACCATTTACTTATTTTACAGGCGTGCCTAAAAGGTACTATTATTATAAAAACATCTTGAACATTGAACATGGTTTTATGCATAGCTGGGCAATACTGCATATTTCAGCAGCAGTCCACACTTAATGTTTTATTGATGGAGCACTAGACTGTCAAAATGTGTTGACTGCGAAAGCACACCAAAGTATGCACAAGTACAAAGAAACGCAAAAAAAACACGAGATTCTTTGACGTCTTTTTAAACGACACAATTTGATAGTCAAAGTTATATTAAACCCTATTTTGATAGCGTGTCATCTAATTAACGATTGTATTACACAATACTATAGATTTCAAAAGACCTCGGTAGATCAAAGGCGATCCAATGTAATGTAATAATATGAGGCTTTGTTTGAGTTCTGTATAATTGTTCCGACTACCCTTGTACCAATACATATGATTGGGTTTTTTTAATATCCATACAATGTCATTTATTTAACAGCATATAGAGAAAAATGAAACAGCATGCGATATTTGAAACAACAAACTTATTTAATCTTCTATAATCTGATGACATCACTTATATTTATATTCTGTAAATTAACGATCTTTACTGAAGCAGTTGGTTAATGCAAATCAGTTATTGCAAATCGTTTGAGAAATATGAGTTATCATAAGCACATCGATGGTAAACATTAACTTTATGTAACTATGTAGCCCATATTTACATTCGATAAAGAAAGGCACAACTTTGAGACAAAAATGTATCGATTGTGTTTTTAACTAGTCATTTTAAATTTCCCACAAGTTGGAATTTATTGTAAATAAATGTTACATAGCTTCCATTGACAACACATATTATTCATTGTCAGCATCAACTATCAAATCTGCAACTGATCTTGTCTGTCTATTGATTATAACAATGACAAGATAATTCTTACAAAATATAGACAAAAGTCGTTTTAAATACAATTAAATTTAATTAAGTTATCCAATGAGCTGTAATTATAGGATTTTGTGTTCATGTATTGTTTAACAGCGGACTAAACATCCAAAACGAAATCTATATATAAGATCATATGTATCCCATATTACTTATATGATGAGCGTCAATAAATACGCAATACCAAACATTTGTGTGCTTTTAAAGAAATATATAAAATATCAAAACCATGAAAATATACTATAAATTTCAAAATTGTTTCGTCTAAGTCCGCTACTGCGGAGTTGTCATTGCAGCGTATTTCCTGTAATGTGCCATATATTAATGTGATGTCTCTATTGAGCTTTGAACTGCGTACAGAAAGGACCCCGAATAGAATATATCGATCTTGTTGAGGCGTAGTTATCTGCTGTCTGCCTCTGCATGGTCTGTACCCTATAGAATCAAACTGTTGGTGTCTTTGTGTCAAACGCGTGAAGGTGAACACTACATACGACGAGCAATTTCATGCCTTGACCTTCCTCGTTAAATGATACTCAAAACCTCATCTTGCCGATTGTCAAAAAGTTACCCCATACTTACGATCATTGCAAAAAGTGCACATGTAAAGGTGGGATTTTTAAACACATCTAATAAGTTTAGAGAACACTCATCATTTGTTCGGGCATGTTTTTCCGTAAAAACACAATTTATGCACAGACTGTTGCAAGTACCGTGCACTATAATTGCCTAAAACTTATGCAATCAAAATTTTGTTTCAACAGTTGACGAAAACAGTTTTGAACTGGTTTGAGCTACTTGTAAAAATAATAAATATAATTCTTTTCATTGATACTCAGATATTTTGCAAAAGGGGGTATGTATTTGAAAGATAAAGCCAATTAACAACACTTCCTGACAAACATGCTGTCCAAACAAACACAACGCTTTTAAAAAACTAACATAAAGCATAATCCACACTCATTTATTTGGTTGGATTTGTGGAGAACTCATTTACATGAAATTGTTTAGATTATACTTTCACGTGTTTAAATTCTTGAGCTCTCGTTTCTGAGGTAATTTTGGATGAACATGCGTACTGAATATTATATTTAAATATTGACAAATAGTCAAAAGATTTGCAGCATTGAGTTTCACCTTGCCTCATTATATATATACTAGACACTCAACTTAAACTGTCAAAATATGCTGATCTCTCAAAGTTAAACAGCAAATGAACGCAATAATTAGAGATTCTTTTAGATAAATTCTATTAATAGTCAGTTTCATAATTAATCCTATTTTGATCGTATCTGACATTAAATTAATCAGATAAAGCAATAAATCCTTCAAAAATTACTTTCGCATTTAAAAGACTTACGTAGATAAAAAAATTATTTAATGTGGCGTAACAGTATGAAGCTTGGTTGTGTACTGAATAATTGTTTAGCCTAACAATTATGCACAATTATTAGCCTTGGGATCTTTAATTACACTTAATTTGCAACCACTGGGTCGATGCCTCTACTGGTCAACTGTTCGTCCCCGAGTTTAACACCAGCCCAGTAGTCACACTTTGGTGTTGACAGGAATATCATTGATTCTTTCTGTAATATAGTCATTGTCTTAGTTTACTGCCCGGAAAATATTTAAATTCTAAGGTTTTTCTTTTTTCAAGGTGTAGATAGCCTTAGACCGATTCGGTATTATGTTTGAGTTTTAATGATAAAAGATCTACACCATCTTAATCATTTGGATTTTAATTATTGTTTGTGTTTGAACGCCATTGATGAGTCCTGATAAGACGACACGCGTGTCAGGCATAGTAGCCTAAGTCAATATTTAAAAAAATGATACCTATATATAGCCCAGTCGCTTTAAATACATTAACAAGTAACTGTATGTACTTAAGTTAGAAGCCAGTCGCAACCAGTTTACGCACGTATTTGATGTCAAAATCAAAATGTTAAAAATGTTATATACAAAGCATTTAAATTAAAGGCTTCTTTATCTGTGCATCTGAGTGGATATTTAAATTCTATTGTTTGTAGTAGATATCATTGAACGATAACATGAAATGTCACCAGTTTATTCTTGCAATTGATACATTAATGTGAGATTCCCAACAAAAGAAATATCTTTTAATTTCTAGTTTTTTTTTCAAAATTTATGTATTAGCACGGCTTGTAAAGGCTAGAATTACACACATGATACTGCCAATGTTAAATATTCAACAACTCATGGATTTCTTTAATGTTTTATGGAATTTAAAAAGAAAATTTATTGAAGTGATTTCACTATTTTATGAGAAGAAATTTTCCATGATATCTATGACACTAATGTATTTGTTCAAACCTAACTTTAAAGTATCTGGACCACAATTGAACACGTGATCATATTTGGTGTCATAGATGTTAATTAAAGGTTTCTACTAGTAATTAGGTGAAAGGTAAGTGGACTGAAAGTCATTTATTTTAAATTGTCGATCAACTATGAGTTATCCTTGGTATATATATGGTCAATTATATGTAGCAGATATCTACTTTTCGTAAACTAAAACACGACTATGAGAAAAAACGCAGTGTACTAGTATTTAACTGGACATTTTAAATTTAGTCTGAATTTAACAATATTTAGAAAGCATCTGTCGATCGATTATAACGATGACACACAAATTTTGAATTATGCATGCACATTTATTTCTCAATGAAATTTTAATTGACTACTCAACCCATTTATTCATTATTGTCTGCTTATTCGAGTCATCACCGGCACGCACCCAATGTTCACTAGTATATTGAAACAACAATATTTTATACATGTAATTCTACAGGTTCTCTTTTTTTGGCATGTATTGACTGTTTTTCAACGAAATGTGAATCACCTAGACCATGTGTTGCCAACAGCGCATTTTAACACGACATGTAGTTTTTGTTTGAATTTCTAATTTGGACAAGATGTTAGCTATATGTACTTACCAGTTATCCTAGTTAGTTTAAGAAAAGGACTACTTTTAGACAAATTGCAGTGATTGCGTGTTTGACTGGGCATTTTAAATTTCCCACGAGTTTGAGTTTATTTTAAATAAATGTTAAAAGCTTATATTGACCATACTTATTATTCATTGTCAGCATATAATATTAAGCCTGCAACTGATCTTGTTTGTCTATTGATTATAACAATGGCAAAAAAAATCCTTACAAAATGTAGACAAAAGACGTTTCAAATACAATTAAATTTATTTAAGATATCCAACGGATTAAACATGCAAAAAGAAATCTAATTATTAGATCATATGTATGCTATATGACATATATTGAGTCTCAATAAATTCGCAATACCAAATAGTTGTCACTTAAAAGAAATTTATAAATCTATTAAATCCATGAAAATATACTCTAAATTCCAAATTATACCGCGAAGTCGTAGTCGCATCTTTTTTCCTGAAATGTGAGATCCATCAATGCAATGACTCTATTGAGCTTTGGACTGCCGTAAAGTAGCGATCCCGAAGGTTTTGGAATCGAATGTATAAATCTTGTTGCGTCGTAGTATTATGCTGTCTGCCTTTACGTGGTCGGTCCAATAAAGTCGCAATAACGATCCATGCACAAATTGCACATGTAAAGGTAGGATTTTTAAACACATATAATAAGCTTGGAGAACAATCATCATTAAAAGCAATTCGTGCATGTCTTCCTGTAAAAACATAATTTATGCACTGACTGTTGCAAGTAACGTGCTATGTGATTGTTTAAAACTTACCCAACCCTAATTTGTTTAAATATTTGCCTTAAACAGGTTTGAGCTGGTTTGTACTACTTGCAATAATACTAAATATAATTCTTTTAAAGTTTTGCGTATTTGAAATTTGAAGCCAATTACAAAACATGCCGTGGAAACAAAAACAACGCTTATACTAACATCAAACATAATCTACAATCATTTATTTGGTTAAATTTGTGGACAAATCATGTACATAAAATTGTTAACATTATACTTTTGTGTGTTTAATTTCTTGAGCTTTCGTATCTGACGTAGTGCTATTTAAAATGAACATTAATTTTAAAAATGCAATATTAAACCAGTAACAGATCTTATCTGTCAGTAAATTAACAACACACTAAATCTTTGCAAAAAAGTCTAAGGATTTCAAAGTGAAAGATTTTTCAATAACAAGGTGAAATTTTAGAAGGCTTTGTGTGTACTGAATAATTGGTTGATCTTTCAAATTACAACCGAGATGTTTTTAAAATGTTCATGTGTATATTCATGTCTTTTTTTTAAGAAAACGGGGTGTTCAAAACATAACATGAGCACCCTATGTATTGTTTATGACAAATATTACATATACATATCGCGTTTCATTGCTTGCAAAAAACGACGCTTATATCAAGATTAAACAGATAATCGTCAACCAACTTGATAGACATATGCTTAAAGTTTGTTGCATCTGAATTTTAATAAAATTACCTTCATACACTTAAAATATAATAGGAGTAAACTCTTTAGTACCTCATTAAAAATAATATTTGTATTTAATGGCGATATTGTCATTAAGCTTACGTATAACTTAGTTAAAGAAATCACAATAATCGATAGTTTTAAAGATATTTATATCACATTGTGACTGCTACCATCCAACTAAAATGTATTGTGTTTCATTTATGTTTCTATGAATTTATGGTCAATACTTTATCTTTACACCGATAAAAACTTTAAGTGGAAATTAACAAAAAAAATTTTTTATACAAACACAGACTACCAAGTACTCTTTATAAACTATATGTTTCTAAAATGCATATTATATATATCTCATGACACAGTGTGGGATTTGTTGATTCTAATAAACAGAGAGGATACAACTATATTAAAAAATTCTAACTACGTAGGCCAATTGCTTTAAATACTTTCAAAAGTAACTGCATGCACTTACCTTAAAAGCCAATAGCAACCAGCGTACACACCTGTTCGCTGTCAAATTCAAAATGTGTAAAATATTGTATGCATAGCATTTAAATTAAGACTTCTTTATCTGTACATCTCAGTGGATATTTAAATACTATTCTTTTTAATGGATATAATTTTACAATAACATAAAAGGTAACTAGTTTAGTGTTGCAAGTGTTACGTTGGTTTAAATTTTCCAACGTAAGAAATATCTAATAAATATTTAAGACATTATTCACTCAAGTCATGATAATTAGATTGTAAGGGTTTGAATTAAAACCAGGACATTATCAAGATTAAATATTCATCAATTCATGTATCTTTAATGTTTCATAGATTTTAAATAAAATTAATTGAACTTTTTTTGTCTATTTTATAAGAAGAAATTGTCCATGATATCTAATGTATTTGTTCAAACCTTACATTATGATGTCATCGTAAACAATGCATTTATGTAGTCCCTACTAATGCAAGGAATATGTTTACCCATAAACCTATAACACAACTATTTAAAGGCTTGGACTGCATAACGTAGAACTTTAAAAAAAAATATCAATACCGTTCATAATTATGGGACTGAAAAAAAACATAGAAAACAACTTTCTTTTGGTTAAATTTCATCACAATATTTCCAATATTATCTTTCACTGCTGGCATACGCCTTTTAAATATTATCAATTTCGGCCATATAATTGTGCCTATTTATAGTTGGGCTAGAGATGTGGTAAAGTATGACATAAACGAATATACAAGCCCGACTCAATATGGCTGCATGTAGTTCTATGGTTTTAATAGAACAAATTACTATTCACCTTTGTAAACCCGCATGTATGTGAAAAGATATGCATTGCTATTCGTCAAGTCAAGTCAAGTAAAATTTATTTAAAGTCGGTGCACATGTTACAAATAACATAAGCTCTATAGAGCTTTTAAAACCGACATACATACATAGATCACATACTCTAAAAATGATACAAAATAAAGCATAGCAAGACACATAAAATGCATAGCAAAAAAGCATACATAAAAATCATAGCACGACATATAAATTGCATAGCAAGACTTATAAAAGCATAGCAATAAATATAAAAGCATAGCCATTCATTAAAAATCACAGCAAGGCATAGAAAATAGCAATCAAAGCACTAAAATCTATATGAAACATACATTCAAATAAAGACTAACACCAGCAAATGTAAGATATGTACATCCACATTTACAAAACAGTCCATTCACTACCAATTTGTTTTATATAAAACAAAAGCAATACATAAAAACTAAAGCTACATCTTAGAACATCAAATGCACTTGTTTTCTTGTCATTTAGAACTTCTCCTTCCATTGTTGATTTCCTCTTTTGGCAGCACATTGGCAGAGTATTGCACCTAATTTTAACATCTATGAACATGCCAATCAACACATCAACACCCATTTATTATCACTGCATGACACATGTTTCATTGGTTCATTTAACATCATAAAGGCATTTTCTATAATCAAGTGATGTTAATAGATCACTTAATTTCTTTATGAGAATTAAGGACATTAATATATTTACTACCAAATGATATATTTTTCCGTGGAAAGAGCTACCTTTTAATATATTATTTTGAAAGGTGAAAAAGAGACCCTTTCGGGCCGCTCATCCGTTTTACCCTATATATTCTAAATTACCCCCTCCTCTATTCCCCGCTAGACTTTTATTAAGCATTGCATTTAAGTACGCGCTTTTTTGTTATTTCGGTTATATTCCCTCACGATCGTCTGAGGAATTGATTGCAAATTGATTGTTACTCCTTTAAAATATTCTATTTTTGTAATGTGGTTTTTATAACATTATTATATATATTATGTTTTTTAGTAAGAAGTAAATGATTTGATTTTTGTAAACTATTGCTTTTGGTAATATCTACACACATCATTTCACCCGATTGACGCAAGTTTCAAGCTTCATATTTTCGTCTAATAGAAATTTGTTTCAGCTTATCTGGTAGATTGTCTAAACTAACCATTGTCGTTCAAAAGATATGTGTCAATGGTAACAAAGCATATATCACTATTTCCTTTATTTGCTAATTATGATTTATAAAAATTTAATATATATTTATCTAGCATTTGACTTTATTTTAACACTTACAAATTACTGTCTAAGGATTCTACAGATGTGTTTGTTTGACATTCCTTAAATGACACAATAACATTTTCGAAGTACGATGATATATCGGTAAATAGTTTCTTATTCTATTTTTGGAGTATGGAAAATCTACATTACACGGATTTATTTATATATTTTATGTCGGACATGCGCTATTGCTTACACATTATTTAAGAACACAATTATTGTATTAGGCATACCATTAAATTATGTTTCAACCACTCTACATTATGACACACGGGAGGTACGTGGAACAGCCATTCACTAGCGCACATTTATGCCGCTTCACTCTACAGATTATCGTATTTGTCATAATTAGAATCGAAATAATTCATGGATACCATACTTTATTGTCGTTTTAACATGGGTGGGCATTATATTCATGATATTTTAACCCTCGCTATCGCTCGGGGCAAACTATTCATGAATATAATGCCCACCTATGTTAAAACGACAATAAAGTATGGTATCCATAAATTATTTCTTAATTAATTTCAGTAATCAGTGAACAGCGTTTTCGGAGTTTTATCAGTACATAATATAGATGTGTTGCTTTCCTCATTAAATTTGTTTAATTCCAGGGACCAATAAAGTGTTTGTTAAAATAATCTAACATGCAGATAAATATTACAAAGACTGCACACACGATTTTTACTATTGCACAAAATATTTTATATTTATGATATTTGGTAAGCATTTTTTCATTAGAAATGTTATTATTCTTTTTATGCCTCAAATTGCGCTGTTTTATAACAAGTATTCCTTAATTATTTTTTATGTCCCAGTGATGGTGGAGGCAGTACGCTTAATAGAATACTTCATCTGTTTGGGTATTAATGTTCATTCTTGATATCTATTTGGATATACACGTCCAAATGCGGCAATCAAAATAATTCAGAACAACAATAGTGGAAAAAATTACACGCTTCTTTTTGCTTAAAATGCATCTTTATTAATTTTTATGGCAACAAATGAAAAGTAATCAAATGAATGCAATTTAAAGCTTTATTTAGTTAAATAGAATTTTGCTTTGAAACGTATTTTCTTAATGTGTAAAATTATATTATTGACATTTAATAAAGCACAAGTTACTTTATTAATGTAAAAGAAAATAGTATAATTGTGCATAGACCGTGCCGCAGAACATTTTACAGATTTTATATATCATCTTCCTTAATCAGCAATGAGTAAGTAGAATGTAATTTTACTTACCACATATCCAATAGAGAGCTCTATCAATACTCCAAGGCATTTTTCAAAACTATTATAACAACAATTTAAAGAAAATTCGCAATATTTAAACAAAAAAAATTTCACAATGCAATCCAGTCATTAACATAATAAAATGTCATCAAAAATACCAAGGTTAAAAGCTTTTTTTTACGCCAGACGTGTTTCGTCTAACCAAGACTCATTGGCTCTCAAACACAAACACTATTTAATATCCAAAATAATAGACAATTTAAATGCGTTTCCAAGGTTTCGCAATAAACCATGAAGCCCATTTCATTTGCACCTGGCTTGAAATACTGTAAATTTACTGCTTTTGGTGACTGACAAAATAGTTTATTATATGAACAAAAGTATCATTTTTCACAGGTTTTGTGGAAGCAGATTCTTGCTTTTAAATTGGTCACTCATATACTATTGGTGTTTTCTGCATTCTGGTATCTGCAATCTGTGTAATGTTGCTTATGTTGATTTTTAAATACCGAAACGTTAAAATAAAATTTGACAGATAACTTAGTATACTATCATTCTACCCATCCTCGGATACCCAGGGGTGATTCCGCTCGCTACATCAACCCCTGGGACAATTAGCTAGAAAAGCTTTGAATCTGCCGCCGAAAATCGATACGAAGCGTGATAGCGTGCGGTCCAATCAGATAACCGCTCTTATAAGTCAATGTGTTGTCAATGACTACCAAGATGGCTGCGCCCATGATAAAATGTCAGATGTGTGATAATGAAATAAAAAATAGAGATTACAGATCACTGACATCTAATACAGCATTTGAAAGATGGGGAGAGTTGTATAATGAATTGAATATTCACCCAACAGGGTTTTCTTGTAAACAATGTACTTATAAATTGAACCGGGCTAGCAACTTTGCTGCCGAAGTCAAAGTGAAGGTGCAAAAACTTGTCACGGAACAAAAAAACATATTTCCATACTAAGGGACATGCCTGGTGTTCAAGCGATGCTAAAGACGGTGACTATACCCAGAAGTAGTAAGTTTTGTTTACAATCAAACTAAGCGACAGCAAAACGAGCTATTCATTTATTTGATTTAGCTATAAAAAGTAGCATTATAGCCACCGATCATAGCAATGATATTTCTATAAATAATTTTTTATTCCTGTTGCATTGTAAATTGCCTTAAACTTTATTTGAGGAAATTAAAAACAAAAACATGTCAATTTCTGCCAGCCATAGAAGATAGTGAAAACCTTTAAAATTAAAATTTATTTTGATAAGAAAATTATATATTTCATTATTTGTTTAATATATTTCTTAGAATTCTCTTCTTATTGTCAGGTCCTGGTTATAGTATGAAACGACCCTGTAGTCTACGATCCCCTAGTGGTGTAACCCCAAAAAGTAAGAGAACATTATTTGAAACACCAAGAAAGACTGCATTCAAGACGCCAGTCAAAGTTCGGACTACTGCGGAAATGGGCACTCAAACAATAATTCAAAAAGATTTTAATGTAAAGGCAAGTATTTAAACACCATCATTTCTAAATTAACATTATGTTTTATTTCTAAAAATATCTTTATTTAGTGTAAACATATTTATTTCAATAATATCATAACCTAAATGCTTGTGATTCGTGACTTCTTGAAGAGTGTGATTATTCATGAGTAAAGGGGGGTGGACTGGCTTCACTGACTTTCTGGATATTGTCATGGTTTCAGTCTTCTGTGGATTAAATTTAACAAGCCACTTTTGTGACCATTTATTAATAAGATCGAGATCCCTGTTTAAGACTGATGCTGCATTTTCAGGAGTGTCGACAATTATATAGATACTAGTGTCGTCTGCAAAAAGCTTAATGCATGCACCTAAATCAATAACTATATCATTTATGAATATTAAGAACAAAAGAGGGCCAAGAATGGAACCATGGGGCACGCCTGATTAATAAAAAAACTTATTTATCATATCTTTATTTAATATTATAATATATATTTTTATAATTTGTCATTGCAAATGATTGTTTCATTTCTTTTTTACAGATAACAGTGAAATCTGCCAAAAATATAGAGCGATCAAAAATTATCACAGACAACGCCGATAAAGCAGTAGTGAAAAATATTATGAATGCAGGAACTCATCATGCTATTATCAAACATTTATCTAAGAAAGAGAGTTATAGAAATGAATTTACCAAATTTGTGGGGAAACAAATTACCAATGAAGTAGCACAGCTGTCAAAGAGATCCTCAACATCATTTAAAGTGACAAGTGTAGATGACTTAACAGGATTTAAATGGGAAGATCAATTGAAAACGATCAATGAAAAGCTACCTACACTATCCACTGTACTTAGATCAGTGGTAGGGGGAAAGAAGAAAAGGGAGGTTAGATTAGCAGTGGCTGTGAACATTCTGCTCTATACCAGATGTCAATTCCTAAACCTGTTGCAGTTTGTTCTTGGCTTGGTACTAGATAGCTCTGGCTTGAATAAGCAGGTAAAAAAATGGCAGTTTTTGATAAAGTAAATTTTTGTAAACTTTTGAAAAGATAAAAAGACCAAAATAAAGTACATATTTTTTTACTAAATCTTGCAGTAGGTTTGATTTACATGTTAATATGACTTGCATCATTACATGTTAAAATGACTTGCATCTAAACTGCTTACATCCTTTTAAACTTTTTTCTGCAAACTCCAAAGAAATTATTTTAATAAAGACCAACAACAGATAGTACATATATTCATTTCGTTACAGGGTTTGAACATCATTCATGATCTAGGTTTATCTGTGTCTGCCACCAGTGTTAGAAATAAAAAGAAAATGCTTATGGAGGTTCAGCAACAAAAGGTAGGCAACTTAATAGATGCTTTCAAGGAAAGGGCAACAAGTACCATAGAAATAGTTGGTGACAATTTGGATATTTCTATTGCACCTAAGGTTATGACCATTGACAAACAAAGAAAAAGTCTCCATTGGTTCCTCATTATGGTGAAGCAACGACGTGTAACATATGAGGATTTGAATATCCAAGGACCTCCACCTGCTCAAGAAAGCATAATGAATATTCTGTCATACAATTACATTCCATCAGAAGAACAAATGCAGTCTGTGAAAAAGAACTTTATATTCCACATTTCCCAGGTTCTTCTAAAATATATTAAATTCATACAGGAAGCAAACATTCACTATCCTGAATACATCACTCATCCTTTTATGGAAAAAACTAAGAAAAAATCTACAGTTTTGAACTGTGATCTGATCGAAGAAAGTGAAAATTCTAACACTGGCATGATAACAATTCTGGAAAAAGTGCATGAGATGGTTGTACCACATTTAAACAATGAGATAAGCCAAAAGGTTGTGTTTGGAGGAGATGTTCTGACTAATATCCGAGCATTTACAGCACAGGAAGCAATGCAAAATAATGACACTCCATTTGACTGCGTCTTGGGAATAATACACAGACCTGAAGGGCTACACAGACAATTCAACTTTCTATCAGTAATGGATGTTGTTGAAGTTCTTGTTTACTGTTCATGTTAGTATTTTTGTTACTACAATTTTATTTATTTTACCTGAAATTGTTTACTGCCTTCTAGCTTTTTTGCTTTCTGCCATTTGCTAGTTTTTACTTGCTTTTTGCTATTTGCCACTTATTATTCAGCTGACTTATATAATAGTTGTGTTCAAACAGTTACTGAATTGAAATCCATTTAATTTTTTTACTTTGGACTGTTATGTGTTTATTATTGTTTTGATAACAGTTCACTAGGCTTAAATCAAGATGTCAATGAAATAACTATGGAGTATTGTATGATTGAGAAATACTTTCTTCCAATCAATTAAAAATGTCTAGTTATGACTGAACTGTGTTGTTTAATGTAATAATGAGCATTTTTGTTTGCTTTTCATTCGATTTAAAATTTGTTTTGTATAATTACTTTGGCTATTTTAAGCTGATTTCAGATATTAACTGTCTGCACTGTAAAATTCATTCACAGGTCATATACAAGTTGTTCTATAAAGAAGGCAGTGCAAGGGACCAAGGCTCACTGTACAACTTACGCAATGTGGTAAATCGCAGGGATGTAACTGGTCCTGATGATGTTGTTAAGAAGTTCAGGTAGATAAAACTATTTGTTAGATTGTTGACAATTATTCATCCTCGGATACCGAGGGGTGATTCCGCTCGCTACATCAATGTAGCGAGCGGAATCACCCCTGGGTATCCGAGGATGACAATTATTGTGCCAATTGAAGAAAATAAAATGTGCCATGAATTTGCTGGAAATTTTGGATCCATCATCAGATAAAAAATAATTTGAAGTGTTCTAACATGATCCTGAACAGACTGTCTTTAGTAAAAGTAGTTGCAATAACTTGAGGCCCAAATTGTTTCAATGGACCTATTATGTATACTGTAAGGCGCTGTTTAAGACCAAATATATTAAACTGATACATAAGTTATTTTGTACATTTTGTGTTATATGTAATTGAGCAGTTGCATGCAAAAAATGGACCTTAAGGCAATTGCGACCAGCATGGGTCAAGATAAACCTGTGCACCCACACAGTCTCATCAAGATCCATGTTGTTCTGTGCTACATTGTACAATGTTTATACGGTCTGAAAGCAAACCACATAGATCCTGATAAGACCGTACCAATGCACAGGCTCATATGGAGCCATGCTGGTTACCATCGTCTTAAGGTAGGTTTCACATGATATGGCTTATATGTAGAAGTGTTATTGTTATTGCAGACCTCACCATCACTTCATTGATGATGTCCTTGAAGCCTACATTGTTGGAACATTCCTAGATCAAATGGGAATGGATATGATGGATGGTCAGCCGACAACACCAGTGTTACTTGACCTTATGAGTGATGATTGCAAGGTTAAATGGCTAAATGGGGTAGCTACGCAAGTTGTGAATGAACTTAACATTTGTGACTGTACACATTTCAATCAACTAAGGAGCAATTTGCAAGTACTTAGCTCTGATGATATTGAACTGGATGCAATGAGGAGTGACACAGGAGAATTTAAGTGTCTTTTTTGTAAAAAATCTTACAAAGGTTTGGCATGTTTCAGAAAACATCTTGGGTCAAAACATAACTGGGAATTTCACACCGTGAATACCAACATTGATGCCACTAATTCTGTGCATCATTTTCTTTTTATGGCACTGCTATTTCGTGACACTGTTGATTCATACAGGTTAGGAGATGGTGATAGAATCATCACCAATGCCTACTTTGAATGGCTTTATGATGCAAGTCTTAAACATACCCATTATAAACAGTGGCTTTGGCGAATGATTAGTTATGTTATATCCTTGTTAGGGTTCAAAGAATCATTTGAGTACAAATGGAACATGACAGTTAACTTAAAAGGTGGTGTTCATAATAATATTCCCAATGACAATTGCGTTGAATTGCAAGTCAATAATATAAAAAAGAATTGGACACTCAAGGGGCAAATAAGTCATTCAAATCTGCTAAAACAATAGCTATGACAACCCAAGTTGTTGACAGTATAAAACAGGAACTGATAAGAATAACAAAGACAGCCAGATCTAAAGGTGATAGGCCAACATTGGACAAGTGTAAAGATGTTCATCAAATGGTGGTGTGCATGAGAAAACAAGGCTTGGTTAGAGAACTGACATGGCCAAGTTTCAGCACGTTTAAGGACCCAATACAGTGCATTGATGCTAAAAATCTTCACATATGGATCAATCAAAATAAAAAGATTGCAAATATGTATTTATGAATTCAGTCATGTGATTGAACATGTATTTATTGAACACTGATGGATGAAAACAATGACATTATATAAAATATTTAATACAGTGTATAGTGTTACCATAAAATATACAGCTTAATTAGCAAGTTCATTGCCTATTTCATTTTTCAAATGGTGCAATGTTTTTCATGTGTCAAACTATCTTGAAAATTTCTTTTTGTGTCTAACATTGTGATGAATTGCATCTATGTGAAAAGTTGATAAGACAGAATACATATTTAAAACCTCCTACATTGTTGTTTCTAATTCAACTTTGTTTATATCATTAGAAAGTGATTTTTTAAAGCTTGTTTTATTATGCCCTCTTTGAAGGAGGTGGTCAATACATGTATTGCTTTGCACATTCCAGTAGGTAAATATGTCTACCTCGTTTGATTTCCAACATTGTGGGCAAAATGACATCATAGAGAAATCAGAAATCGAAGTATGACATCCAACATTTGGGCATAAGCTACAGTAAGAGAGTGATGTCCTCTCAATTGATGCAATGACTTAAAAATAAGGCTGATAATGTGTTGCAATATTTAAGGTTGTTCTTTTATTATTAATTAATATTTTAATATAAATTTAAAGACATGTCTTAGTAGGATAATTCTAAAAACAGACTGTAAATCAATGTGGATAATAAGCTCAAATTGGCTATTTAAAGGTGAAATTCATGATTTGACAAATTTAGTTTCTATCAATCATTTTTTTTTCGAAATTATATTCTTGTTATTGAAACCTTAAATGACAAAAATAATCAAAAACATAATTTTTTTAATTCAGTTTTGACCACTATTTTGGAGATTGCATGAGCTGAATCTTAACGGTTTCTGTTTGTTGTTTGTTTGTTTGTTTGATGGTGTTTAACGCCACTTTCAGCAATTTTTCAGCTATATCATGGCGTCCAGTTTTTATTGGGGAGGAAGCCGAAGTACCCGGAGAAAACCCCCGACCTGCGGTAGGAAAACTGGCAATCCTTGTCAATTAAGATTGGAGTCGAGTACACCCTGCCTGCAGTGAGAATCGAACCCGCAATCTCAGTGTTGACAGACCACTTGATCAATAGTAGACGAACTACCTTAACCACTCGGCCACCGAGGCCCCCCGCTTCTAATAGAAAAGGAACAGTGATTTATAAAATATATAGACGGACAGTGTGATACATCTGTTAATAACATAAATCGATTGAAACAGGCTTTAGGTCAGATTACAATGACATTTTTCATAGACCCCCGATCTCAAGATAGCTGTTTATAAACCCTTCCAGGAGTCGAACCTGGAACTGTCAGATCATGCTTTACTAGTGTCATGCTGACCGCTTTGCCAGTTAAGCTATAGGAATTTACTATTAAAACAGACATCAAGAGAGTTGACCTAAATAGATAAAGCTAAATTTTCATGATATTTTTACACTTCTTCCCCTCAGCTTTACATGGACTTGGGACCATTTAGTCTTCAGCCAATGACATAGAGGTTAAAGACTAAGTGCCTTAGAAGAAGTGCAGGTTTATTATCTTTGCCCATATTTAAATATTTTTAACACTTATATGCTTGTAAAATATTTTACCAGTATATCACTTAAATTTTGACATTCAGATTAGTATCGTTATTCTGTATCACTTTCAGACACATTTGAACTGCTACTGCTGATTCTCTCATCACACTCTGTGTCAGAGTGAACTTCTTCAGGATCATTTTCACTAATTGGGAAGTCAAATGTTTTGCACTGGTCACTTTTACAATCGCAAGAGCTTTCACAAATATCACAACACAAATGTTTTTTTAGTTCTGGCAACTTTGCATTGTAATTTTTCAGGATAAGTTGTCGCCTGCATGAAGATTTATTATTTACATAATCCTTCATTTCACTGTCCAAGCCCCGACATTGTGCCTTGTTGAAAATTAACATGGCCATAGCCTGTGTCCCATCACGTCCACAACGCCCCACCTGTTGCACAAAGCTATCCATGTCCTTAGGTGGCCCGAAATTAATTACGTAACTAACTCCAACAAAGTTTACACCCATGCCTGCTGCACTAGTCGCAACAAGGATACGCACTTGACCGCTAGGGTCATTCAAGTCTTTCCTGATCTTTTCTTTTGTTTGGTCAGTGGTTTTTGAGTGATACATTTCAACATGCTTTATCTTCTCGTTACCAATTTCCATTCTAAATGCTGTAAATACTTTACTACAAAGAGCAATTGATGGACAAAACACTATGTATCTGTCACATAGCTTTTGCTTTTCATTAACAAGACATATCATCTGCTCTAAAACACCTTCAATGGGCACAGTCTGTTTATACTTTTGTACAAACAGCTTAATATTTGGGCGGTCTGGATTATCTATTAACTCACAACAGTCATGCATAGCAAATTTCTTCTGTATTTTTTTGCGTGCTGATTTGTTTGCTGTTGCTGTAATAAGCAAAACTGGACACTTGATAAGAGAACGGGCTTCACTCAGTCTCCCGTACCACACACGAAAGGGCTCATCATCTCTGCCAGCTTCTCCCCTGAAATAGAAAAAAAACTGTTTCAACACCTACATCATACACATTTATCACTGCTAAAAAGCATCCAGAACAAAACTGTTTGACAGGTTTTAATGCAAAAATATGCTGTTCCAGTCTGTAAAATAAGGATTTGAATTACTTTTGTAAATTCCAAATGTGAATATTTTTTCTAAAATATTATTATACTCTTATTATATATTTTTGCAGACATGTTCTTACCTTAATTTAAACATGTATGTTAATATAATACAGGACAGAAAAAAAGTTTTTAACTGGTAGCAGGTTGTCAACTATAACATTATTTTTTTGTAAATACACATCATAAAGAACCATGCATGCAAAAGGGTTAAGGCTGCAAATAAAATTTAAAATATATTTAATTATAAATGTAAAAAAAAACCAAATTACCAGTGTAAAACAGTGTGCGCTTCATCCACAACCATGAGGCGAAATGAATCCGTTTTCTCCAACATCTGTCGCCACTTACAAACATTTAGCAAGTTTTCTGGCGATGAGAAAATAAAGTCATACTGTTCATTAATGATACCAGAATCCTCAGAATTGTCTTTCCCTAAATATGTACTTCTTATTCCGAGAGAATTTAGGTATTCACACTGTTCTTTCATTATAGAAATAAGCGGCGTAACCACGAGCACTTGACACTTTAATGTTTCGTTCATCGTACGCCATATGATAAAAAAAGATTGATAACATAAACTCTTTCCACTTCCAGTTTTCACAGACAAGAAAACGTCCCTTTTACGCGTTAATTGCTCTACACATTCTTGTTGAAAATCTTTTAAATTCAAAACACCAAATTTTTCACATGCTAAACGGTAATAATCCTCCATCTTGGCAATTTAACCGAAGCGATTTGTAAGGATCATTTTCATTGGTCATCTTGCTCATCCGAAAATGAGGATGAAACCAATGAAATGATAGTATTCGATCAGCGGTAAATCGAATGAAATTCAACTAATTGTCCCAGGGGTTGATGTAGCGAGCGGAATCACCCCTGGGTATCCGAGGATGCATTCTACCTTATTACTGTAGTTTTTTAACAAGTAATGTAAACGTGTTCATGTTGGCTATCATGGTTTAACTATTTCCACTTTAACATTTAAAATTCGCTCGTTGTTTGACAGGGACCCGTTTCAAGCTTAAAAAACCAGAATTGAAATATTCAAATCAATCTAATGAATATTTATAAGTCCTGCGTAAAAAAGGGTGCGCACAATTTTGAGTGTATAGGTTTTCTGTTTTGAGTGCGTAATTTTCAGTTTTGAGTGTATGAATTAAAATTTTTAGTGTGTAATTTCAATTTACCTTTTGAGTGTGTTTTCGTAAAATTATAAGTGCATATTTTAATTTTGAGTGCGAAATTTAAAATTTTGAGTGCATATTTTAATTTTGAGTCCGTAATTTAAAATTTTGAGTGTGTAATTTGTGATGATATTTTAAATCATACTTTTGACGAGAACGACGTGCCATAATAGTGTAGATTAAATTAACCAGATAGGAAGTTGTTATATATCCCAAAAACCTTCACACACCTTAAGCACGTTGGTATTATTTCTAACATTTTAAAAATCTGACTATATCATGAAACATTAATTGTGCAAAGGTTTTCTAGCAACCTTTACGGGAATCTTATATGTCTAATTACCAAGACATTTGAAAACATTATATACAGAGTAGTTATTTTACACTTGTAGACGTCTTTTGTTTTCATTTTGTGTTGTTTTTGCATCCTCACCAATTAGAAAATCCAGGTTGTGTGTCAGTACTCCGTGATACATTTATATGGAATACAAAAGTAGTAAATTAGTTCGATAGTTCCCTATATATTTTGCTTCCTTTAAACTCTTCGGCACTTCACTATTTTCACTAAACTAACAATAATGATTTAGTACTTGCCCTTTTGTCATATATGAATGTGAAATCAAAATATTAATAAGTACACTATATGATACGTGTTGTTTTGAAATATAACGTATTTAAAGTTAATTCAGTTATAGTTAATTGTATTCATTAACTACTATCTATCAAGAATACATATTAATAGTTTAGAGAATATATACAGCAGTCGAAAATTGTACCTTCTATTATTTTCATTACATTTTATCAGGATAGTCCAAAGTTTTAAATGTAATTAAATCAGTTATTTGACTTTAATTGACAATTGCCAATTGTTAAGTGTGTATATGATTTTATAAGGGTTTTGTAGCTGTAACAATCAACTCATTTGAACCTGATTTGATTTTCGGGTCTACTATACATGTTAACATTAGTGGAAACATTTAGTATGCTGATTTCCTTACAAAGTTCAATATTTTTATTTATGTACATTCTATGTATGACAAATATATGGTTATCTTGTTTATTGCATTAAAAACATTGCATTGTGATCAAAAGAGACATCTTATCCTTTATTAAAACGTTACTTATTAAGTTGGAAAGATCGGAATATTTTAAAATCTTGTTTATCAGTGTTCTTTCTGTTGCATATTGTAGAGCTTTAATATCACGCTATAGAATTATATTCTTCACCAATATGGCGCATTTATTTGCAAAGAGTAACATAGGAGGCTTTTGGGAGCGGTATGACACATTTGGCCTGTCTAAATCTAGTATAAAAATATTTTATGTGTACATTTATTCGAAATTGCTTTCTTTTCACTGGACCTCGCATATAAATCGCTAAATCTCTATGATTGGGATTTAACTGCACTTATCTGTTTATTAGTAAGTATATTTTATTTTAAAATATACTTACTAATAAAGCAGGTCTGTTTCTCTTCGTCTGGGGCCTCGGTGGCCGAGTGGTCAAGGTAGTTCGTCTACTATTGATCACGTGGTCTGTCAACACTAAGATTGCGGGTTCGATTCTCACTGCGGGCACGGTGTACTCGACTCCAATCTTAATTGACAAGGATTGCCAGTTTTCCTACCGCAGGTCGGGGGTTTTCTCCGGGTACTCCGGCTTCCTCCCCCAATAAAAACTGGACGCCATGATATAGCTGAAAAATTGCTGAAAGTGGCGTTAAACAATATTCAAACAAACAAAATCCTCTTCGTCTGTTCTGTGATCTACATCTGTTTTCTTTGTATCTGCAATGAGACAAGCCCAACAGATTAGAATACAGTCAAGTTAGTTTTAAAAAAGGAAAATAAAATATACTTACTAATAAAGCAGGTCTGTTCCTCTTGGTCTGTTCTGTGGTCTTCATTTGTTTTCTTTGTACCTGCAACGAGACAAGCACAACAGATTAGAATAAAGTCAAATCAGTTTTAAAAACAGGAAAATAAAATGTACTTACTAATAAACAGGTCTGTTCCTCTTCGTCTGTTCTGTGGTCTTCATTTGTTTTCTTTGTATCTGCAATGAGACAAACACAACTGATTAGACCACAGTCAAATTAGTTTTAAAAAAAGAAAATAAAATATACTTACTAATAAACAGGTCTGTTCCTCTTCGTCTAATCTGTGGTCTTCATCTGTTTCTTTGTATCTGCAATGAGACAAAGCACAACTGATTAGACTACAGTCAAATTAGTTTTAAAAAAGGAAAATAAAATATACTTACGTATAAAGCGGGTCTGTTCCTCTTCGTCTGTTCTGTGATCTTCATCTGTTTTCTTTGTATCTGCAATGAGACAAGCACAACAGATTAGAATACAGTCAAATTAGTTTTAAAAAAGGAAAATAAAATATACTTACTAATAAACAGGTCTGTTCCACTTCGTCTGTTCTGTGATCTTCATCTGTTTTCTTTATATCTGCAACGAGACAAGCACACCAGATGAGAATACAGTCAAATTATTTTTAAAAAGGAAAATAAAATAAACTTACTAATAAAGCAGGTATGTTCCTCTTGGTCTGCTCTGTGGTCTTCATCAGTTTTCTTTGCATCTGCAACGAGACAAGCACAACAGATTAGAATAAAGTCAAATCAGTTTTAAAAAAGGAAAATACAATATATTTACTAATAAAGCAGGCTCCTCTTCGTCTGTTCTGTGATTTTCATCTGTTTTCTTTGTATCTTCAATGAGACAAGTACAACAGATTAGACTACAGTCAAATTAGTTCTAAAAAAGCAAAATATAATATACGTACTAATAAAGCGGGTCTGTTACTCTTCGTCTTTTATGTGATCTTCATCTGTTTTCTTTGTATCTGCAATGAGATAAGCACAGCCGATTAGACTACAGTCAAATTAGTTTTAAAAAAAGGAAAATAAAATATACTTACTAATAAACTTGCCATGATCTTTTTTGTTGATTATCTAAGGACAGAGGTACTTAAGAACAGAAAAAAAATCACTTTTTCAAATTCATACTGTACTGCGCAATTTATTCAAATAAAATGACTAAATCGCGGTGTTCGATATTTTGTTATTACTTTCATTTACTATATATAATTTTAAAACATTTATGGCTATAATATCACCTATTTTCTATGATCATTTGTCACCCTAGTGATTACATAGATCATAATAACACAGGGCAAGATTACTTTATCAATTCATTGAATGCTACTTTGTACACAAAATTCCTTTTTGCGTGTGGGTTTTATTTGTGTCTGGTTCTATTTATAGACTACTCTATAGGACAAATTCTATTTTTGTGACCTGGGTTTTTTTAAGCGAGTATTTTCTGGTGCTATTTATAGAACATAATATTCATTTTTAAACTGTGTCAAATGTAAAATATGTAAAAATTTTATGACGTGTGACATTCAAATGCAAACTTAATAACACATTTAACGCGTGAATGGTAGAAAGTGCCGTAAATATTTAACCCCAATTGACATTGGGTATAACATTTTTCAAATAAATAAATACACGTGTTGTACATATAGCTCAGTCTAAATATGTATTAAAAACTTGTTAAGTTGCTTTCTGCTTTCTATATATTATGACAAGAAACTTATTAGTTTCCAATTAATTTCATCCCGCGTTACGGAGACGTTTAGTTATTCACAGGATTTTACTAAAGATCTGACGAAAGTCATCGTAGCAATTTTGTTGAGGAAAGGGGAAAATAAAAACACCAAGAGAAATATGAATAATGCATTCAAAACTTTCTATTACATGTAATTTCATGTTAGTGTTTAAACTGAATTTCGACAAATTAATACTATTCTCCCGATCATACATTTATTTAATACGAGGATCAATATAGTTTTTTTGCTTTTCGGCGAACATGAATACACTAATTGAAACACACAAGGGATGATTTTTTATTACAAAGATTATGCAAATAAATATTAAATGAAAAGGTTAATCACCATAACTAGGCTGTGTTGTAAAAATGCCCCACATTTGGTTAAAATTATGGTAAAAATGCTAAATATTGTTTTTTTAACAATTTTTCTCCAAAACTAGTCCGTTTTACCTTAAAGTTGTAAAACGCTCAGCTGATCAAGATTTACTGATAACATGATAGATCTACACCCATGAGTAAATATTCTGAGCTGGCCCCGTCCATAAGTTTAAATGTCTAGTTGACAGTTAAACTAATATTGGTCATTATAGATATGATAACTGTATTTATCTGATTTATAATAGCAAAGAAAAATTTGCTGCTGTACACGTTTAACAAAGGACCAATTCTTGGTGAAAATTATTTTCTTTTAATGCAACAAATGTGTATTTTAGCAATGTGAATATCACTTTAGAAACACTGAACAAGGATTTGTCATAAAAAATATATTCCCCACTTCAAATTATGCTTTGTAGCCATAATATTATATCCAATGCTGGGGGAAAAAGTTATACTTCTGTTTAACAATAATGATACTCTTATTTTTAATTAATCATATTTCATGTATACGTGTATATACACTGGAAATGGCTTCAAATCTTTATATACAATGTACATGACAGTATATTGAACAGATATACATGTATAATGGATGACAGTTATAAGCGACAAATAGCAGTCGAGAAGACAATATAATAATTCCAAAGCCTATTGGTGAGGGAAATTTTGACTCGATACTGGTATTTTTGCATATACATGTATCCTTCGCACCTATGATATATATCTGTTTAATTGCATCCATTATTATATACATTAGCTGCTCCTATTAATTCAGTGAATTCATTCTTAGCGTAATGTAAAGTATACATTATGGGCAGATATATCATGTTTGGGAAGGCCCCTACCCTGCTTGATATATCTGCATAATTACACCATGGTGCTTTATCATGGTACGTCTATTTCCTCATTGTTAGGTTCACATGGAAATGGGAAAAGGGAATTTGTTTTAGCATCTTTATCAACAGGAGTGAAAATCCCACAATGAATTAAAATACTTTAAAAATACACTTGGTATTAACCAATAAAGAGTCCAGAATCATTAAATTAGGTGTAATTATGTGAACAAATACAATGGTTGTGAACCAATCAGAATCTACATGTTGGATTGTTATATCAGGTGTACATATCATTAACATATATATTATATAAACTTATTACTTAATGCTCTATCTATCCAGTAATAGGAAAATGTCTTCTAAAGGTAATCATGACCATGAGCTGCAATCTGTACATTCAAAGAGCAAAAATTATAAGATTTTGATGGTCTTTAATCATAATCTCCAATGCTTCCATTTTTCGGATGTTGTCTGCCCTTTACAGGTGAAAGGTAGGTCAGGTGACTATAACCTGTCAATTTCAACCCTATTTAAAATAATTAAGTCAATGTATGGTTTGAAATTGCCTCCATACATTCCCTTTTTTCTATTACTTTTTTCGCTATTTTTCTGTTTTAATAGAATCCTAGTAAAACGTTAATAGGTACTAGTACAAGCAAGGAAAAATTCATGTCATAAGGTTTATGTGCGTGAAAAATTCAGGTTTCCATGGTTACACGCATGAGGCAGTAAGGTTACAATGGTTTAGAGGAAATACAGGTTACATGGGTTTCATGCATGGACAATCCAGGTAGAATAACATAAAGGATGGAATACTATACAGTTCCAAATGTCCTAATTACAACACACCAAGATGTATCTTTGGGAACACTCTACTTAGGGCAAGCTGAAAGTTATGTAATTTAGCAAATTGTTAACCCATGTTTGACCATTAACAAGGCAGAAGACAGTCACACGATATATGTCAACACTACTTACTATAAGTATAATACAATAGTATTTTAAGTATGTAATTTTTATTTAGAGATCCTAAATAACAAAGGAACATGAGCTCTAGAGAGCTCTTCAACCGACTATAAGCAGACAATACATACATAAATGTACGTGCACATAAGACAATATAATCAATACATACATAATGTACACGCCACGTGGTACATGTACATAAAACAATATAGACATGCATAAAAACATTCAATGATCAAAGAGTAAAATAACATGCACATTAAAAGCATAAACTAAGCACAGCTTAAGTGAAGCACGTAAAACCCTACTTACTTCAGTATAACATCGCGATCAATAGTCACTAATGAACTAGCCTTTCTATTAAATCTGTTTTACGTCCAGTTGTTGTTGTAGTCGCATTTCGCCGTGCCAGTTCACTTTTTCAACATTGCAACAGACAGAGCTTTGAAGTTCCCCATTGAGGTCTCTTTGTAGTAATAAGAAATTCCTAGAACACCACAACACAATTCCGAACAAATAACTGACAGTTCACGTGCGCCACCAAACGGGAAAAGGCGTGGTACGATCCATTGCATTTCACAAGAGAAGTTTTTCAAAGGTATTACATACATAGAAAATGGAACACAGTCTGACAATAGGCCTTGGTTGAAATTCGAAAAAAATCTTTGATTTTGTTTTAGTGAAAATTGAAATTAATAATTTTGCAATAAACTCTTTATCGGAAGATAATAAGGGAGTTGATAAAGCCACAGAAGTTGGATTTTCTATCTTGCGATATAGCAAACAAGTCTTGTAAACTAGTTAGAAAATTATTAAACAGAAGTGTGTTATGAGGTACTTGTTAATTGGCCTTACATGTGTAATTAACATTTGGATGGCCTTATATTTGTTTTTGTATTTGTTTACAACAAAACTTTATAAAATTGTTACATTGTAATCTTTGACATTGATTGTTATTTGTTTACTTGAGGAAAGGAATATTCTAGAACTGTCAATTATGCATAATAATAATAAACAAGTCAGATAGAAAAACAACAACATTCCGTGACTTTCTTAATTCTGGAACATTCATTTTGGATATGTATATAAAGGACTTGGGTGCAGATTTTAGAGACATATGTTGGCTTGACTTTCATTGTGTTACTAGATATAGATCTTGTTTTGCACTTTATTAGTTTAAAGGATACTTCATTAATATTGGACTTAATATTTCCTACCAGTGGACTTATATTTTCTGGACTGTTTTAGAAATTCAACTTATTTTGGATACAACATTTGGAAGTTCGTTGGATTGGACATTTTACTTTGGACACCAATTGGGAATTAGGAAGACAGCTAAGTTAAACATTTTATTTTATTATTGTAATTAATTAATTAATTAAGTGTAATTTACTATAATTAATAAATAATTAAAATTGTAATTTGTATTTATCTTTTGTTGGCTAATTTGAAGGTTATTTCTACCTGCAACAAGTGGTATGATTATTATAATATGAACAAAATACAACGCTTCATCTAATTACTAAGCAAATAGGAAGAAATCCTTCTTATATTAATCTTAGGCAAAAGTATCTCTATCATCTTTGGCTTTCATAAAAATGCAAAAAAGGAAACAAAGAAAAAAATAATAAATGAAACTGTTTAAAAACTTTCAAATTCCTTAGAGAACAATCGCACTGAATTTTGGAAAACTGTAAGGTTAATTCAATATAAAGATGATGAAAAACAAGAAGGCGTTAAGGAACTCTTAGGTATTGATATTGATTAAAAGACAAAACATATTCAACATCAAGGCAAGTGCAGAGAGTAAAATATAACATTTGAAAGTAAAATAAATATCGATTTAAACGTCTTAGAACAGAACCAAGAAACAATTAAAGATATATCAATTAAGGAAATAAAGAAGGGACCGGATAGTATTGTTAATGAAATAATAAAACACAGCAGTAGTGACATTATGACTTATATCGAAAAGCTATTTAATTTGATACTCAAAACATGCCTTTATCTGTCAAATTAAAATAAATCTGTTTACATAAATATGGAATTAGATATGACCTATCAAATTATAGAGGGATATCCTTTATGGGCTGCATTTCGTAAATTTTTAGTGCTATCCTCAATGAGAGGCTTATTTCTATGATAAACGATAAATATTCAAATATACAATTTGGCTTCAGGGAAAACCATAGCACTTCTGATAGCTTATTTATTCTCAAATCTATTATAAATAATTACATGTATATCGTCAAAAAATAAAAAGAGTCTTTGCCTATGTTTTGAAGATTTTAGAAAGGTTTTTGACTCGGCAGAGAACTGGCTTACTTTTTAAGCTAGCGAGAAAAGGAGTTGAAAGATTGTAATTTTAAGTGATAAAAATCAGTACTCTAAAACAGAAATTGATTAAACTTTAATAACTCCTTTTCTCCTTATTTTGAGGCATACAAAGGAGTGAGACAAAGAGACTCGATTAGCCCCACTCTGTTTAATGCATTAATTAATGGTTAAGAACAAATAACAACTAGACTAAGTGAAGGTTGAAGACACCAAACTTTAACGGACTTCAGTGTCGGGTCACTATTATTTGTCGATGACTTGGTCATAATATCAGGCGGTCTTCAAAACAGTATGTTAAATTTAATATTGAACACAACAAAAAGTATAGAAAAATGAATGGAAAAGTTGTTGATCCAATAATTTTGTTGATAAATCCCCTTTTGGGAAAGTGCACTTGAGTTTTTGTAAATCCTTATTGGGTGTTAAAAAGTCTGCTTCTAACATTGGAGGGCCGAACTTGGAAGATAACTGTTTCACCATCCTTAATTTATTTAGCAAGACTACACACCGAGAACATAAAACTATATTTTAAAAGAGGCCTTTATGCTGTCAAAATATCTAGACATCATAGACACATATTCTTGGTATGCATATAACAAAAGTATATTTTATGATAATAAGTTGTTTGATAAGATTGAAAATTGCAATACTATGAATACAGTTTACCTTATAAATAACTAATCAAGAGAATGGTTGAAGAAAAATATAAAACTGCTATAGAAAATAAGATAAAAAGTTATGACGAAACAAATGAGTTATATTTATATAATAATGTGAAACTTAGTCTTGATCGAGATTTTTATATATCAAGTCATAATTTCTTTATAAGGAGGTGCTTTACAAAACTTCGTTTAAGCGATCACAATAGAGAGAGGTCAATACATTTAAATTTCGAAATGTAAAACTTCCGCCTATGTAAACTTGCCGTGTCATAGAAAATGAAGAACATTTCCCCTTACATTGTTATTTAAACAAACAAACAGGATTAGATTTATTCGATAAATAGGGTTGGAAAATATAAACCAAAAATGTTGATAGTATTCTGAATCCGACGTCTATTGAACAGGGGAAATTAATCGGCTCCTTTTCAAAACAGTCATTACAATTGCCGACAGAAGTGACTAAATTTTCATGTTGTTATTTTTCTTTGTACAATATTATGTATTTTGCGTTTGTCTCAAACATATGTTTATATGACAATAAATATTAACGTTATAATGTTATAATCCTCGACGCATTACAGGGGCCGAGTGGTTAAGTTCGTCTACTATTGATCACGTGGTCTGTCTACACTGTGGTTGCGGGCTCGAGTCTCACTGCGGGCAGGGTGTACTCGATTTCAATCTTAATTGAAAAGTATTGCCGAAGGTCCGGGGTTCTTTCCGGGTACTCCAGCTTCATCCCCCAATAAAAACTGATATAGCTGAAAAATTGCTTAAAGTGGCGTTAAAACATCATTCAAACAAACAAACAAATCGACGTATTATAGCTAACAATAATTATGTTTAGTTATCTCCTTTGAAATCTATTTCAGAAACGGTCATTTCAAAATTTGAAGACCAAAATCAAGTCTTGGAATTATGTGTTATATTTTCATTCAACACTTGATGTATTATCAACTCGAAAACAAAGTAAGTTATAAATTTAAAAATAGAAAATATCAAATTTGAAGATATGTTTTTTTTTAATTTCGTAAGTACAATTATCGAGTAGTAATAATTACAATTTCTTATTTTACTTTGACATTTTTTATTTAAAGATTTTTTGGTGTTTTACGCACCTTTCGTGAATGTTTCAGCTATATCATGCCGTCAATGCAGTTTTTATTGGGGAAGAAATCCTGAGTAGGCAGAGAAAACAGCGGACTTTCGGTAGGAAACTATTTGGATCACTGAACAGAAAATTATATGGTAACAATAAATGATTGTAAAATGAACCCGATCTTAATTTTACTCTCAAATCTATGTTTTGTGTGTTTTTTTCCAAGTCCCACTGATATATTATACACTGTATATAATGATGACAATTACCATTGATCTACACACCTAGCGTCTGTAGACCATTTGAATGTCAGTCAGAAACATGGGGGGGTCATGTTCCGAAACAATCATATCAAGCACTTTTGGAATGCCAACACACAAGTCGCCTATAATCAGTACATTACAAATTATATGAATCTATGATATCTCCAATTCTAACTTGTGGTTTAGAAATCTGGATAGCTGACCAAAAATTAAACCTAGATAATTTAAACAATTTCCCATTTGAAAAAACACAGAATATGATCATGAAACATATACTAGGAGTGCATAACAAAGCCTCCAACCTTGCAATTCAAACAGAGCTAGGTCAATTTCCTTTATGTTTTAAGGCCTATAAACTTATGTTTAAATACTATAAAAGACTTAAGGTGATAGAATCATCTAATCAGTATGTTCACGACTTGCTAAGATCAGCTTTTGAGGAAGATAAAAAAAATAAAAATTGAAAATTCTTTTGGGAAATCGGTAGAAGATTTAAAAACATTATTTGATCTGAATACACTGGAACTTGCTCACGTACAATTCAAGAAAGAAATTAAAACTTACTATTCAAATAGACTTATGAATCATTTAAATCACATAAAAAATAGTGACTCAGGAAAACTGAGATTCTATAACAAAATTATACAAAATTTGGAACTTCAACAGTATTTTAAGTTTAATATTAATAAATATCTAAGATCATATTTGACAAAACTTAGACTAAGTGCACACTCCTTAGCTATTGAAAAAGGAAGATATAATAAACCTATAACTCCTGCCAATGAAAGATTCTGTATATCATGCAATGACAAAGTTGAAGATGAACCTCATTTTGTTATTGACTGTCCCCTATATAACAAAATTAGAGGTAAATTTTTTACTTTCTTTAATAAAGATTTAAATGAGACTCCTATGGAGACTATCAATCGTCTCCTTAACCTAAATACAACACTAGAACTTAAGAATATTTGTTTATATTTAAAAGAATCTTGTACACTAAGCGATTTACATCTTCAAACATATATTTATTCTTCTCATATTGTGTAGCAAAATGTCATTTGCACTACATTGACATACTGTTATATATATATACAGAAAAATTTATATATATTCACAATTGATTATTTTATTATAATCATTTAATACATAAAAATATACCTTTATGCCAATAAATGTACTATGTTTGTAATGTATTGGATTACGCAGTATTGTAAACTTTTTAATGTACTTGACTATGCTTTATCCAATAAAATGATTTGATTTGATTTGAAATATGCATAAAAATCTAATTTCATTGAAATCGTCAAAGTTGACTGTTTCATGGTGTGCGGGTGTAATAAAAGGGACGCTATTTTAAAACCGGAAGTTGGACAAAAACTTCAAAAGTAGTGGCACACTCAAGGGACCCTAATCCATCTGTATACAAAATGTCGTCGAAATCGGATGACGTTTAATTTTTTTCTTTTCCAGGAGGTTCTTGTTCGGAAGGCAACCATTTCGAAAATTTCAAAACCAATAGGAAGAATTAGGAATTTACTATGCCAGGGATCATAATGCTCGTACAAACCTTTGTTGGTGAAAAATTAAGTGATCAATAAAAAAAGAATAGTAAAAAGAATAATAAGAATAATAATAAGAAACGATGTAAAAATAATCATGCATCTCCGAGTTTGGGATTATTTACACTGAAGGTGGTCAGCAAAGCATAAATATATTTAATATCGAGTTATAAGAGCAAAAGCGAGAAAATGTTTATATCATATGATAATGTTATTATTGCTTATATCAATTCTAAATGACATTCTTTGGCATTATATTTTTTTTTAATTTAATCATGAGTATCAATTCTTTTAGAATACCAATACATATATACACATAATTATGAACTTTGTGACTGATAAAATTCTAAAACATCCGATTATAACACAGTTTGATATTTTTCACTAATGCAAACTGTATGTTGACGTCATTATCTGCTATCATGGCCCTTAATTTTCATTCATCGTTTGAAAATGGGTTCCAAATAGAGGGTAATGGGGATTAGGATAGCAACACTGACTAAAGAGGGATAACTCTTGCTAAAACGAGGTGCATTTTTCAACAGAAAAGGGAGGGGTGGAGATGATCCCTCCAAAAATGTTTTAGGTTCTGTATGACCTACAGGCATATGCATCTTACCAAAATTTTGCATAACTTAATAGATAGATTAATTATTTAACTTAGTTACTTCTTGTTGACGCTATAACTACATGTATACATTATAGTATAGTGAAATAGTGTAATTGCAAATTTAATTAACAAACTAAACAAGGAATTATGTGCAAAAATAAAAAAAGTAATAAAGGACTATATTGCCTGTGCCCGCATTTTGGCAATTCCAACTCATACATTTTATGAATTTGATCTTTCTGATAATATTATTACGTGCGCATACATCCGTTTAGTTAACACATATTCAATAACTTATGGTATTGGAGAAAATGTTTTATTTCATACATTTTAAATAGAATATTATTTAATTTGTCCACTTATATTCTTAAGCATTTTATAAATTTTGACACTTTTAATGATTTAAAACCAAATTGTTAAATACAATTAGTTGTTTTTAATGGTATATAGAATAATTTAGAAGTGAAATACGCCAGAAATTAGTTAATTGGTTCAATACATGATAACATTCAATTACTAACTTTGATATAGTCCGCTATTCGGATTTCTCAACCAGAGAAAATGTAATATTATCCAAGCCGCTCGTCGAGGTCAGTATACATTTTTGAGGGATAAGAAATAGCGTTAGCGACCGCATATCAAAGTCATTAAAAGTTTTATTTCATGCCTAAAGCGAGCAAATCATAGTCTATTGTAGCAAATCTATTAGCGGCAGACGCGTACATTGTTGTTCACAAATTTTTGTGTTACAAACGCGTTAATGAATTAGATCAGAAATCAGGTCAACATTGGATTCTACCTGACCGCTTGTGCCGCGGAACTTCACCAGACAAAAATACACATATTTTGAAATTCGTACTGTTCCGATTTAACATGGCCCCAAAGTAGTTTTCAGACCAATAAAAAATAATAAATATTATATTTGATAATAAAGCGATGTCTAATGTGTTGCGAACGCTCAAAGGAATCATATTAGAAAGCAGGACAATATTGGATTCAAACTATCGCTAATGATTACGTTATTTTGCTAATGAATATAATATATATAGGACGAGTTTCACTCAACCCTTTCGTTGAGAACCAAACATTTACGACAAAGGGAAGACCATGTTTAACTGTGGCTGTGTCTGTCTTTGACTTATTGTTTCCTGATTACTTCTCGGTATCGTCAATTCCTTTTTGTTTTTACGACCAGTCTACTAAACATAAATGCATGTAGTTAATAGTATATCTAAAGTATGAATTACCCTCAATAAAGTAAATTGTCTTTGTAATCATTATACGCCTTTGAGTGTTTGCTCAACATATATACATGTAGTTTAATTATATAATCTTCCAAAAAACAAGAAAACAAACGCATAGTGGGTTTTTAAAAATTTGAAGAAGCGACCTTCAAATTAAAATTTCACAATTATACGAACCTTATGCACTCAGAATGTTTGTTGTATGCAAAGTAACAGTCATTGCCTGTACAAATCACAAATCACAGTCAATTAATCACAATTCAAAGTCACTTCCGTTCAACGAAAGTTAGTAACGTGTGTGACCACATCGAGAAGCCCGCACTACTCTGCAAGTTGATCTAGGGTCTGCGGTGGTGGTTAGCGTTATCGCACACGTTTGTCCAGTTGGTCCCATAAATGTGCGATGGGATTTAAATCCGGCAATTTCGAAAGCCATTGCAACACATAAATGTTATTCCGCTCAAGAAAGTCTGTGGTTAGTTGAGCTTTGTGCCGTCTAGCATTGTCCTGCTGTAATAACTCCCTCTGTTGGTCGCAAAATTGAAAGAAGATGTGGTTGAAGGATGTCGCCTATGTATCGTTGGAACCACTAAGTTGTGTTGAACGTACAAAAGCTCTTATTTTCTGTCATCTGATATCGCGTTCTACATCATGACGCTACCTCCGCCGAATCTATCCACTTTCTGGACACATTCGTTAATTTCGTCTGAATTAAACATGTGTTCTACCATCACGCTTCTGCAGCAGAAACCGCGACTCGTCACTAAACCAGCTTTGGAATGTCCAGACCCTCAACATGTTGCACCATCTGACTCTTTCTCGTCGATGTAACGCCGTCAAAACTGCTCCAAAATAGCTCTACTAGGTCTAATTCCATAAGTTTTCGGAGCCGGTTTCTGACAGTTTTGGAGCTTATTCTTCGCAATCCAGGTATCCCGACTGCAGTTAATGTTGCTGTGACTGTTCGATTCCGTAGATGAAGTACCCGAATGTACCGATCTTGTCGTGCTGTGGTTATGCGTGTTTTACCACTTCTTGAACGTTCATTAGTCATACCGGTCAGTTTTTTAATCGGACCCTTACCATGGAAAATGGTACTCCGGTTTCTTTTTCTCGGTCCGTGCAACCTCACGATGGGAGACTTTAGCCTGTAGTCGTCCGATGGTGATGTGTCTGGTAGCAGCATCCAGCGGCGGAATGGCAAAACCGAAAAACAAAGAACATTCCGTTGGAAGCGCTTTAAAGATTTCGCTGCAATTCATGCTGTATGCACTTTCAAGTTTCATTTTTATAATGTGAACATATGCTAAATCTGAAGAAAAGTCGCTAACCCAGTTAAAATTAACAGTTCATGTAAAAGGTTCAATTGTTATTTTAAATAATAATCAATAATTATTAAAAATGAATTTTTATAAAATAAAACGTAGCTATTCGTTTCTTTTTTGAAGAGTAGAAATCTAAAGGAAGATCTCCACCTTTTAAGTTTTTTTTTAAATCACGATTTCCGTTTCGAAAAAAAAAACGCGTTTTCTTCTAGCACTACTAGATACTGTAGACGCTGATCGACATGTATTTTTATGTTGGTGTCAAAGAAGAATTAACTATATTTAAAATGCAATTAACATATTCTGTGTAATTATGTTCTAAATCTTGTTCCATTCAGATTTAGATTGAAATAATTCATTTCCACAAATAAGTAAGTTTATGTTTTATTTTATAAAACACAAACCAAACCAAAACTGGATTCTGACCTACCGAAGTGTCATGTATTGCTTCCTTTGAAATCAAAGGAGAAGATAATCCTCTATAGTTTGTGGTTATTGCAATCAGATAGTGAATAAGTAGTCTTTGCTAATCTATAATATGTAAGCGACGATTTTTCAAGTGACCGTCAATCACAAATGTGGACACAGAAATACGGACGGGAGAATAAACGCATGTCAAAAACTGATAAAAGATAACTACTTTTATTGTCGATAATAAGAAATAAAATTCAATTGCATATTTTTTTATATTGACATATCTTATTTTTAAACGTGTTGTGAAATAAACAGAAAATCATATTAATATATTAATTGATATGGATTGCCAGTCTTACTAGGAACTCCATGCATCTTCCTCCCTAATAAAAACTGGACGCTACGGAATAGCTGTAAAATTGCTGAAAATGGCACTATGCCCCATCTAGCCAACCAAGATGTTATCATATATTTGCACAATTACACTTCATTGCTTTGGGATGCAATCTACTGGTATTAAGAATCAAAACTGCTGAAGTTTTGTATTTTTTTAACAAATTTAACCATATAATGTTTTAATGTAAATATGGTTTATAAAGCAAGAACAAATAATTTAAAAGATGTCAGATTTTACTCTGTTCAAGACAATATCAAAATCAAACTATTAAATTTCAAAAGTACACAATCTGTGCTTCCATTTGCTCACATGTTTCATGTAAATAAATTTCCATTTATATACATGTAGTCTAAGGGAGATAACACACATATATTTATAGTACTCCAAAACAAATTGTTAATAGTTACGGCTATCTCCTACAATGCTAGGACCACACTGGGACGGTTCCCAGAGCTCGACCAACAGAGCTACCCACCGCGTCCGTAGGTGGTGAATAAGCAAAGCCCTCTCACTGGTGGGCTGGGGTGGGGGTTGTCATATTATAATACGGATTACCTGTTTGCGTACCTCAGTGGGTGATCTGTTTGCAGAGCGCTGTGCTCAATCCTTGCGCGTTTAAACCTCTGTTAAAGATTTCTTAAACGAATAGAATCATTGTAGCGGCTACAAAAGGGTTTATTCTCCATCCCTATCCAATAGTCCATACTTTTCCAGTGGCAGTAAAATTTTGTTTCCATCATCCCCTTTTCCTGTTAATTTTGTTTTAAACTTGTCCTCGTCCTGAATATAGCTGAAATATTGTTCGTTGAATGTTTAGGAAACGTAAAAGAATCCAAAAATCAACTCTAATTATACAGATACAGATACAAATAAAGTCCAATAAAATTGATTATCAGAAATACAACTGCAGAGAATGAGAAAATTGTAATTAGAAAGTATTGAAATTGTTTCATGTAAATCCATGGAAATCTAAAGGAAACATTATATGTTATTCCGGTCTTAGACATGGTATATAATGTCACATTCACGGATTAGGATTTATATACGTCCTTAGTTGTGAATGTGACATTATATACCCTGTCTAAGACCGGAATAACTATACTCAGTAAAAACACGCAGCATACAAAAAATGGGAATTTGACTTTCATATATTATTTTAACAATTTATCATATAAATAATTGATACAGAAATGTAAAAATTAGTACACTTCTTGTTCATTAGTTCTTTGACCATGTAATAAAATATTTTGTCGCATATTGTCAATAAATCACGCAAAAAGTGTCGTCAGTATCTATTGTGCCCACAATTGTAACACAGCCCTTACTCTTCTTGGCATGGATGGCCAACGGATCACATTACCATTCTGTTGCTCTTAAAACATCTACTGTGTTACACGTACTGTATGTGGTCGGGCATTTCTTGTTGAAAAATTTCTCTTTGAATGTCAATTATGGTCAATAAAGGCGGCCGTATAATTTCGTCTCTATACCTAACAGCGTTAAGATTGCCTTGGATATGTATCAGCTGTGTGTTCCTGGCGTAAGAGATAGCGGCCCACATCAAATCACTGCCTCCGCCAAAATTGTTTCTTTCTACAACACAGTTTTTGCGCAAAACGTTCATTTCGGTGCCCGAACACTAGTATGCGACCATCTCGCCTTTAAGCTGAAAACGTAACTCATCGCTGAACCACACTCTTTTCCAGTTCTGTAAATTCCATACACGAACGGTAGTACAGCATCTAACCTTGCTCGGCGGTGTTGTCGTCTAAGTGTGTCTCCGACGTAAGGTTTTCTGCTCGCAATCCATGAGAGCGTAACCGATTGCGTACTGTCTGTGGTGATATACGGCGCAACCCAGGGACGTTTGCAGCTGTTTCTATTGCAGCAATAGTAGATGGAATAATCAAATGTAACTATCCAGCGCCCGCGTTGTAACACGCGGACGCCCTGAACGTAGTCGGTCTGTCGTAGTACCAAGCTGCTGGTAGCGTCTCCAAAGGCGTGAAATTGTGCTACGATGAACATTGTACGTTCTGGCAACATCATTCTGTGAATCCCGGGCCTTGATTCGACCGATAGCGATATTCCGGGTAGCAACACCTAACCTTGGCATAGCGTAACATCATCAGAATTTTATTTTACTGATGCAGTCAAGAAAGGAAATAGCCAGGTTTTATACTGATTGTCTGACTTAAAAAAAAATAACCCATGATTTGCACATGAAAGTCGACCCTGTTTTAAGCAATGCGTAATTCATGGTGTGTTCCAGATTTCGACCACAATCGTTCACGGGTAAATGAACTTGCATGCTTTCACCTGGAAACCTTTAATTAAAGTGCAATTATGATGTTGTGTATAAATAGTTCAATATTTATAGGTTATTTGTTCGCAAAATATCATTTGAAAAAAAATATCCAATGTTGCTTTTCTTTTTTGAGTGAGCATATTATATTATAGCTCATATCTATAACGTGAAAATAAAATATTTATGAGAGCTGTAGCATAATTTCTGTTGGAAACGTGTAATTATCCGTATTTCGTTGGAAATTTACGTTTTAAGTGAATGCATAACATGTTTAAAAATGCATTTTTAATAAAGAGTTTTTATAGAACAGAATTAAAATCAGTGAATTGTCAAATCATGTTTTTTATGAAATCAAAATCACGTGATCAAAATATATTCAATACATATTTTCCCTTCTGGCACCCATTTGTACCGTCATGACACTTTATAGCTCATTTGGGAGATATAACAAAAGTTTTGTATAAAAATAAACAATATTTTTGTTAAACATAAAATAAATGAAAAGAAATGAAGTTTATTATATATTAAATAACAGCGATAAATGATCTGTTCTCAATGTAAATCCTATAATTTTCAATAAATAACCTAATTTTAGCCTTAACGTGGAAGGTGTCAAGGTAAAAGTTTGCGAGGCTCCAAATTTCTGTTTATGGTGATCTGTGGAGAAATTGGAGTTTGTATCATTCATGGTTGATGCTTGGAGGTGCCTTTGATTAAAGTGAACTGAAATAAGAAAACAAAGTGACATCAGAATGAATGTCGACGGAACATGTGGAGCTTCAACGTCTGAAGAATGACGGATTATGGCATGGTGATGACGTGGGGTCAGATCATTATTCCGACAACCCATTATTCCGACAGCCCAGTAATTCGACAGCCCATTGATCCGACAACCCATTATTCCGACAACCCATTACTATGAAAATGACAAAAACGTACAAGTATTGGTATTAAATAAATAAGCTGTGGTAGTACTTGGGTCCGCCGTCGCCCGATATTTATCACTATTCGGGTTTGCACATTATGTAACCCGGTCATAAATGCACTTTATATTCATTCTAAAAACAGGGACGGATCCCCGGAACACCGCCTGGATCCGCCTTTTATACCTTAACATCAATCATTTTATTTTTCTTATTATGAAATGTTTTTTTTATTTTATTTTTGTGTTTTGTTGGTTTGTTTTGTTGTTTTCTTTTTTTTTGTTCTTTTTATTTCGGGGAAACAAGGGTGGGTAGGTGTGTCGTTACAGTATTACATCGAATATGGTCCAAAGGACTTGCTTCCGGTATTTGGGGTTGGAGCCAATATGCAACCTTGAAGAACATGTCAAACTAACTTTTTTGAGGGAATGTTATAATTATCTTGAGAAAACGAGATAATTGTCTTGTTGGAACGGGGTGCTATCTTGAGGCAACGACTTTTTTTCTTCCATGGCCGCGGACCGTACAATTATCTGTTTGGCATATTTTGGTTTTATTTTTCAATGCTCATATTCATATGGTGTTTTTGGCATTTTTATCTTTAGTAGCTTATCACAGTTGCATCCCTATCTATTGACCTTTACAACATAACATACATATCTAGATGTTTGTTATAAAACATGTGTTGATAAATAAATAAATAAATAAATAAATATATATATATATATATATATATATATATATATATATATATATATAAATATATATATATATATATATATATATATATATATATTCGTTTAAAAATATGTACAATAACATCTAGATACATAATTAAAGCGAAAACAAAGTTTTACACTTTAAAAAAATGCACAAATATTTCGCCTGACCAACAGGCTTCGTCAGTGTTTTTACAACGAAGTTGTAAAAACACTGACGAAGCCTGTTGGTCAGGCGAAATATTTGTGCATTTTTTTAAAGTGTAAAACTTTGTTTTCGCTTTAATTATGTATCTAGATGTTGTTGTACATATTTTTAAACGAATATATTATTATTTTAGTCTGTACAGCATCGTTATCTACCGTAACGATCCAACATCCCGTACGAACAATTGTTGACTATTTCTTTAGACGAATTATATATATATATATATATATATATAGTAAAACAAAATAAAGTCCACAAGACGGCACTAATATGAATAAAGAATAAAATCACATGAAAAAATCTGTATATTGTATCATATCGCTAGTACTTTCACTGCTTCCTGCAGCTCTTCAAGCGACAATAATGTTTACAAATATTGTTTACATAAACGTAAGATGCAAAGATGACGTGATAATGTTTTTAAAAGTTCGGGCCTGAAATTACATGGTTCATTAAGCATGCATGTAACGTTGAATAATTTGCTTTTATTTGAAGATATGTATCAAAAACATTACACCTTTTTAGGATTAAATGCAAATTTCTTGGTTTTCTCAGATGAGATTTTTTAAAGAAAATTACAGTAAAAGGCCTTTTAACAATAAAAAACATAGTGACAAAATTTGTTATAAAGACTTTCTAATGGCTGAGAGATTCCTTTACCTACTCAATTATTGTTTTGGAGTTATGTCTCTTTTCACGTACAAAAATCATACATGCACGAATGAATAAAATTTTTTTAAATTAAAATCACATAATTTTATAGCGATGCCACATATTGGACATGCTAATTAGCAAGCATGCACGGGCTTCGGTGGCCGAATGGGAAAAGTAGTTCGTCTACTATTGATCACATGGTGTGTCAGCACTGAGATTGTGGGTTCGAGTCTCACTGCAGGCAGGGTGCGCTAGATTCCAATTTGAATTGACAAGAATTGACAGTTTACCTTCCACAGGTCGGGGGTTTTCTCCGCCTACTCCGGCTTCCTCCACCAGTTAAGACTAGACGCCATGATAACGATGAAAAATTCTGAAAATGGCGTTATCACCACTAAATAAACAAGCATTCATTAATAATCAAAAATATGAATTGTAATAGTACTAAAAAGAGAATATTTATGTCACTTCTAAAGTAAATAAATACAACAAACACGTTAATAAATGAAAGAAATAATATAATTCATGTTTTGTGGTCACCCTTGTTTGTATCTTCAGAACAACCCTCATTATTGTTTGTTTTATAATGGCCTATCTGTTGTATTTTAAGAACAATGACTGGCGAAAACAGTTATATATGATGTGTTAGTTCTATAAAGCTTTTTAGAGAATAGCTATTACGATTTCTTTGCAATCTGTAATTTAAGGATATCAAGACATAATCAGAGTATAATTTTAACATTGAATCGTGCCATGAAATAAAATGAGAGGAGGATAATAGAATATTGAAATAATGGGAGATTCAAAAGAATTAGAAAACTTACTTAAATTTGAATTAAATTTTCTTACTGCTTTCTAAAACGAAAGCCACACCGAAATCAATTCAGAATCTTTGAAGGCCATATTTTCTGTGCGTTGAAAGACAATTTTGTCTTTCAAAAGCCACGCAGAAATAAATATATATGTTTTTTTCTGGGTTGATATTTTATGATATTGGTAATTTAATTGTGAAAAAGTTGTGGACAATAGAGAAACAAATCAATGCTTGAAATAAATAATACAGAATAACTTGTAAAATGTGACCAAAACATCAATAATGTCCTAAATTTATTCAACCCTCAATTATAGTTGACTAAAGGGTAAACATTTTTTCATATGCCTATCTATATAAAAAATGTGCTCACAATTATAAAAAAATATATGATTGGCTTTCTCGTCACTTAACTTCCTTATCTGTCCAATGAAAAAACATAGTCTGCATAATATACAGTGGTTTTTTGCACTCTGACTTCATTCAAGTATGTATAACGTAAAGATAATATAATAAAACTTTATTTTAATAACAGGATTTAGAAAATGTTTTAATTGAAAAAAAGAAAAAAGGGACTCATAATTACTGATAAACCAGAAAATCATAAATAACCAAGCAAAATCAGTAAATAAACTTCTATTTTTGAACGGTAATATATATATATAAGTAGGCATGAATTCGTCAAAGTTATTTACAATCGTTTCTTTATATTTATATCTAGCAATACAGAGATGCACAGATATATCCTACTACATTAAATAAAACAAATAGTGTGATTAATATAGAATGAACAGATGCAACTTTATTGTAAAAGATATATAGCACTTAAAAACCAATCGGATACCAGTATATACAGTAAAGGTCTTTCTCAAGGAAAAAAGAATAATATCAGAAAATAAAACAGGCAATTAAGCGAGTTCAGAATAAGATTTGATCTTTATACAAATTTCCAAAAAAGCGTGCCCTAATGTACAGAATTTCTCTTAATATCCAAGAATTTGTTTAGTCTTTTTGCTGCATTTCTGAATCCTAAAACAAACTAATAAAACAAATTAACAATAAAACATATGGGAAGAGAATTAGAAAATTATAAGTACTTTAATAAAGTATCAAGGCATTAACCTTGAAAAATAAAAAAAAAAATAAAAACACTTTAAATTTGAAAATGCACAAAAGGGATAAGCGAATGCAGTTGCGCACAATACATTGACGTCACGAAGTTGAACTAAAGGATTTATTACAATACGTGTACTAACCTTTACACTGTGGAACTACCAAAAGGAGGCCCAGGACAATATCTAACATTGCGTAAAAAGTCAGATAGACTCCAAATGAAATGTTATGCACAGGGTGTATATTAAGTTGATTATTTATTTGTTTATTATTTCCGCATACACTCTGTGACATAACATTCAATCATATTTTTTACCAAAACCAAACCTTCTACGTCACAACACCAGTTTTGCCTCAGGGCTGGTATAACATATAGAGATGCGTCGATCAATTATATGTATAGAACGGGAATAACATGGGACATTCCATTTTGATATAATACATAATCTGATTTGAGAATGTATAAGATAGATATGTGCATGTCTCAAAACATATACTACAGAAAATGTTTTTCATTTTTTCTTATTGCGTTTTTGTGGTAAACTATTCATATACGGCAAACATGTAAATTGCTTTAACTTTTTCTTGAATTCGTCAAAAAAGACCTAGTGGATATTGCTTTAAGGCTATTGTTAAAAAAAGCAATTCGAAAATCCCATATTGGAAATAAATTTTTACTTCCTCTCCTTCTTTGAAGTTACTTAATATTTGAACGCGACATTTACCCAGAATATTTCATTTGTATAAACGGATTGTGGAGTGGATGCATTTAAGACCTTCTAAATGAGGTATTCTTTTGTATTGTTTTGTTTCGGAATTTGTAACATATTGTTTCTGAAAAAAATAGTTCTTGTTTATTACAAATTAGTGGGTTTGTGCAAGCCAAACGGATTTCAATGAACTTGCACTTTTATATAAAATCTTTTTTCAACTTTTATCGCTTGAAGACAAACCCAACCATATACAACTATTCACGACATCACGTGACTTCTGTGACGTATATTTGTCAGCCATATTGGATTTTCCACTGAATAGAAAATCAATGGGACGATTTTTAAAAACGCGGATATCTTGTTAAATAAATAAATTATATAAGTTTTGCACATTGTTCCCAGCTCTACAGTCTCTTATCTTTCGAATGATATGAGTTTTATCAGTTTAAATTACTTGCAAAATACTTCCCATTTTGTTTGAAAAAGCCTTATTTTCTGCCGTTTGGTTACATTGTTTCAATGGGAAATTGTCAAATATGCTCCACTTCTGACGTAAATTTCATAAATACAGTTCGTATAAACATAGTTTTGCACATATATGAAAAAAGTAGACATATTGATATATTTAATTTTCTCATTTTTAACACTTTAATTTCTGATCTTCATACTTCCCATTTCATTTGAAATTGGCCCATTTTAAAATTTTTAACATGGCGAAGTTCAGATCACGTGGTACAGACAAGGGACAGGGTTGTGTGACATTTTTATGGTTTAATTATATCTCAGAAATTTGTAACATGTTTAATTTAGATGTAAATATTTTAATAATTAAAGAAAAAGACTTTAAGAGTATTTGACTAGCAAAATACTGTCTTGAATTGAAAATGTGGTAATGAACTTTGTAATAAACATTTATATAGTATTTATGTCAAAGATAATTATAAAAATATTCCTATTTTGGGCGCATTTTTGTCAGTCATAAAGGTACTCAAAATTCAAGTTTTAAGGAATAAGCTGTTCAATAAACATCATGTACAGTGAATACAAGTTTATTGCAGTACAAGCTGTATCAGGATGACACAGCATGGGTTAAGTTTCAATACATGAAAGGTGTTCTAAATAACAGATCTGTCACAAGTATCTATTAGGTAACCATAATTCATTAATAATTTTATTCAATTATGAACTATAGTAGTAGTTTTTGAGTATAAAAAAAAATATTATGCCACGGGAAAACAACAATAAACGAGGAACTCCATAAATGATAAATATACAAAATAAAAGCATATATAAAAAATGGAAAAAGATTGTCAAATGTTAATAATATGTTTAAAAAACATACAATAATTTTATTAATAATAACAGCAATTTGATATATTATAAAATTTTTGGTGTTAATGATACACAACAGTCGTTCATTGATAAACAGAGTTATCGAACCTAATTATGACAGTAATAGTTGCATATGTGGGATAATTATATCTCAGATTAGATACAATTACCATATTAGGGCCATTTTGCCAACCTATTAATGGGTCATACATAATTGAGAACATTTTTTACAAGTTTGCAAAAAGCACGCTTTTTAAAATCCCCTCACTTCCTCCGAAAGATTGCATCAACATTTTTGCAAGCCTGCGCATCCAAATATATTTAAACTTCCGAAAAAGGTGTTATAGTTTTAATGTTTTGACTTCCTTTTTAAGTTCATGGCTTTTCTAATTGTGTTGCTTCAAAGGCTAGTCTTTGTTTTTAGGGTAAAAACAAATTAAATGTGTTTAACGCTTTCTGTAACGTTTAGACATCGTACTGCACAGATACGTTTTAAATTTAATGTAGCATATACACGTAGTGAACCAAAATTATTATCGACGCAACGACGTCATTGAAGTTGCCGCAGTAAACGGAAATAACTCGTTTAAAAAAATCAGTCGAAATTTCTTTAACATACCCGCGTATGGATATCCTGTTTTTATTGCAAAACCGGTCGTAGACGTTCTTATAAAACACATGTCATTTACTTGAAAAGTGGATTCAGTGGTTTCTTATAAAGTTCATCGGTCATTATTAACTGAATTACATCATTTCAGAAGAAAGAAATGTAAATGAATCATGATATTCATACACCTGCAACATTTTATTATTCCCTTTGAAACTTTGCCAACAAGAGACTGTGTGCATACTTTCGCACAACACTAAACTTACAGCTGTCACCAATATCACACTACTTGTTGTTCTTTGAAACATTTGAAAATTGGTTTCGGGACCAACTAATACTAAGAACTTTGGTATTTTTAATAAACCATACCAGTCAGATGTAGGTAAGGGTTTTCCGCTATTACTGCGATTTTCTCGCACAATAACAACTAGACGCCATGATATAGCTGAAACATTGCTGAACATGGCGTCAAGCCTTACTCAAAGAAACAAGTAAACTTTCTTCCTCTTTCCTTTCCAATGCACTATTTATACTTGATTTCTACGAGAGATGTAAATTCAGCAATCCCATTCCCAAAAATACATTTTATAAATAAATTTGATACATATACTTATTTTGTTTTATGCATTTTGACGTGGTTCTTAAAGGAAATATCATGGTATTTCGTTATTAGAGTTTGTCTTAACTATGACAAACTCAGACAGAATAAATATCAAGATAAATTTGATAAATGATTGATGTTTGATTTGTCACTCTTGTTGACGACAAGTGCACTTGTGTCAAATAGGCTAAATTTGAATGAAATTGGATAGATTTTGTGGAACGTTCTCGTAAAATCTTTGCTTTACTCTTTTAACATGATATATATCGTAAGAAAAAACATAGTAGGGATGTAATAATAAACCTTTTTACTTGTGTTTGATTATAGATAACAACAAATTCTTCGTCTAACATAACATCGACACTAAAAATCTAAGGCTGACCGTTTGCACAAATCACTGTCTTTTAATGGAAGTTTTCATGTTTTTGTAAAATCGACTGAATTGAATGTACTGTGATACGTACGTTTTGTTATGTTGGAAGATATATATGTAACTTGGAGAATAAATCTTGGGCCAATTAAGAGTGTTAAAAATTTTCATCAGAAAGTTTAACAGTCTTTCAGGGAGGACTTTAAGGTTCGGATGGATTTCTTTAATATATCTTTATCGATGATAAAGTATGTTATTTATTATTTGTATACTTATGCCTCGGGTAGTATTAGTTATGAGGCAGTATTCACGGTAATAGTTTAATATTAAATGGAATGAAAATGGTTTTCTTGCACTCAAGTTGTCTTAAGTGTGATGGTATATGTAAATGAAGGGCTTCCTCATTTTGTATGGAAATTACAAACAACCACTCATAACAAAAAATTATTCCAGCCTTTTAATGTTAATTTAAACTGACGATGTCGACAACAAAATGTCTTCATTTAAATGGATCACACAGTTAAATACATTACGTTTTCCTAACGGTCTTCTTCAGTATAACATTATAAAACTAAAGATGACATAAATAACTTCCACTGTGGTTAAATGAATCATGCATATAATATATCTAGCAGAATGTATTGTGTAATTATTAAACATATTTTCACTTTTTCTTTAACGATTTGAATACTTGGAAAGGTTCTAAGAGGTGGACTCAAAGAGCGGCTCATTTCGTCTTCAGATGGGTTATATTGAAAACCCCTTTATTACAATAAAAAGACGGAAAAACAGGCTGAAAATTAGTCGAAATTTTAAACACATATCAACAAATATATATCATTTCATGCTTTGCAAAATGTTCTATAATAGTTAAAAATAATGCTGCAAATTTATTTTGCGTAAATATATATAAACAATCGATGGTAACCTTATATTTCTAATGCTTCAGAATCCGCTGGATAGATATAATATATGTTTGTCACAATGCTTAGACATTTACATGTATCATTTAGAGTTAAACGCCACTGATGAGTCTTGAATAGACGAAACTCGCGTCTGGCGTAATGAATTTGTCGCCTTGGTAATTATGATGACATTTTATTAGAATATTTGAACAAAACCAAGTGAAAACTCACAATCAAGTAGCTAATAACAAAAACAATAAGAGAAATTTTAAGTTCAGTTATAGTTTGAGTAAGTTGCAGGATCTTTTGATCAAGGACTTCAAAGCCAAATCCCCCGACTGCTCTTGCCACAATTCCCCATTCATATATAGTCCTTTAGGTCAGGTGATAACTGGCGATCTTAATATTGTTGACAATGAAAGACTCCGCAATATTTTGTCCAAAGGACCAAAGTGCCTTGAACCTAAATCCATCAACTGGAATTATAACTTTAAATTATTGACGGATTCAAAAGAGGACTATGCCAGAAAATGGGCAAAGCAAGAGGACCTGGAGGTTGATACCTTATCCGAGTGGGTAAAGGCCTTGAGTTTATTGATTCAAATAAGAATAAGTCGTTTGAAAAGGTCTATGAGTACTAAAACATCATCAATCTTCAGAAATCTTGATGCTCTTAAAACTTTGTCCGACATTCATGACAAATATGTTGTTGTGCCAGCAGATAAGGCCCCTAACAACATTATTTTTATCTGCAAAAAAACATTATATAGAGTGTTTAATTAATTAGTTAGGCATGGACAGTTCACTTTGCAATCCTACTTACACATTCGCTGCGCTTTCAAGGGAGGAGATTATTGAAAATCACAAATCGGTATTGGCATCCTTTGATTTCAAAATCAAAGTCGACGATAGTGATCTCCCCTTATTGTATTGGATTCTAAAACTTCACAAAAATCCATACAAACAGCGTTTCATAGCAGGATCGTCTAAGTGTACTACCAAAACACTATCGCAACTCTTGACCACTATTTTAACAACAGTAAAAACGGGACTTCAAAAATACAGTGACACTTTCCACTCCAGGAGTGGAATAAATGAACTGTGGATGTTAAAAAATTCAAAAGACCCGATAGACATCTTGAGGTCTGGATCTCTTTCCAATTGTAACAGCATTAAAACATTTGATTTTTCGACACTCTATACGGCCATCCCTCATACGCAGCTTAAAACCAGACTTAAAGATCTGATCTTATAAAACGCTGCTTTGTCAAGAAAAACGGAAAGAGACGATATAAGTACCTGGTAATTAGTCGTGACAGAACTTACTTCGTCATAAATGACTCTAAATCTAATACCAAATATACTGAAGACCAAATCTGTCACATGTTAGATTTTCTGATTGACAACATATTCGTCATGTTTGGAGGACATGTTTTTCAACAGACTGTTGGTATTCCAATGGGTACTAATTGTGCTCCTCTCCTCGCCGACCTGTTTTTGTACTCTTATGAGGCTGAATTCCTAGAAGGTCTACTGAAGAAGAAAGAAAAGAAACTGGCCCAGACCTTTAATTTAACATTTCGCTTTATTGATGATGGTTTGTCCCTCAACAATGATGAATTTGGTGACTATTTACATTTAATTTACCCTAGCCAGCTTGAAATTAAGGACACCACCAATACACTAAGGTCAGCCTCTTACTTAGACCTACTTCTAGAAATAGACCCTGGAAAACTACAAACGAGACTCTACAACAAACGTGATGACTTAAACTTTCCAATTGTCAACTTCCCGTTCATCGACAGCAACATTCCAACAGCTCCAGCGTATGGTGTATACATTTCACAACTTATACGTTATTCTAGATCCTGCGATCGGTATTCCGATTTTCTAGACCGATCACTGCTGTTGACTGCTAAACTACTCAAACAAGGGTTTGTTGTACCCAGGTTGATGTTGTCTCTCCAGAAGTTTTATGGTCGTCACCATGACTTAATTGATCGTTATGGGAAATCAGTGTCTCAAATACGATCTGACATTTTCGCAGAGTCATAGGTAGTGATTCCTATTCCTGGATTCGACTTTTCCCTGGACATGACAGTGAGTAACTCGACGGGTGTCTAATTAGAGGCAGGCACTGCTTACTCGTCCGGAGCACCTGAGTACACCCATTGTTTTTATTGGGTTTGGGTTACTCTCTTTCTGTGTTTTATGTTTTTGATTTTTGTGTTGTGTTTGTCTATATCCGGATTTGTAACTGTCCATTGACTTTTGGCTAATGTTGTTCGGTCGGTTTTCTTTGCTATTTTCTTACTTCGTCAATGACTCTAAATCTAATACTACCCTTACCAAAATATAAACATTCCTGCACATAGTTGCAGCACATTTGCAGCAAGCATTCTGCAAGCTTGCAGAAAAATATTTGCAGCAAGCGTGCTGCAAATGCGTATTTCGTATGCAAATTAGTTTTGCCGCACATAGTTGCTGATCGCTTTCTGCACATAGTTGCTGCTCATGCCTGCACACTGTGCAAAAAGCTTGCAGCAAACTGTTTGCAGCAAGCTTGCTGCAAGCGCTTATTTCGTATGCAAATTAGTTTTCCTGCACACTGTATGCTGGACACGTTTGCTGCAAATAGATTCCTGCACACTATATACGGGAAATGCTGGCTACAAATAGATTCCTGTACATAAAAAAATAATATTTTAAAGGTTTTAAATTGAAAATATTCCTGTCTATATTGAACGTGGAAAGGTTCCTAAAAACAAGTTAAATAATCAACATGGATCCTATCTGCAGTCCAGAATAAAATATTGTTATACTACATGGCTGTATTATTTTTAGTCAAATTATAACTAGAAGTCTAGAACTATAAATAAATTCACAGTAACTTTGATTCCAATTCACAGTAACTAATTCTCAAAATACAATGTTAAAAGCTTTTACGTTTTCAACATTTTGTGCATCTTTGGTATAAATTTGTATGACTTAGGTAAATAAAAATACTACATATTAAGCGAACAATGACAATCAAACTACATGTGGCACAAAAAAAATCAACATACAAAAATATACTGTTCAAATTACGAACTTGTAAATTTTAAAAGCATTGCTATATTATTATTGTATGAAAGAAATTAAGTTCTAAATCAACATTTTTGTAAAATAATTTTAAGAACTAATAAAGTGTTAATAATAACCAAAACATTTAAATAAATATATATATTTACATTGTTTCTTTCTAACTGGTCTGATATCCATCACACATATAGCCAATGACAAAAAACAACTGACATATATATAAATGTATGTATAAAGTACTTACATTTTATCGCTGCTGCTAATTTGTTTTTCTGGCAAATACCACAGCGGTTTTTCCAGCCAACTCAGTTGATTAAAAAAACCCATATAGCATCTTTTTTATCGTAAATGATGCCCCTTTTCCTTTGCACATTGCAAGCAACAAGATAAGCCATGTTCTTGGCACAAGTACTTCAGTTTGTTCAGTGAGTCTCTCAAATCCATCACCTACAGATTTGTCTAATGGTACAAGTTGCTGTACAGAAAAAAAATCATTGAAACTTATAAATATAAAAAGATAATCAACAATTACAAGCACATATTTTTTGTTACAAAATTTGTGTTTAATTTCCTATCTCATAAAAAAAATCGAATGCTATTAAATGTTAACATTTTGAATTTCATGTGTTCAGTCTATATATGTAGAATTTTAAAGTTTACATTAACATATGTGAAGCAGTTTAGTTTAAGGTATGAAGATATAGGTCAACATTGACTTCAAAAGTGTCCAAGTAATACTAACGAAAATGTACTTCTGTAGTTCATTAAAATTAAACCATGAAATACTTTTAAAAAAGTTTTCTTTACCGATATTATTTAAATTTTAAACTACAAATCAATCTTACATAGTTTGAAACCTCTATCTCTACACCTCTTTTGGAACATAGTGGTGTATAGTTTTTTCAATCGCTTCGACAGATAATGATTCTGAGGGGTCCAGAAGCCACTTGATCTCTGCATGGAAATACCAACCCTCATAAAATGTTTAATACAGTGCCTTTCTAGAAAAACCCTACGAAAAACATGTCAGAATTTCTATATATCACTATTTTGAAGACTCTCCTCTAACTGTTTCACACGGCAGTCAACTTTAAAGACATATCCTACTATTGTTTCTGCGCATTTTTATTTTAAACGTTATTGTTTCGTAATTCGTTTATGACGTCGTCGTCGTCAAAATTCCGCGAAATTTCCATTTCAATTACCGTACTCTTTAAGGATCAACTTAGAGGTTTTTTTATGAGTAAAAAAGCAATACAGCCTTTTAGAATTTGGAAAAAAAACCAAAATTAATCACTTTGCAATAGCAAACATACACAAAAAGAGAACTATTTTACTTTCGTGACTGTATTCTGCGCTACAAATCTAGAAAAGATATTGCAGTTTATACGAAGAAAAACGCGCCCTTTCCTTCCCGCCAATTCTGACCTATACTTATTTTCTCAAATATTTTTTCCCCTGATTCGGTGACCACATTTTTTTATTTATTCAATTTGGAGAGTAAGTTATCATTTATCTTCTGTGAAAATATAGTTTTATTATCATAGGTCAGTTTTTTGCGATCTGCGATTTTTTTTATTCCGAGTGCATAACAAAACTGGGAACGTATTAATTCCACATTTATGCTCGAAACTTACGTATTTTTAAATAGATTATGGCAGAGTTGTTTTCTACATGCAATGAATCCTTCAAAACTATTTAAGTTGATTCTAGCAGTAAACTATGGGAAAAATATAACTAAAATAACACATAATCCTAGTACCCTAAAACAGATGATACAGATGACGTCATAACTTTTTAATACGGTCGGTGACCACTAATTTTTTTTTGCTTTATTTAAAGATTTTGTCATAAGGAAAGTTAAGACAAAATATTAAGAAAATATCATATGAAGATCGAATAGTAGGATATGTCCTTAAATTGTCTTCACCGTGTTGTTGTAAGGCTGTATCTAACTACTGAATTGAGTGCTCCTTGATCAGACAATCGGGACACTCCGATCCATTTAATGTCTTCAGGGAGTTATTAATTAAGGAGTTTGTTGAGGCCAGAGATGAGTAACCACTATGCTCAAAGGAACTAGGGGGTTCAGAAATATTAAAATTGCATTCAGAGTTCGAATAGGAGTTTGGGAAATCAGCAGAAAATGCAAGTGAGCGGAAAGCAGCACGATTCCTTGGAGCATTAATAGGTGGATGATGCATCAGAAGTTGGGTGCAAATCGTGAGTAGGTGTAGAAATACAGTCTGGGGTGTTAGCTAAAGCAGAAGTGTTAATCAATCTGGGGGTGTTAGCTAAAGCAGAAGTGTTAGTCTTGGGGGGGGGGGTGTGTGTTAGCCAAGGCAAAAGTATTAGTCTGGGGGTTTTACCTGTAGCAGAAGTTTGAAGATTGCTAGTTAATGCAGAATTATTAAGATGCTGAATATTATTTGTTTCTGAGCTAAAAGAACTTACATGATGAAGAAGATAATTTCCAGCATGCAACAAGGTGCATCGTCTACTTTCTTCTTTTTATTTCTTTTCTCAAATTATATCAGTTGAAAAGATAAATTAAAACATGATCATATATATAATAAGCATTTTAAAAGAAAATCAAATTATGAAAATCCAAGATAAAAATGTGAATTCTCTGACAGCATTGGTAATTTTCTATAAATTCACTTGATTTCCTTGAGTTAAAAACATTTTTTGTTTATCTAAAAAAATGTTGTTTCTCTTCCATAGGCAGTATTCATTAACAACAGAAAATTTAAAATTTAGCAATGAAAAGGTTATTATTATATGCATGTATATGTTTAATGCATTTATATGTGAAGTGAATTTAGATAAATACATGGAAATACATGTACATGTATGCAAATTTCTTAATTTTAATATTAATTTCCATACATAAAGCTGAGTTATTGCCACATACAAGTACCCTTTTTTGCTTTCTCGTTTCCTTCCTTGCTCTCTTTATTTTTTCTATTTCCTTTGCCTATAAAAATACATGTATTTGTTAAAGCTTAATTACTCATTAGTCACTAAATTGTCATTTTTATTGGAATTAATGCTGGAAGAAATTTAGATTTTAGAACTTTGCTCATGAATCAGTCAGCATGGGATAAAAACGACAAATTTGGAGTAAAATCTGATTACCTGATGTAAAGCATGTTTTCTCCACAGTTATGACTATGATAACAGAATCATTAAATTGTAATTTAAGTAATGAAGAAAACAGGGCTAGAAAAAAGCAAATTACAATTATATTTTATGATAATTGCAATAATTTATTTACCTGGTTTTGACTGAACTGGATCATTTTCTTTCAGTTGACTATCCAGTCCTCCTTCTGACTCTCTCTCTCTCACTCTCTCTCTCTCTCTCTCTCTCTCTCTCTCTCTCTCTCTCTCTCTCTCTCTCTCTCTCTCTCTCTCTCTCTCTTATTATTTCCTTCAACATAAAGGATGACATTTAAAACAGAATTTCCAATTAAAGAAAATGATTCAGATAAGACACAGCTACCCATGCTTAATTTGACTTCACTATATACAATACTAAAGAATTTATGTATCTATAACAGAGCTTAATATATCATGTCATTAAGATTGACATTTAATTACTTTAGCTTTTAAATCGAGTCCTGCAAACATTTTTACCTGGAGTTTTACAATCATATATAAATTAAATACAACTAAATAACATTCATGTTCATATAGCTTACCTTTGTTTTTTTTACCTTTTTCATGGATAGATTTTAATTCTTTGTAAGACTTTAAGACTTTGTCTTTGTCATCTGTAAAAATAACATCTTGCATCCTGATCTATATATAAATGTAGTATTGTTGATTTCATTTCAACTGGAAAATTGTTACGCTATAAAACGTTGCTAATTGTATTTTTTCATTTACTTTTGTAGCTTTTTACAGAGTATATTTCTTCCAGTACAACGTTATCGTAATTTGTAGCACACAGACTCATGTACAATGTCAATGAATAAAGTTTGTGCACAAAAGCAGTGTTAATAATTTTACAAATATAAACAAACTAAATGTCAACCAATTTTAAAGACTTTATTGTCCAAATATTTATAATTAGTCACACTGCATGAAACAATAACTTTTAAGATAATCAAAAGGTATCCAAAAGTCCCAATTTTGAATACATTTTGTTGTCTTTTGAACACAATTTAAAAAAATACAAAAGATCTAAAAGATCATCTTTTTGTATACCTTTTTGACTACAAAAGTCAGTCGAAATGGCCCACTTTTGATTTGAGAAAAGGTGATGCAAAGTTTATTTTTCCAAATCTAAAATTTGTTCAAAAGGTGAACAACAAAATATGACCTTTTGTTTCCAAAATATAATTCGTTGTAGACAAAAGATAATAAAAAGGTCAAATATCCACACAAAAAGGTGATAAAAGGTAGGCCACAGATCGTATTTTCAAAACCTAAAGACCAAGGTCATATGGTATTTCGACCAAATTTAAAATCCAAAAGGTCTCTTTTTGTATTAAAGAAATTACAAAAAATTAGACAAAGGTTATTTGTTATAATCTAAAATATGGTCCAAAGGGTTCTAAAAGTCCATATTTTGCATGGATAACATTACAAAATGGACATTTAGGTTAGAGGAAAGATGATATGATGAAAAGAGATGCACAGGTCGGCTCACATAGATTTGGTTTTTTCAACCTATCCACAGTCACCATTCCACAAATGTCCGCCTTGACCTCTCATTTTGTAAAAATAGTGACCATTATAGCTCACATTCATTAATGAACAATACCGGTATTGTTATAAAATAGAACATGTCTAGTCCAATGTAAAGGTTGGGCAAGTTTGTCTCTAGAAATATTGCTCACACTGTTGAATTTGTATCAATAGGATGACCACTAACTTGAACAATAGTCAAGGAATTCAAGATGGCACATAATGTACAGAAATTAGAGTTTAAGTGTACTAGCTAATACAATTGCCTGTAATCACTGCACTGACTGGCTTGTCTAATGAAAATTAATCCGAAAGTTGTTAGTTTTCTCTCATTTTTCAAGTGGATACATGTACATAAAAAAGAATTAAACAATTTAATGATTTATCCCATAATGCAGGCTAAGGACTAAATAAGACAAAAGACTTGAAATAGGGTTGGCATAATAGGGCCACAGTATTTATTACAAAAGAACAAAACTGAATACATCGATCGATTGAAAACTGATTATTTGAAAGTCTTTGCATATCGATAACTTAACTGACGAACGATCGATCATTGGAAAAATCAATAAACTGTATAACGATCACTTAAAATGTTCAATCTAAATGGTTGCCGCAGATTATGACAACCTTTCAATCACTTCTAAAAAAGGTAAATTTAATTTTTGACATCATCGTGGGAAACACAGATGATGAGGCCTAAATAGGGTAAATAATACAGTTCATGTAAATCTAATATCTCCTTGCATAACTCTGGTGCAGCGATTTTGCCAACAAAGACAGACGTGTGTGCCGTCAATTACTTTGGTTTTCTCCTCGATCTCGGCCCACCAAGAGGTACAATTGATCAGTCTCAAAGTTCAAACAAGAACAGGTACCTGCAAATATATATTAAAACCCAGCAGAATACATTCACACCGAGCAATAAACATGGAACATATACCAAAAATCCCTAATTATACATGAATATATTTGTAAATTGTAAGTGGAGGGTATTGTAACTGCATATTAACGGTGACCGATAAGGGTGGGAGGGAGAGGAAATTTGCTTGGATAAGACTTCCGTGTCGTCTACCAGTTTTTGAGCACAATTTGGAAAGGAAGTAGATGTCACGTGACGAATAAGGGCAAGACCAAGTGATTTGTTAAAGGAAATATTATTAAAAACGTACAAAGAATTAATAAATAAGAAACTTTCAACCAATAGTTATCAAAGATATCTCAAAGGAAATGTAGGGAACAAAACAAGCTTAATTACATATTTGCTTAATGATAAAAGAATTTAAATCTTATGACTTTAAATTCTATTATCCCATAATGCAGGCTAAGGACTAAATAAGACAAAAGACTTGAAATAGGGTTGGCATAATAGGGCCACAGTATTTATTACAAAAGAACAAAACTGAATACATCGATCGATTGAAAACTGATTATTTGAAAGTCTTTGCATATCGATAACTTAACTGACGAACGATCGATCATTGGAACAATCAATAAACTGTATAACGATCACTTAAAATGTTCAATCTAAATGGTTGCCGCAGATTATGACAACCTTTCAATCACTTCTAAAAAAAAGGTAAATTTAATTTTTGACATCATCGTGGGAAACACAGATGATGAGGCCTAAATAGGGTAAATAATACAGTTCATGTAAATCTAATATCTCCTTGCATAACTCTGGTGCAGCGATTTTGCCAACTTGACAGTGGCACATAAGATACACTGTCAACCGCCATTATGCGGTGAGCTGCACCCAAGACTGTGGCCCTAGGACAAAACTAAACCAAATAAATCACATTGGTATTTTCCTACTCCCAATTATATACGGGATAACAAATACAAAATTGAGCACGAAATCAGCAAACATACATGTATAATGGTATAAGTTACCAAGAATTCAATGAAAGAAAAATGTTATTTATACATAAATTGTAAAGATGTACGAATACACTATGAACCAATCTCTCAAGATGAAGGAAAAGTTGTGATCCAATCATTAGCTAAAAACTGCTCCAACCCCCCTTGTAAATTGTTTAACAGAACTTCAGTACCCAAGTCTGTTAAATGGACACCATCTTGCTTGAGAAATCTAGCGATATTAAGTCGCAAATCTGGATAGTGTATGTAACGACCCCCGTTAGCAATTACAGTATATGCAATAAAATTATTTAGTCTATATCGACATCTTTCCATGGCTTTCAAGTTATTTGAGAATCTCCAAGATGTTCTTGGAAGAATTTGAGACCATACAATAGTAGTGCCTGGAAGGACATCTTTCAACCATAAAAGTAGTTCTTTGACCTGAATGCGAAGATTTCCTATTCTAGTGTGACCAATGTTGTTACCCGAGACATGGAGTACTAAAATTGTTGGAGGATTTTCAGTTAAATTCAACATTGTCTGGATATGAGAATGTACTTGCTGAATCCTCAAACCAGCATAGCCTTGCCACCAAATATTTAGGTTAGGGTTCAATCGTTCTAGCCCCAAGTTGAGACCGCCAGGACGAGATCTTGCTGCCCTGAAAGCATCTCTTATAATGGATGAGCCCAGTATCCAAATGTTCACAGGGTTACCTAAAATTCCCATTATATAAAAATTTAGACAACTAACAAATGCAACTTAAAAATTTACAGACAACAAATTTTAAAATTTAAGGTCTTATATAGCGTTTAAAACAAGAAGATTTCCAACGACCTGCCTTCATGATGTCCACGTCATTAAAGCCCTGAATAGCCATGCTAGTGGCAGCCCCTATACGGAAGGAGTGTGAGCTATAAAATTGTTTATCTACACCTAACAATTCCAATGCCTTCTTCAAAACTGTCACAACCTGAAAACGCGTTAGCGGTTTTGTATCAAAATGGCAAAAAAATAGTCCAGAATTAGGAGGTCTTACTTTAAAGAACTGTGACACTAACAAAACTGGACAGTACTCAAAACCAGTCTAACTTTAAACAAACTCCCTTCCTATATTGATCAGTTTTAGAGGACCCAATTTGAATCAATACAGCGTTTTGATGAAGTGATACATCTGAATACACCAAGGCATGTTGACTTTTGGTGCTACTTAAGGCAAACTCTGATATTCTCAACATTGCATGAAAGGCTACACTAAATGAAGTTCTGAAGAGTAAAGTTTCAAATGCATTTTTGCAGACATTTGGTAAAATCCTGAGAATATTATACAACAAATCTGACGTAATAGGTAAACGATGATCATGCACGGTTCCTTTAGACCTCTTTAGACCTTCAAGTACCTTGCGTACTACAAATTTTTGGGTTGGGTCATCGAAATCGTTTATTTTGCAATAGAAGGAAATACCCGATAGATAACAATTTATTGAAGAATGAGCAAGATTTTTTTTAATTAAATACATAATGAATGACAAAATAACCATTACATTGGGGGGCCATCTAACAGCTAAGCCACTGTTAAGTCTAAATCTAGAAAATTCTGATATTGCCCTCTGATACAGCAAAACTGTGTTTGGGGATAATGACTTGTTTAAAAATTGTTCAATCATGGGCCTAAATGCATCAAAAACTCCTCTGGTATTTGGGTCATCACTGGATCGGATAAGGGGGCTAGAATCTTGAACCTGTCTATCTGAAAACGTGACAATGAATCAGAAATTTCGTTAATAAAGGAGCAGATATAAATTGGTTTAGATTGGATATTATGCAGCATAGCTATAAGAACAAATTTCCTAACTAATTTCATGATGTTTTTATCTTTAGATGAGCACTTGCTAAGTATCGAGACCACGGCCAAATTATCAATGTGGAGCAATATTCTAGTGTTTTTAAGCAAATGACCCCACAAGTAAAACGCTAACAAAACAGGCACCATCTCTAAATAAGCCATGTTCCTAATAAGGGGGGAATAACTTATGCTTTTTGGCCATGAGAGTTGAGCCTAATGCCCTTGAAAGAAGGCACCACAACCAAGTTCAGGATTACCAGACGCATCTGTGAATAGCTCTAAAGTTTGAGAAGAATACCAAAGGCGATCAGGAAAATAAAAATGACCATTAAATTTGTCCAAAAATTCTAACAACATTAGAACATCGGCTTTAACCTCCCCATTTATGCGTACCCTATAATATGGTTTTTTGAGTCGAACACTCCCAATCAGGTCATAAAATCTCCTAATAAATGCACGAATTGCTGGAATGGCTTTCGAGCAAAAGGCCAAAAGACCTGTAACTGATTCCAAATCTTTAACTAACATTTTCTTTTTAAGTAGCATAGGTTTGAGAAGATCATGTAATTTAGACAATTTTTCTTTGGGGATCATAACTAGCATCAACTCAGTGTTGATAATAAAACCTAAAAAAGGTAGAATAGTTGTTGGGCCTAAAGTTTTGTCAACAGCTAGTGGAACCCCCAGATCTTCGCACAAATCAGTGAAACTAGACATCAAGGTGGCACAGTCGTCAGACAATTCTGAACCCATAAAGATATAATCGTCCAGATAGTGGTCCACAGTGTGTAAACCACAACGCAATTCTACTGCCCACTGAAGAAAATGTGCAAACTTTTCGAATAAATTACAAGATAAGGAAAGCCCCATGGGTAAATTCTTTTCAATAAAATAAAATCCTAAAAATTTGATACCAAACAAATCGAAATCAGCTGGATTTACAATAAGCAATCTAAAGGCAGAGCTTATATCGATTTTCCCTAAGAGGGCCCTGGGACCAAGACGGTATATTTTGTCCAAAATGGAATCAAATGATGTGTACTGGACTCTACATAGTTTTTCATCAATATAAGAATTAATACTGTTTCCAGGTGGATAAGACAAATTGGTTATAAGTCGCCATGAGCCATCAGTTTTAGGAACAAGACCAATGGGGGAGATTCTTAAGGTTGAAATTGGCATGTTTTTAAAGGGACCTAACATTCTACCTATTTCAACTTCCTTTAATAACTTGGCCATGGTCTCTTCTTTGTGCAACTCAGCCGAAATCAAATTTGGTGCTAAAGAGTGATATCTGGGACCAGTATAATGTAATCTAAATCCATTTGTAAAACCAGAAATTAATTCACATGCTACATCCTTCTTTGGATAAGCTTGCAGGAGAGTAGATAACTGTTTGACTTTAATTGGGGTATACCCCAAGTCCCATAGGCGAGGAAGTAACTCTTGGTCTTGAGAACTGCTGAGGAACTCTAAATGAATTTAAAACATGTGAATTAGTCTTCGGAATTCTTACAGGACGCCTAACTGAATTATATTGACCATTAAATTCAATTTTACCCTGATTAGATATATATGCATTCTTTCTGCATGATGCGACTGGATGATTTTCATTACATCTTAGACAGGTGTGACTATACATACAGGTTTGACGAGTGCACTTATTAGAATAATTGAATGGGTAGCACTTCAGGTTGGAATGCAACGATTCTGAAATTTAGTAGCATGTTGTGAATTGAAGAAATGTGTGCTAGAATTTCCATTCATGTACAGAAGCCAAAGCTCCATGTCAACATCAGCCCAAGAGCTGGATGGGTTAATGGATTTTCTCAAACGATATTGCTCGTCATAAGTTATCCAACCTAAAGTACTGCGTGAAGCTCCTTGACGGACGACATACATATATTTCAAAAGTTCTTGAAATCTATGTGAGTGAACAGAACAAAATATACTGGTGAATATAATAAACGCAGTTGTCCATTGGTCTATAGACAAAAGCTTTTGGCTGTTTTGGTTGCTTTGTACAACTATTTCACCTTTATTTGATAGAACAAGTTTTTGCTCTCCATGAGAATGACTATTATTTAGTAATGTAAATAGCTCAATGTAATCACCCCTTATAATTTTCTCTTTTAAATTTTGTGGCACAGTGGCCGACACTTCATTTGTTACACTTAAAACTGGGGCAGGGGTAAATGACACTGTATTAACAGAATTGCTAGTACCTGGAGAAGAGTAAATAGTTGGGGCTATGGCTCCAAAACCTGCTCCCAATGAAGTGAGTGTTACATTCACACGGTTGTTACATGTTTCCAAGTATAATGGTGCAGACGAGGACTGAGCAAAACCTGTTTGTGTACCGGAACTGGAAGCTAAAGTATTGACTTCCTGGGAATAAGTTGCCATACTACATGTAGAAGTACCAGTTGAGCTGGAAGTAGAATCTTCCAAACTGCTCGGGACTTTCCTTTTCCTGCCACTTCTTCTTAAGTATGACATGATCTGAAACTCAAATAATTTTATTAGTACCAAATAAATCAATTATTGGCAATGCAAAAGTGAAGCATGTGATAAATAGAAACAAATAAATTAATACCCTCTGCTTCAGGTATATGCAACAACATTAATGTAATGGAAACAGAAATGCACATTGCCCACACAAAAATATGTATACTGTGGCCAGTGAAGTAAAGTTTAATTGCAATGTGAATACATTATAGTATAGGCAGAATTTATTTCATAACCATATACATGAATAGGTGCTGTGAATATGTATTTCCGATATGATTAAGTCAATTACAAATGCAATAAACGAATATTTCCAAAGTAAGAAAAATTTATTCTTTCCAATATATGTAGTAAGGGTAGTTTAATATGTTTTATCACGTCCAGTTTGAAAACCGATGTGAAAATACAGTTTCAAAGGGGCGACAACTAGTGCAACAAATGGAAATTATTTATGGAATTATAATTTTATAAATTAAATAATTGTAAACAAAACTTACCATAAGATCTTAAATGTAAATAAAGTTATTATGCGAAATAGAATAAATAAAAATTAGTCACTACACAAAGTGATAACCACGTGCACGAGGTATTAAATCGGAGTTTAGAAACCGCGAAAGTTCAACGATAAAATAAGGAGAATAATATTATTTAATTAAAATATGGCTATAAGTTAAGCAACAAAATGAATAACTACATCACTGTTACCAATTTTTTGGTGTCGATGGAACTCAAGTTGTGAAATGGCTTTAAATTTGCTTGGATAAGACTTCCGTGTCGTCTACCAGTTTTTGAGCACAATTTGGAAAGGAAGTAGATGTCACGTGACGAATAAGGGCAAGACCAAGTGCTTTGTTAAAGGAAAGATTATTAAAAACGTACAAAGAATTAATAAATAAGAAACTTTCAACCAATAGTTATCAAAGATATCTCAAAGGAAATGTAGGGAACAAAACAAGCTTAATTACATATTTGCTTAATGATAAAAGAATTTAAATCTTATGACTTTAAATTCTATTATTGAATAAATGCTCATTATGTCAATTTGTACATTTTTCAATCTGTTTTACAGACAAAGGTGTCCTAGTTCATTTCTGATGGCTCATGTTCAGTCCTTTCTGCTTTTGGTTGAACAAATGTCAATAAATTTACAGTCTAATTTCATCTTTTATTTTAAATTTATCCAATTTCTAATGTCTAGTATGTAATAAATCCATCTTGACATTCCTCATTTGGGGACATGTATAGGCTTTAAAGACAGGTCTTATCTTCTTGATATCACTGATCTCCATATTGTCTAAAGTTTGATCCACTCGGTTTTCTGAAAAATATATATATACAGTGTATGTGTGTGTTTGCAGATCTAGAACTAACTAAAATGATATGTGGCACATAATGTAATAATAATAAATGTTAACATTTTGTATAAAACATCCATAAAACTGAACATTTGGGAGGGGTGCTGGAAGGGGTCCATTAACAGGGTAACAGTTTTTATATTTGTCGCAAAAAGATAACAGGTAATTTAAAATAATAATAACACTAACAGATAACAGCAATTTACATGAGAAAACGGCGAGTTCATAAATCGAAAAAAAAACAGATAACAGCAGAATCTTATCAAAGGTCCATACGGTGGCGATTAAAATGAATTAACAAATAGCAGAAAAAAATCTGTAAAACAGTAACAGTGTTCGGACTATTAACAGCAAACAGTGTTTTTATTTTCATTATAACAGATAACAACAATTTCATTTAAAAAACAGATATGAGATAACAGCTAATGGTTGAAAAACAGTTAACAGTTGCTTTATCTTAAAAAAGAGTTAGACATGAAAAAAAGCCCAAAACATGTTAACAGTATAGATCTTGCTCGACCCCCCCCCCCGATATGTATGGCTTTCTACTGTTTCGTATTTATCATTTAGAACACCCCATATTAAATGTATTAAATGAAGGTTGTCTTAATGTGACCTTGTCTGTTTTGATGGATTCGCTGTCAGCGTGTGTATTCTCATCTCCTTTTTATTTATATACTCAAAGAAATTCAAGACTGAAAACAGTATTGTCGTAACCTACTTCTTTTTACATTCTAGTGATGTTAGACGTCTAGCTTGTCCTTATGGATAGTAGTGCTTTCCTGTTTCTTTGTCAGGCAGTACATGTATCTGTTAATATCATCTGAAAAAAAACAAATTCATTTGCAAGTAATATAAAATCCTCTCCAATTTCAGTAGTTTATTTTTAAAATCTGAACATTGGCAGAAAATGACAGATATTGCCTATAAACGCCATTATTATTCAAACAGTTATGAAACTAACCCTTCATCTGCCCCCCCCCCCCCCCGAAAAAAAAAACACACACACAAGCAAGTACAATTCTAAGTACAATATTGAAATTAAAATAATATTTCTTGCAGTATAGTTTGTTACAACCATAATACATGAAATATAAGTCATTAAAATAATGTGAACTATCATGTATATTCAGACAACAAAATATGAATATGTATAATTATCTCCCCTTTCAATTTGCAATATGGCGGATATGCGTTCTGTTGGGAATTTCCAATTGCTTGAAAGCCGTGGATAAATTCAAAGATAAAACAGATTTAGATATTCTTGGATATATATACCTGATATGAAGTACTTTCATCGTCGGAGTCACAAATAAACATGGAAACCTATACGATGTAGGTACATTACATCGAAAGGACATTTCGTCCAAATTCGATCACGTGTCGTATAATTTCGATCACATCTTCGGGTTATTTCGATCATACAGCTGGTAGCGACAGGTTCATGAATTCACCGTGAAAATAAACCCGTAATTATGTCGTATTTAGAGTTGGTTTTACAATCACTGGACGTGGGTTAACCTCAAAATACGACATTATTCGTGAATTTAAGCCCCAGCACAGTTTCTTGAACTGTTTATGTATGTGCCGTATTCAAGTAAAGTTTTCGTAAACGTTTTTCCTCTGTATTTTTTGTCAGGTACTCGTAGTCCAAATAATTATGATCATGTCTTTGGATAATAGCTTGAAACGATGCGGGGGCCTTCTTTAACTTACACTGAGGTGTGAGCTCTTGCTTCGTATTGAAGGCCTCACTGCTTTTTTTTTCATGGACAACTCCATGTTATTATGTGTAACTTTGAATGTTTGTCAAGTTCTTTGTTCTTTTTTATTTCTTCTAGCTTACGTTTTTCATTCAATACCTCGTCTGATGTCAAGATATCCAGTATATTTACTATTGACGTTTATTTTCTTTGGAGGGGGGGGGACTACAGAAAAAATTTCATTTACAGACGAATTCCAATCTGCTAATGAATAATTAGAATTGCTGCTGTTTAAGTTCACTGGTAGGTCAATACATGAATTTTCAATACAAGAAGTATCGAGAAAAACTTCATAAACAACTTCATCACTCACTGAACTTTCCAATGCTATTAAAGTTTCGACTGCTTCACGTGTCTCATCGTCAACCACTGGAAGCAATACCTTGGCTGAAAAAGGACTGGTAAAGTGGGAATCATCTGGACTTCCTGGAACCTCAACCATAGAAATTTCAGATTGTTTAGCCTTTGTCATATTTGAAACTACATTTTTAGTTGAAGCAAGTGATTGGTATTGTACAAAGTCTTGATAGACATCCACTGCAACAATTTGCTTGCTATTGAAAGATTGTTTTTCCTGCACATATGCTTTCCGAATAACCCATTGCAATGGGTACTCATTTGAGTTGGACGGACGTATATCGAACGATTGCGATGGAGAAAAAGAAGACGCAGGAATCTGTAAGGGGTTCCACGGTATAATGCCAAATGCACGAAATCCAGATATGATATTTTGATAACTCTGAGACCTCTCAAATGCCTTCCGAAATATTCCAGGCCAATATATTTTGTTGATCATGTTTCCAGGCAATTGAGAGAACTTAGAGGAAAGTCTGTTATACTCAGAACTCATTGGACCAAATACACATCTATCTAATGGGCAAATATAATGAGTTGTGTGGGGGGGGGGGGAGAGTAAGAAGTACTATATCATTGGCTTTAGCCTTCTCAATTAGCCCGAGAACCTCGCGTGAATGGTGACCATCTAAAAGTAACAGCTGAGGACGTTGTTTCCCGCACTTTTGAAGATAGATATTTTCAAACCATTCTACACCAAGAATGTCGCATGTCCATGCCTTCTCCTGGAATGTCCTTTTTGCCCCTTCTGGAGCGTCGGCAGTATTGTAACCTACATGTAATATAGCTTCACAAAAATAAGCGGTGGCATATATGCTCCAGCTCTATTTATACAGGCAAGTATGGTGTTTCTTTCTCTAGAATTCGATACCCTACCAGGAACACGCCTCGATGCTTTAGAAGCCACAACCTTTGATGGATTGTGCTCCATAGGAATGCCTTTTTCGTCCATGTTCCAGATGTTTTCCGGTTCGTCTTCTTGCTGAAGCCTCTCTATTTCATTTTTAAGAGCTTTGAAGTATTCACCGACCTTAACTGCATTTAAACCTTTAGCCCTTACATTGGTAAGCTTTTCTGGAGACCTCAACGTTACTGCTGGGTTTCTGGATTTAAATCCATACCACCAATCTTTCCCAGGCTTACTGTTTGTAAATGGTGTTCTAATGTTAAGGTCTTTAGCCAGGTGATCAACTTTTTCTAAGACCTGGTCCTTAGACATTCCAAGACCCATTTCGGCAGCTTCTACACATTTGACAACTATTTGATTTTCTATTTCTCCCGAAAAAACAGCCGAAACCCCATCATTAACCCTACCACGAAAGTGAGAGTTGCAGCTTTTCTTTGAGATATACCACTCCGTACAGCATTTACTGTAGCAGAAAACCCATCATCAGTATAGTTCTTATACACGCTTGTTCTGGTTTTCTTTGACATAACTGAAACAAATGATACGGGAAAATGTCACCGAAGCGGCTTTTTATTTATTGGCCCTCAGAGACAAACGAGCCTAATTTGAGCGACATTTCAAAACATGAAACACAAGCGAGGTTAATTTGGTTCCAGATATCCCTGTATTTTTAAATTTGAAATGTTCATAGGAAATGTGGAAGATATTAGAAGAGAAAAGTTAAAGTGTAAATTAACACAATAATGTAAAAAGGACGACACAGACAGGCTATTTAGCTACAATAATGTAGCTCCTTTTTTATTTGTTTGTTTGTTTGTTTGAATGGCGTTTTAACGCCACTTTCAGCAATTTTTCAGCTATATCATGGCGTCCAATTTTTATTGGGGGAGAAAGCCGCAGTACCCGGAGAGAACCCCCGACCTGCGGTAGGAAAACTGGCAATCCTTGCTCCTTTTTAATGGAAGTCCATAAAAAATGAGCTACATTATTGTAGCTAACATGCTATTGTGCGGTGTTTTGTATTGTTGTATTGCTATATTTGTATATTTGTATTAGTACAGCTGAAAAATTGTTGAAAGTGGCGGTAAAACACCATTCAAACAAATAAAACAAAAACATTGAGTATTTTAATTTTCTGCAGCATATTTGCATGCAGACACATTGTTTAAACAAAATTCAGTTTCTATTCAGCATATTTTATTTCGTAGATAACGCCATGAATTTTTAAAAAGGCTGTAGCCTGTGTCAGGTTGACCTCGTCTTTAATCTTGAAACCAACTGAACATCTTTGTTGTGGCCCAATACGCCTGTCTCTAATTATGGGATTCTCTTTCGCTTTCAACCGAATGATTTCTGACAGCCCCATTTTCAAAAGCCGTTAAACAATAAAGGCATTTTCTCTCATTAGATAACCCATTTTCCTATCGTCGTGTTTTATGACAACAGCATTTGAATCAAATGGATTGTCACCTTCTCTCTCCAACTTGTATCCTAAACCTACTTCCAATTGCTTAAGGCCCCAATGATGCATGCCTACGCTCCATAAATTAGGTATTATGAAGTATTTTATCCTAAAACAAATGATTTTAACGTGTCATTGTGATTTTATCGATCAAGTTTTACACCCCTTTGTCTCCGAAGACAAAAAAAATTATTTGAAAAAAAAAATTTTTTATCATAACAAAACACAAACAATTCAGTTAATCTATCTTGCCTTAAGTTAATAAAGTCACCATATAGTGTGATCAAAATTACCCGGCGAGCGAAAAAATTTTGTTGGAGGGTTAATTCGATCACATAGTAAAGCCTTATTTTTCGAATATTAATTTTACCTTGCTTTAATCTTTACGAAAAAAACTAATTACTTACTTTTCCGACTTTGGAATATCTGGTGTGTATGCTAAAAAGGTTTCGAATTTTGCCGCAGAATTGTGGGCGTGGTGCATAACGGTATTCCTTGACCAATCAAACCGCGCGAAATTACAAGAAGTCATGTGACACGTAATGTTTACAAAGAAGAAACATGTTGCAATGCGGCATTGTGTATTGCAACAATATTTAGTACAGATCGTTCTCCAGAATGACGTGTGATTTTAATGATTGAAATTGCACGACCGATCGAAATTGCACGACTTTCCCCTAGCAGTCGGTGTGCGTCAGCGGTCAATCTCCATGAAACTTGTAATCTTGATATTCTTGTTTACCAGTAAACCTAGTACTGACAGTGCTGAATCCTCGTGAATTTCACCGTCTGAGATATTAAATACTACACTAGCCATAATAATTGTTCGAACTTGAAAGTTCACAAGAATGAAAGGTCGTAATCGTGACCTTTTCACTGAAAGGTGAGCACTCTTCGAAAATAGGCGCCGAGGCCTGGCTTTCATGAAAGATAAGAAAATTGAGATGCTGATTGGATGTCGATTCCTGCACACGCGCAAACACGCGCAAACAATGACAAAGCCATGTGCACTGTGGCCAAGAGGCATGCATGGAATCTTCTAAATTGAACAAAAAAATATTTTATGTAAGTAGAACCTGTAGTATATTAATATAATTTATGTTTATAATTATTAAATTTAATTGTGGCAAGTGTACTTCTTCATTATATTATTACAAAATAAAAATATAATTATAGATGTAACAAAAGATTTGTCCTCTTTTTCCTGCTGCTGGACATTATCAACACTGTCTATTTGTAATAAATACTGTGAGAAATACATTTAAATTGTGGTATAAAAATGCCTAAAAATGTGTAAGTTAACATCCTTTCAAGGTAATAGCACATTTTGTTTATTTGACACAATTTTTATGAAAATGGAGTGGGTGGCAGGGGGGGGGGGGCGGAGGTCATTTGGCCTCTGAAAGTCATTTCTCCCTGATATAACATTCAAGATAAAGTACAAGTTTTGAAGTTATTTTAAAAAATACAAATTTGAAACACTAGGTTCAATATAATGATCTACTGAAACACTATAGCTAAATACCAATGAAGTCATTGTATTTGCATAGACTTATCATCTTAAAAAAACGCATCATCGTTGTATTTGCATAGACTTATCATCTTAAAAAAAGCATCATCACATCAAAAGGCTATATATGTAAAGTATTATATATTTTACTGAACCCTAACCCTAATCCCGACCAAACAGGTATCTGGTTCAAACATAAGCTGGGGAGAACTGACTCGATACTGCCGTAAGGTACTAAAATGGTGATACAATGGTATCTACTGATGTTGGCCCATTTCTTTGATTTCTTTATATTTTGACCTATACAGAGTATTAATGAATATCAAGGCACAAGAATGTAAATCATCATGTATTTATAAATAAAATAATGACCTTTTGGCAGATTTGTACCTTTTTGTATCACCATTTTAGCACCTTACGGCAGTATTGAAAACACATTTTTAATCAGTTTCGAATTGACACGATCCACACTTCCGGTTTTGCTAAAAAAAAAAAATTCCGAACTTTGACCACAAAAATTCGGCGGCAATTTCTGGGTTGGTAGGTGAATGGGGAAACAAACAACTTTTTAATTTAGGCCCGGCGAGTCTTACAAACATTATTATCCCTGTGTTAAACATGTTTGATTCCTACTCAGCTCAGTTATTGATGCAGAAGCATTCATCTGATGAGATTTGCAAAGGAGGGAGGGTTGTTGTTTTAAAACTAACAAAAATTGTGCTATGTTTTGCAACAAAATGTGCATAAATTCATTGAGTAACCCACATATTATACTGTACGGTTAAAGCCCAGCCTACTCTTACAATGTATGTGACCATGGTCTAACATTCAACATTATTCCATAAAAATATCAAAAGATGTTACAACATATACTAAATTACTAAGATGTTGTAGAGAAAAATGTGGGCATATATATTCATGTTAAATTGGCGAATATTTATATTCGGCATTTAAATAAAACTTGTTTACATTGTTATTAGTATGGTAGTGGAATGCCCTGTATTTCATAACATTCCTTATAGTTATGTGTTTAGGTCAATGTGTTACATACCAAACTTATGTTTGGACTAATCTTCTGTAAAATAGTGGTATTTTGGTGGTTTGATAGTATGGAGTTATTTTATGGCGTCCAGTTTTTATATGGGGTGGAGTATCTAGAGAAACCCCCCGACCTTCAGTAGGAAAACTGGAAATCCTTGAAAATTAAGAGTTAAGTCGAGTACACCCTACATGTACCTGCAGTTGGGCTTGAACCAGCAACCTCGGTGATGACAGACTACGTGATCAATAGTAGACGAACTACCTTAACCACTCGGCCACCGAGGTCTCATATACCTGAATGGTGGTAAATGTATACTGCTTTCATGCCAGACACAGCTTAGATTTAATCCTATAAATGGAAATATTTAAGCTCTTTAAAAGATTCTTAGATCAAGTGAAGTTACAGTAGTATAGTGCTGTATATTTTTATTATGCAGTGATATTTGCTGCTTGTAATTTGTTTTAAATATAATTTAATACTGTATTGTGGGATGTTTTTTAGGAAGTATTTTCTCATGAATGTCAAGTTTACACCAATAAAATTAATGTGGAAAGGAAAGAAAAGAAATGAAAAAAGAAGAAATATATGGTGACAACTAACTTCAATGCTACAAATGCTTCTAATTAATAAATGTTGAAAAATTATCTGTTGGTTTTTATCATTCTTTATGTAGATATTTAATGTCCATTTAAGAAGTGTCTGTAAATAACAGGGGCGTTTTTAAGTTCAGAAGTATACTGCTGAAATTCATGACATTACTCAATATTGTATGACACTGAAATTCTCATTTGACACTACACATGTTGTTTGAAGATTTTGGAATTGAGATGAACATTGATACAAAACTGTACCACTACTAGGAAAGATAAAAAAACCCACAGTTTTGTAATATTTATTTAATATTGCAGCAAAATGCCATTACACTGTCAACACCGACAATATAAAATATACTTCACATTTTAAAATAATATGATAAAATTTGAAAGATGACTATTCATCCACCTTCATTATAAACAAAATGTCCATATAACATTTCGTTGAAGATGATTTGTGGTCGACTTGTTGAAATGTGACCTGTCAGTATCAACAAAATTTCTGTGATGACATATCGTTCCTCTTTTGTTAGGAAAAAATGTCGCAGACGACCTGTTGTCCACCTGTTGGTGTACACAAAATGTCCCCGTAAATATACCCTACACCTTTCAGTTTAAACGAAATGTCGAAGATGACCTGTCATTAATCTTGTAATTTTAATGAAAGATCAAATATTGTCTGTCGTTCACATTTCTAAAATACAAAAGGTCATAGGTTGCCTTTTCTACGACAAAATTTAACAAAATATGGACTTAAGAGATAGATAAACTTTTGATAATATTTTGGGATTTACAAAATGTGAACAAAAGACGATTTTTCGTGCAGTGTCACATGAAAATTTTGTAAAACTGTTTAGATACCAGTTCTTACAAATTACTTTAGCCTGGTAGAGATGATTTCCATACGGTACCATACAGATGTCACCTTCCTCAAAGTCTTTTTCAGTTCCCGACCACTCAGCGCGTCTAACCTTAACGACCTGCTTATAACATTATCCTTGGAAAACTTCACAACGACCCATTCAACTGAAAATTGTAAAAAAATAACACTACACTTTCAATGTGTATTATAATTGCACTTGCATTAATTACCATATAAACAATTTAAATGCTAAATTGTCACATTGCCAGTTTTGACAAATATACAATGTAATAAATTCCACAATTAATTTTCACATATACTGGCTATACTGCTCAGCAATTGCATAAAGTTTTATGAACAAGATTCTTGGATATTTAAAACATAGGGATCGTTATTTCTAAGGTATGTCAGCTAGTCCTGGGATTTATGTTACCTAGATGGATAGCTGAACGAGGAGTTTCCATCCACATGGTTATAAATTCACTGAAAAAAATAACCAGCCCAGAATTCAAACTAGTCGTAAATCATGTACAAACCATACGAAATACGACTAGTCGTAAGTCGTACGATTTTTTGTGAAATGGGAGCCAGGCCCAAAGTCTGAGAAGATGTGTTAAATACTTAATTTCGATCACTCGTAATTCAAAGTAACATATATAACTTCCTGAGTGTGGCCAAAATATAATTTAATTACATTGCTTACCAGAATCAGCATTTAAAGCTGTTTTGACTCTTCTTGACACATGTCGGATACATTTTGGTTTTCAGATTTGAAAATAGCGCGCATGCAATAAAACTCGAACGAATAAGCCGGAAAGTCGTTGTCAGTGTCAGTTACGCAGCAGTTTTGGGAATTATAAGTTTCCCATCTGATGAGGTGGTAAACTCAGTTTTTTTGGCACTTATTACCATAACTCAAGAATTTTTGCAGTGCGCCGATTTTTATTTTTCACTTTTTGCTCTGCCAGATTGTTTTTTAGCATTGTAAGTGTGCTACTGACGAGCTCAATTCATAGTCACCGTGACCATAAATTGCTCTCTTTATCAGACACTCTTGGAGTTTTATCTCTTTATAGATTTTATTTCTAAGTCCAGGCAATTTTTCTGGCTTCCAATCTTGATTTAGTTTTTTTTCACTGCAAAGGAATTCTTGAGTCATTTTTGCGCGCCCTGTGCACGTATTCCCTGATAGTAGGAATAACCTTATCTTTTAAATTACCACCAAGCAGAGTACGTATTTTCGTTCAATTTCTTTGACTTTGCTGGTAAAGTCGACAGTTGTGTCAAGCTCGATCAGGCCATTTTCACCAAACAGTTCTATTATCATTTGCCTTGATTGATGGTCGTTTACACCAACTTTACATCGTAAATGCCGTGCCACATTTTCACTCCAATATCTTGTGCGTAGAGTTGAATAATCAGGAAAACTAGACTTTATAACCTTGTCTAAAGCCTTTTCCTCATCCGAGCAAATGTCTAAGTTGTTTACACTTAAAAGTGTATCAGAAATAGTGGCATCAAACAAAGCAGCGATGTGGGTAAAAAAACGTTGGCATGAGTGAAATGAGCCATCCCAATGCAAATAAATCGGTACCATTATACTTGAGTCTAGTGAATCATTGCATGAAAACGATTTTTCTTTCTCGGACTCAACAGTGGCATCAAAAATAGTTCGACATACATTTGACTGAGCAGTAATTGTTGTACTATTTAAAGGTGGAAAATCTTCCAAACTGTCAAGTTCTATGGTAGATATGTCGACAATACTGTCGTTCATTAATGGGACAAAGGGATCTGGGTTTTCAGGTTTTGTTAAAATTAAAACCCGTACTTGTCCATAGTATGACAATTGGATCTTTAGTTACATATGTATGTGGCTCAAATGTCGTATTTAAGATGCCAACTGTTTTGTCCACGAACCCATTTCGTAATGGATACACAGATTGAATTGGGCAACCTAAAACTGATGCTGCTGCCAATATTGTCCATGCAGACGAAAAAGCTTCATTTGTAGCGGCATCTTTGCATGCTTCGCAGTATACAGGGGACACCAGACGAAGATGGTCATATTTATGTGTATCATATTTTTCCTTATTGCTTACTAGCTCAATGCAAGTCAAAACTCTGAGTCTTAGTGCTAGAGATTCATTACCAACAGTGTCCACTGACAAAAGAGTTAAAGAGACAATTTCCGACACAATTAACCTGCATAGGTTTTTTGTCTTTGACATATATTTTGTACTCATTTAGAATTTGCCTTGCAATTCTATCTTCTGTCAGAGTTGTTAGTGCTGGATACACATGATTTGTCTCTGAATACACATGATTTGTCTCTTGCATAACTCGAGTCACTGGTTCCTTTCTTAGTAATATTTTCTCGATCTGCACACCTCAGAGAGCAGAGATCTATTAGCATAAGTGCATGTCTCTAATCTTTTCAGCAAAAAAGCAAAGTCAAACCCGTTAGTCGGTTTACAACATTCATTGCATACATAATCACAATGTTGACTTTCACTAAGTATTGTAAATTGATGTTTATTGAGATTCTGACATCTGCTGTGAAACCATGTTTCACATTTCTCACAATACACGCACGAGCGTGTGCAATTTTTCTTGCAAGTGCCACAAGGAGGGTACATTTCTTTTTTTCTAGCTTAAGGTTCACCGATTTTTTTCTCTTGCTCAAGGAGATTTTTTTTGTTGCCCAAGGAGATAACCAGTTGTGTTACTAGTATGTGCGTTGAAACACAGTACTGATTTATATCAATTTCTCTTGCCATAGGAGAAAATTTATGGTACAACAAGTAGATTCTCGCAAAGGTTCTGCAAGAATCATCAATTATGATCGTGTTAAAACTTTTGAAGCAGTTGGACATGCAGAATATGGCTTCATTATCTTGTCGTAAAACTACTCGAACATAGTAAAATTATGATTTAAAAAATGTAATAGAAACAAAACCTTATACTTTTTTCTTCTCACACCAACATAAACAATCTTCAAGATTATATTTTCGTTTTTAACTGGCTTTTATTAAAGTTTGGTGTTTTACGATAAGCATTTAACGGTTCTTCAAAAAAGAAACAATTATCAAAATTATCACAAGGTGTGTGTCAATTACGAAAAAACCAAACATATGACATAGTAAATACTACACTAGATGTCGAAAAAAATAACGGCAATAAAATTACGCAATAAATCACAAAACTAATTTTTTTTCAAATTTCTTTTTATAATAATTACGATAAATAATCATTTTTTTCTTTCTTGTAAGTGACAAAATGCTTCTTGTCGGTAAAAAATGCTTCTTGTCGGTAATTTAATGTTTCTTGTTGGTAATTCAACTTCTTGTCGGTTTTTGACAGTTCTTGTCGGTAAATAGGGAGACCGCGCGTTTATCTCTTTGCTAAAAAAGATAGATGATCAAGAATAATTTCAACAACGACCATTTTAAAGTTTTGCGAAAAACTCAACTCGATGAGCGATGAAACGTAAGCAATAAGATACAAATTAATATAATTATATTTAAGTTGAATTCTAAATATTCCGCATTTCAGCGTATCACATGTTTTCGTCCCAACCATTCCTATTTTATCGGTTTTATGCCAAGTCGGCGCACAGTTATCGTCAATGCATCAAGCTGCACTTGTATAAACCATTTGCAGACGAGGTCCAGTTAACACAAATTGTTGTCTGTCTTGGTGACTAACAGCTGTATATTCTTTAATCAAGAATTTTATACATTTTTTATTAAGAAAATGCTGACATACCAACTGAAGTTTAAATCCTATTTTAAAGCATTTAAATTGGAAATATTTATTAAATTAACTTTGCTTTATTCTTTACATATTAATATTAATGTAAAATATAACGTATTATTTTTTGATTAACTTTTGTTATTCACTTTTTCAATTTTAGATGGATATAACTTAATAGAAAAATAAACTTCTAGATAAAGATAAAGAAATATTTTCCAATTAGAAAGGAAACAAACATGTAAGCTAAATGTACTAAATGCAGAATATTTTTGTCCCTAATGTATGCTTTTGTAAAGACAAATTAAAAAAAAAGTTTAATATGGATGCTGCCGACAACCATGACACAAGCTATAGGTCCGCCACCAACATAAAAATGACATATTAGAATAGAAATAATTCTTGGCCGCCTGTGGTTTGTTGTCGATTTTACCATGGGTGAACATTATTTTCGTTAACAAAAATAATGGACAGCCATGGTAAAACATGCAATACAAAAGTATTTTGTTCAAATCTCTAGTCCTGTGCATAGCATATGAATATATTAAGTATTGCAATATTCATGGCTATATCCATTTTTGAAAATAATTAGAGACCAATATTCAACTTGCACACTGAAACTAAAAAAAATATATTGTTATAATTTAGTTTAACATATCTAGTCAGGTCTTGGCCTGATTTTTAAAGTAAGGAGTCCAGACAGCAACCATGGTTAAAACGTTCAAACATGTATGTTACAGATTATATGTTTTTCTTAAATTTATATTAATTTGATCACGTTCTGAATATAGCTGAAATATTGCTTGCTGGACCTTAAACACCAACCAATCAATAAATCAAATTTATATTATATAGACTTATTTTATATTTTCAGCCCAAGAACCTAGATCAGTTCGTCCACAGAGTTATAATAAAGGCTTTAAATTGCTTAACAGAACCTCCATCACTTGCAAATTCTAATGAATATTCTGAAACTATATCTTCTAGAGAGGACAATGGAGATAATGTTGAAATAAAGATAATTCTGCCAGCAGCCTATTACTAATTGATCAAGAAAATGCTGGAAATTAGGATTGGTTAGAAATTGACAATATTAATGAACAATTCATTAATCTGCCTGAGAATGAACATGTTGATTAAGATAAAAATAAGGAAACGAGAGAATCAATAGAAAAACTTTTAAATGAAGTTCTTTTTAAAACATGTTGTAACTGGAATTCAATTTAGTGACCTTTTTTATCTCATCTGTTTGCGTTGCTTAGAAGGACATAAAGGATTAAAAAGCCTAAAAAATATTTTGTTGATTTGAAATCAACCCGGAAAAAATTTTTTACTGTTTTTCTTGTTTAACACTTGTTGAGGATGATGCGGAATTTTGTCCAAATAACAAATGTCAAAAAAGATTGACAGATTCGAAATTAAAAAGTTATTTTATTGACGTACCTGTTGAGCTGCATATGTTTAAGCGGTCAAATTTTGCAGACCTGATAGCTTTTATATTAAAAAGAAAATACTCTGCAAATTTTCAAGACATCTGTGATGGAAATCTATACAAAACTTATAGCGAAAATAAAGGTCCCTTGTCAAATGCATTTCCTTATAACCTCTCATTTACTCTAAATGCAGATAGTGTTCCAATCTTCGAGAGTTCTAAATATTCAATTTGGCCAATATATTTAATGATTAATGAACAGCCATTCAAACTGAGAAAACAAAGTTAAAAGATGATATTTTGTGGGTTATGGTTTGGTGAATCAAAGCCATTCTTTGCAACTTTTAGCCACTTTCTACTTAGGAGCGTTAAAAACTTACAAGAAGATGGTGTTCTTGTTAAAGTAAATGATGCATATATAACTGTTAAAGATTTCCTGTTGTATGTAACTTCAGAACTTCCAGCTACAAGTTTATTGCTCAATATGAACCAGTTTAATGTAGAGTATAGTTGTGTACATTGTCTTGAAAAAGGTAAAACTCATAGAACGACAAAAGGTGGATCTATTCATATTTTTCCATTTAATTATGAACTCCCAAATGGTTTGAAAAGGTCACTTGAAGATTGTGTAGAGGCTTTAAGGGAGGCTATTCACACTCGGAAACCAAAATTAGGCATACAGGGACCATCATTTTTGGTGTGTTTAGAAAGTTTTGATTTTGTTAAGGGTACCACAATTGATTATATGCATGGTGTATTACTAGGAATAACAAAACTTCTTTTGAAAATATGGATCTCTACAACATACAATAAGGAAGATTTCACCATAAGTAGATATCATAGATGAAAGATTGGTACAAATTAATCCACCACTATTTGTAACAAGAGTTCCAAGAGCATTGAGTTCACATTTTAAATATTGGAAAGCTAATGGCTATTTTTTTATTCACTTCCGAGCCGGAGGCGAAGGGAATATAGAATACAGACAGGGAATATGAACTCGTATCCCCTGTGTAGCCCGAATAACATTTATATTCTGTTGAAGTCTTCTTGTTCTAATATTCTAGAGTCTTGTAGATTAGACATTTTTCATGCTTGAAAAAAAAATATTTGGACCACTACTATCGAAGAACTTGCCATTCAACACATTTAAGCTTACGAATACTGCACTATACCTGTTTCATAAATGATTTTTCGACTGGACAATACACACTTTTACAAATACTTTCATGTGTATTGTGTATAATATGAAAACGAAAAATGCTGGTGTTATAGATCAATTAGTTGAATTGATAAATGTTCAGTTTAATGCCAACGAAACTTTTTATGGCATTTTAAGTTTTATAACCTTGTTATCTTTGACGACTTTTTATTCCCCGCAAAACTTTTCATGATAAATTTCAATTTCAAAGTGCGATGCAAATGCATTTGTTTGCCATTTTAGCAGATTACAAGTTATCGGTTATCTCCCTTCTTAATTTCAAAACAAATCGCAGACGGAGGCGATAGATTCCGTAAACTGCATGTATTTAAAATAAATATTTCATATCTTTATATTATGTTTAACTATTTATATTATGTAAAACAAATAAATTAGTCAATGAATAGACTCCACTTTGAAACTGGTTTCAATATCCCCGGGGATTCACAGGGAATACGGTATGATATCCCCATCTTGATTAACCAATCATATTGGAGGGATTCACTAGATATATACATTACTTCAACAGAATTTTTAGATGTTGTGCCTACATCATATTTTATTCATTTCTCTGCATTGTTGAAGGAATTCATTCGCTATGTTCAGACAATATTACACCTGAAACAATTGATCATAATGATAGGCTACTTGCATATTTTGTTATGAGCTTTGAATCACTATATGGGACACGATATATGACTCTTAACATACACTTAAACATCTACAAGAATGTGTACGAAATAATTGCCCCGTAATGGCCTACTCTTGTTTTTCTTTTGAAACTGCAAATGGGGAGATAATTCAACTGTTTCATGGGACCGAACATATTGATACTCAGATTATTAGCTCAGTTAATATTATACAAGTTCTTCCGAAAATTGTAACCAAAGTGTAAAAGATTTATCAAGAAAGTGTTAAAAAGTTGTATCCTGCAAAGCATTCCAAGGAACTTAAAAACTACCATGTTCAGTATTGGGGTAAAGGATACATGAAGCACCTTTCTAATAAACAGACAGAAAGTATTATAAAATTTATTGATTATGAGCTGCTAAATATCACCTTCTATAACAGACTTTTGTTAAGGGCAGAAATGTACCGCTCTCAAGATTATGAAAGAGTCACAAAAAGGAGTTCTTTTACTGTGAAGTATCTTTCTCCATACACCAATCATGTATCACATGGTCAAGTGGAATTTTATGGAGAACATTTATAGCAAGCCATAGAAACTTTGCTTGCATTAAACAGTTTATATTGAACGGTTCAGTTATCAATGTCAACGAACCAAAGTTAAATATAGAGGTACCTCAAATCAAAGTATGTAGGATGTCAAATGTTGTTGATGTTATAGATGTGCACCATATTATGGGGCTTTGTGCTTGTATTACTATTTGTCATTCTATGTCGCATTGTATCTATGTTTGTGAACCTCCGAACAGATAGGAAACTGACTGATCATTCATTGATATGTACATGCGGAATGTCTTAAATTATGAAATGCTGATGTTAATGAGACATAATCACATTTTAATTTTTCCAATTTCTATGTTACTCCTTGTCAGTATAATTACTGCTCAATGATTTGATGGATTTCAATGAATTAGTACTATGTGGAAATGAGACTCGGTTCAGTGTTCCCTTTTGTAATTTCCAGATATATGGAATGAAAAGGCAATACTAACAATTTGTTGTTACTTTTGTAACCTTTAATTTTCTTCTTCATATATACATGTAGCCAGTTGTGACCATCTGGAATATATATATTACCAGATTTTGTCTTTAAAAATTATGGTTGGGTTTCAACTACGGAGCAGGTGTTGTTTACTCTCCTAGAGCACTTGGACTCGGGGTCCGTTTTAGTTTAACATCTTGTACACAAGTTTACCTGTTTGTCATCTCCTTGATTTAGGCATGCATAATTTATCTGTTTTTGGATTACATTTTTCTTGATTATACTGTTAACCTTTGAAACCCTCATGGAGATAACAACATATTTTATTTGGTCCCTCCTTTAAAGTTTCCATTTGGCAATGAATTATATTTTAAACTTGTTTTAAAGAAAAAAATTAGTACTGAGATGGTCCCAATTAATCTGATAAACTTATTTATATACATACATATATGCAAATATTTTGTAAAAATGTCATCTTGTTTTTTTTTGTTTTTTGATAACATAATTATTGGTAGATATTTAGGTAATTTCAAAAATTCACGAGTTGTGTAATAAATTACTGAAACACATAACAGAACAGAACTACATAAAGTATCCTAAAATAAAATTATGTTTATATGAAGTCTTAAGTTCAAATATCTGCAATCTTTTAGCACACACTCCACAAATGTTATTTTTAAAGAATTATTTCCTGCATGATTCTCGCAAACAGCTATTTTATACTCTTTTAAGTTTCATTTGATGAAAGCTTCCTGCACATTGTGTTAGAAACAAAATTGAAGTTGCGTTTGCTGCTCAAATTATGGACAAATTCAGACATTATTTAATTTTTCTTGCAAGTTTCTATTACAGTGATAATTGTACTGCTTTTAGTGGTTGTGTGCAAGAAATGAGCAGAAATTGGTGCACAGTTCTAGCACACTGTTCCTGCACATGGATTTGTTTGCTGCAAGCTTGCAGGAAGTTTGCTGCAAGCTTGCAGCAAGCTTGCAGCAAACAATTTATTTTCATAGGGGTAAATATACTGAAGACCAAATCTGTCATACGTTAGATTTTCTGGTTGACAACAGATTAGTCATGTTTGGAGGACATGTTTTTCAACAGACTGTTGGTATTCCAATGGGTACTAATTTGTGCTCCTCTTCTCGCCGACCTGTTTTTATACTCTTTGGAGGGTGAGTTCTTAGACGGCTTGTGAAGAGGAAAAAAAAGACACTGGCCCAGACCTTTAAATTAACATTCCGCTATATTGATTTTGTTTTGTCCCTCAACAATGCTAAATTTGGTGACTATTTACATTCAATTTACCCCGGCGAGCTTGAAATTAAAGACACCACAAATACACTCTTACTTAGACCTACTTCTAGAAATAGACTCTGGAAAACTGCAAACTAGACTCTAAGACAAACGTGATGACTTCAACCTTCCAATTGTCAACTTCCCGTTTATCGACAGCAACATTCCAGCAGCTCCAGCGTATGGTGTGTACATTTCACAGCTTATGCGTTATTCTAGATCCTGCGATCGGTATTCCGATTTTCTAGAACGATCACTGCTGTTGACTGCTAAACTCCTTAAACAAGGGTTTGTTTCACCTAGGTTGATGGTATCTCACCAGAAGTTCTATGGTCGTCACAATGACTTAGTTGATCGTTATGGGAAATCAGTGTCTCAAATACGATCCGACATTTTCGCTGAGTCATAGATAGTGATTCCTATTCCTGGATTTGACTTTTCCCTAGACATGACAATGAGTAACTCGACGGGTGTCTAATTAGAGGCAGGCACTGCTTACTCGTCCGGAGCACCTGAGTGCACCCATGGTTTTTATTGGGTTGGGTTACTCTCTGTTTTTTGTGTTGCGTTTGTCTATATCCGGATTTGTAACTGTCCCTTGACTTTTGGCTCTGGTTTTTCGTTCGGTTTTCTTTGCTATTTTTCTAGATTTTTGTGACACTAATGCACCAATTCGCCTGCACTATGTCCAGCGGTCTAGACCCCTCATCCAAATCCGCTACATGTATATATATATATATATATATATATATATATATATATATATATATATATATATATATAGTAGTCTAATGAAAATAATTATAACAACACTATTATGTACAAATAATATATAAAAGAACGCAATATTTCGCTCTACCAAAGAGCTTCCTCTTTGGAAGCTCTTTGGTAGAGCGAAATATTGCGTTCTTTTATATATTATTTGTACATAGTAGTGTTGTTATAATTATTTTCATTAGACTACTATAATAATTTTATTTGTAATTGTATCAGTCTGCATCTGACGGATCCAACACTAATTAAACGAGATTGTTGTTGCTATTTATAGATTACTTATATATATATATGATAATAAAGTGCACTGAAATTGTCCATTCTCATTTATATGTGATGTAGTAAAACACACAGACATGGCATACATGTGATAATCAAGGAGACATACCAATTATCAATCATACAAATGCGATAATAAAGTACATTGTATACTATTAATTCTGTTTATATAATAAATATTAGATTTTTATTGGAAACCGGTAGCCACGACGAGCACGCGCTTCCTCGACGACGTCCACAGTAAACAAACAAGGCGGAGTAATTTAAAACAACACAAATACATCGTCCACGATTTAAATCATGACCCCAACATTTTTAAATGAAAGAAAATGTAAATATAAGAATTGAATGCATTATTTTGAAGTTTCATTGACTTATGAAAGCGTTGAATGAGCACATTTTCATCATGAAGCGCTACCATAGTAATAATAAACCAAATATTATTAATACATGTACTTGTGATATATTTTACCATACACTATTTACTATTAGCACATATGTGATAGTAAAAAACACAGACCTTTTACACATGTTTTAATAAAACAAACAATTTTATTTATTTATTATATGTAATAATTAAGCATACATTCTTATTCCTGTTTACATTTTTATACATAGGTAACCTCACAGACCAATTATTATTTCTAGTACACATTTGATAATAAAGCTCGTATATTTATTCTTTAGACATATGTGATAATTTAGAATGCAGCCTATTTATTCTTTATTTTAATATATAGCATTACACCATCAAACAAACACTAGTTCTATCACACCTGTACACCTGTATATGTATCAAATAAACCAGTGTTTTTCATGGGCCACATGAAGTTAAAGTTCTAGCATCTACTGTATGAAAAATAAACTTATTTTTCCTCAGTTACCTATAACACATACGGTTTACATCGCATTAAGAAAGTTAATCGACTTCCTGTACAATCTACAGTTACCCAGTGTTCTTATTACATACAACTAGTCAGCATAATTAACAGTTAAATCCATTATTACGCACTCAGCAATTTAATATCAAATAAATGTGCAAAAATATAACCCAATGGCATAAATGCTAGTATAGTGTCAGACATAGGAGGGGTAGTAAACTTATGTCTTGAGATAGCTAGTTTCATACAAGTATGTAATTTGAAATCAAGTTAAATACAAGTATGCTAGTATACTAAACTCACAGGACATTCTCCATGCTACACATTTATGCATACCACACTCAACTTATTTTGTACTACAATTAAAGTACACAGTTTTCATACTACACTCACTGTACGGTCTGCTTACTAAACTTACTGTACACAGTCTGCAAACTACACTCACAATGCACAGTCCGATTACCAACTCATTGCATGCAGTTCCAAAAAAACTTACTGTACACAGTCTGTATACACTCACTGTAAACTGTCGACAGACCATGCTAACTTTACACAGTCTGCATACTATACTCAATGTACATACTGCTTACTACACTATGTAAAGTGTGCATAAGACACTCACTGTACACAGCTTTCATATTACAATCACTGTACACAGTCTGAATACTACATTCACTGTACACAGATTGCATACTCAACTTTCTGTACACAGTCTTTAAGCTAAATTTACTGTACACAGTCTGCAAACCAAATTAACGGTAAACAGTCTGCATACTTCATTCACTGAAATCAGTTTACATACTACATTTACTGTACAGTATACATACTACACTTACTGTCAACACTATGCATACTACACTCACTATAGTCTTAATACTACACTAATTGTACAGTCAGTCTGCTTACTACACTCTGTACACAGTCTGAATGCAACACTCTCCACACTCTGAATACGACATTTACTCTACACTGTCTGCATACTACACTTACTGCACACATTCTGCAAGAAGCACTCACTGCACACATTATGCATACTACACTTACTGAATACATTATGCATTCAAGATTGACTGTACAGTCTGCATACTACACTCACTGTACGCAACCTTCAAATGTCTCTCACTGGATAGTCTGCAAACTACACTTACTGTACTGACTTCATACTACACTCAATGAACGGTCTTCACACAATACTTATTGTACATAATCTTCATGCTACAGATAACGTTCGCAGCCTACATACTAGACTCAGTGTATACGAGATGCATACTACACTCACTGTACAGTCTGCACACTTAACAACTCTATAGTGTGCATACTAGTGTATTGCTTGTTTGATTGGTGCTTTTATACCGCTTTCAGCAATTGTATTAGATATAACAAAAGGGACAGTTGGTGAGGAAGCTGGTTTATACGCAGGGAATCCCCGACCTTTGGTAACGAAACTGGCAATCCTTGTCAATTACAATTGGAGTCAATACGCAGTGAGACCTCCGTGTTTACAGACACGTGATGAATCGTAGATGACTAACTACCATAGCCATTTGTCTCTGACGCCCCAAACAACATTGTACACAGCCGGCATACTACACTCACTAAACACAGTCTGCAAATTATACTCACTGTCGAGTATTCATACTACATTCACTCTACAGTTTAAATACAACACTAATTGTATTTTCTGCATACTACAAACACTGTACACAGCGTGTATACTACACTCAATGTACAGTCTGCATATTGCACCACTGTACGTCTCCATTCTTCACTCACTGTACACAGTCTGCATACTATACTTACAGTACACAGTCTGCATACAAAACTCGCTGTACTGTCTATATACTACATTCTCTGGACAGTCTGAACACTACAAATGTATGTATAGTCTGCACACTTCACTCACTGTACACCGACTGCATACTGCACTTACTGTACACTCACTGTATAGTCTGCATACTTACCACTGTACAATGTGCATACTACTGCGTTGTTTGCTTTATGTGTGTTTTAATGCCACTTCAGCAATTTTTGAGCTATATAATGACGTCCAAGTTTTATTTGGAAGAAATCTGGTGTATATGGAGGAAATCCCTAATTTGTGGTAGGAAAACTGGCAATCCTTGTCAATTCAGATTGGAGGCGAGCATTCCCTGCCCGTAGTGATTCCTCTGTGTTGACATGAACGTGATCAATTTAAATTGAAATTAAGCCATACATGTTAAAAATGCTATACTGAATATTTTCTAATAAAGTCTACTATATCACTATGTCCACAGAGTCTAGCTATATCAAGTGATGAGTGTCCATTCTTATCACAGTTTGTATGATTTGCTCCTCCTCTTACAATCAATATTTTAACTATTTGTATAAATCCTTGTTGACACGCTATATGCAAAGGTGTATGTCCATCCTCTGTACACTTATTAATGTCTGCCTTGTTGTCTACCAGCTTGCTTACTATGTCTGTGTATCCTCCCTTACAAGCTATATACAGCGGCGATTCTCCAAACCATGTACACTCATCAATGTCTGCCTTGTTGTCCAACAGCTTAGTCACTATGTCTGTGTACCCTCCTCTACAAGCTAACTGCAGAGGTGTACCAAACGTTCTACAATTAATAATGTCTGCCTTTTTATCCAAGAGCTTATTCACTATGTCTGTGTATCCTCCAATAAAAGCTATATGCAGAGGTGACAATTCCCACGCTGAAAACTTATTAATGTCAGCCTTGTTGTCCAACAGCTTAGTCACTATGTCTGTATATCCTCCCTCACAAGCTACATAAAAAGGCGATGTACCAAACACGTTACACTTATTAATGTCTGCCTTGTTGTCCACCAGCTTAATCACTATCTCTGTATATCCTCCCTTACAGGCTATATACAGAGGTGATTCTCCATCATACTCTGTACATTTATTAATGTCAGCATTGTTGTCCACCAGCGCAGTCACTATGTCTGTATATCCTTCCGCACAAGCTATATACAGAGGTGATTCTCCATACTCTGTACATTTATTAATGTCTGCCTTGTTGTCCACCAGAGTAGTCACTATGCCTGTATATCCTCCCATACAAGCTACATACAGAGGTGATCCTCCATCCTCTGTACATTTATTAATGTCAGCCTTGTTGTCCATCAGAGTATTCACTATGTCTGCATATCCTCCCGCACAAGCTATATACAGAGGTGATTCTCCGCGATCTTTACACTTGTTAATGTCTGCCTTGCTAACCACCAGCTTAGTCACTATGTTTGTATATCCTCCCATGCAAGCTATATATAGAGGTGATTCTCCGCGATCTGTACACTTATTAATGTCGGCCTTGTTATCCACCAGCGTAGTCACTATGTCTGCATATCCTTCCATACAAGCTCTATACAGAGGTGATTCTCCACGATCTGTACATTTATTTATGTCGGCATTGTTATCCACCAGCTTAGTCACTATGTCTGTATATCCTCCCATGCAAGCTATATACAGAGGTGATTCTCCCACCCCAGTACACTTATTAATGTCTGCGTTGTTATCCACCAGCTTAGTCACTATGTCTGCATATCCTCCCATGCAAGCTATATACAGAGGTGATTCTCCCACCCCAGTACACTTATTAATGTCTGCGTTGTTATCCACCAGCTTAGTCACTATGTCTGCATATCCTCCCATGCAAGCTATATACACAGGTGATTCTCCGCGATCTGTACACTTATTAATTTTGGCCTTGTTATCCACCAGCTTAGTCACTATGTCTGCATATCCTCCCATACACGCTCTATACAGAGGTGATTCTCCACGATCTGTACATTTATTAATGTCGGCATTGTTATCCACCAGCTTAGTCACTATGTCTGTATATCCTCCCATGCAAGCTACATACACAGGTGATTCTCCATCATTACTGCAATAATTCACATCAGCATTATAACTACAACACCATTCAACCATATTTATATCTCCTAGAGCACAACAGTGTAGTAGTGGAGTGTTCATACTCTGGTAGTATTCCATTATTGATTCATAAATATCTCTCTCAATAACTGTTTGCAGTGGTTCATGTGTTGTATAAACTGCATTATCACATTTAGTTACAAGCTGTTTCTGATATGTTATGTCTAAATTCTTTAAATACGCTAAGAAAATATTCCTAAACTCTGGTGATTTCATATTTATGTTAGTAAACACAATGACTACCTCACCATTGGACCAATTAGCTAACACTCTTTCTATGTACATCTTTTGATGCTTCTCTGGTACAATTGTTGTAAACTGGTCACTGTCAGCTGTTTTCTTAAATAAGAGTCTTTCTGAAATTAACTGTTTAACACCATTTTTAATTATACATGTTATCACTGGTGTATTTCCAAAGTAAAAAAAGAGAAAATCAAAAACTTTATCATGAATTGTACGGTAACATCCTTGCTCTTTCTTCAGAAATGTATGGATGAGTGAATCCAATTCATCTTTCAACACCAGTCTGGGTGTAGTTCTATTCAATCTACAGGCTTCACACGTATTTTCAATTACCTGTTTAATATCTTGATTAACATCGTCTGTAAGCCATTCCTCCTTCAGACAGTTATTGAACATAACACAGAGAGCTAAAGCACAGTATTTACCAAACGCCTTTTCTGAAAATAAGTTGTCAATCTCTTTTTCATAAACTAAAAATGGATTCTTAAAAAAATCTACATTAAATGTTTGATGTTCATTATATAATCTACAAAGCAATGGAAAAAAATCAAACAAATCAATATATTGACTAATTTTATATGCGTCAGATTTTAGATATTTTTCTGCTATTAACTGCTTCTCTTCCTTAGACAAAGACATGTCCTGTGACAAGTTACATGTACAAGCTTTAAAGATTGGTAACAATTTAAACTGTTCATCTTGATACACTTGCAATCTACAGGATGCTATAATTTTTGTAGCATCATTTTTCAGCAGTTCTTTTAGGTCTCCATGTGTTGCTTTCCATTTTTCCAAGTAAGTTTGGTTTAATGTGTATGTACCACATAAATCATCAATTACATATAATGTCTTCTTGTTTGGATTGTAATACTTGACAATATCCTCTGGATTTGTTACATTTAGGATATCATACCCATCGTCTGCCATCTGTAACGATACATGACGGACAGTAAACGTCTTACCAACACCAGAACTGGCAATAACAGTAACACAACTGTTTGTTTTTATACACTGCAGTACGCGACTAGCAGCATGAGTCTCTACAAACATCTGGTCGTCCTCCTTCCAGTTTTCTAATTTTTTTGTCATTTGTTCTAAAACAAATAGGTCGATAAAAAGAACAAAGAGTAAACAATTACACATCATAAGTGGTATGAACTATCAGGTAAACAATTAAAAATAAGGTATAATTAACAAGGTCTAATCAAAAGGAACTCTGTTTGCTATGCAACATAATAAATGATTCGTAATTTTACAATACAATGACAGTATTTAAAGAATATCATATGAAATAAGGCTTATAAAAGGGTCTGGCAATAATTTATTTTTCATATATCAATGAATTTTATGAAAAGAATGGATTCAGTTTTATTTCGGAACTAAACAAGATCAAAACCAACAAAACTGAGCGAAGTACATCAGTGCTGCTGTAAAGAACATGTAACAATCTTTATAAATTACCCCTTATATTCCAAGGAATAGTAGACCGTTCAAGGATTTTATACTTTATATCTTGGCATTCTTGGTACATTGCTGGACCGCCTAGTCGTCGTACAGCCTGCAATAACAACAAAATACAACAATAAATAATAAAAACCTCTGTATTCGCAGTTTATGTTATGTAGTGTACAGGAATACATGGTTCAATTGCTCATTGAGGATGATTGAGAAATATTGATGGGCCTTATAATGTTGACAAGTTTACTGGTTGATAGTCATTACACCGATGACAAGACTACACGTTGATGCGCTTGACACTGTCAACAAGATAACAGGTTTATTGTTTTGATGATACTTGACACGTCCACAAGTTTAACGGAATGACACTGTTGATACGACTATAGATTTCAGGGGTTGACCATTCTACAAGTCTACAGGCCGACAAGTTTCACAATGGTGAAAAGTCTACAAGTTGATGGAGTGACAGACACTGTTGAATAGAAATCAGTTTGAAGGGGATGACACTTCGAAAAGTCTACAGCCAGACAGAGTTTAGAATGTCAAACAATTCTATGTAGTTCAATTCCTCACTGAGAATGATCGCGTAAGATTTATTGGGTTGACAATGTCAACAAGTCTACAGATTGCTGGGTTTGTCTTAAGGTTCACAATATCAACAAGTCTTCAGGTTGCTAGTGTCAGCAGGTTCCAGTACAATATTGACTACAGATGATTTAGTAAGGAACGATATGGGATCAACTACTGGTTGCTAAGTTTAACTTTGATCACACTATATTACCATACTGACATGCATATAGTTGAGAGCAGCCCTAACATAACGTGCTAGTTAACATGTTTAGCAGAGATTCTTACTGCTTTAAATTAACTTACAGCGGAGATTTGGCAACCTTGGGCTGGATGATCATTTGACAACTTTTTGTACAATATATTTCTGTACACTGGCCAGTTATTTTTCTCACCAGACATTTTTTCTTTTTGACAATTTTGTCACGTGACGATTTTGTCCACTGGGCATTTTTCTTTGTTTGACAATTTTGTCACGTCACTAGTGTGTCCACTGGACAGTTTTTTCTTGACAATTGTGTCACGTGACAAGTTTGGAAGAAATTTAATTCCATTTTGTCAACTGTTTTCCATTCGACTGACACTTAACTTTTAACTTTACTTTTGAATGTTTGTTGACAATTTATTTAGGAAAAACCGGTTGCACAGAACGTCGGTTTATATACTGTGTATGCGTTGTTGGAATGACACGAAAGGTGAAAAGCAAATTAAAATCATTACATACCACTACTAATACAAAGGAGTAAAGAGTACTTGGTCAGAGTGTATACATAAGTTCTGAATCCTAAAAATTTCATTATGTTATATTATTGTTAATATTTAAACATGAAAGCATTAACATCTTTAATTTCTTGATTTTTTTTACATCTGTGAAAAGTATATTTATAAATACCTAACCACACTTCCTTTATGTAGGTATGCAGGATGTGAATGATGTGTGGTCTAAAAATAAAATACTGCATAAAATCCATCCTCATTCCTTGCGCATGCATGTTCTTTATTTAGTTTATCTTTATTTAATATAGGATTACTATTATTTACTCAATTCAAGCTGAAGTTGTTTTGTTTAGGTTTGTTTGATTCGTGCTTCTCAAGGCCAGAAGCAACTTCACTTCCGCAAAATATTAATGTATGATGTTACGGGTGATGTTGTATGTTACCTGGAATCAGAACTCACTGACTTGGGAGGATGATAGTGTGAGACATTTTTGTTATACAAATATCCATCAATCATGCAATTCTTTAACATCACAATGTCAATACAACTCATGTGATTTATTAGAACCACGATATCTTTTTTATGCATTCATTCTCAAACTTTGGTAACAAAATGAATTCTCCCTCTTTAAAACTTATGTCGGTTGGACAATATTTATTTGCCTTGGTACATGTGTAAAAAACATATATTTTCTATACCTTATGTGTAATATGGTTTTTAATTTCATTTCGGGGGTCTTGAGAGTGAGGTTATATATGAAATATTGTTTTTATTTGCATCGTTTATGTCTCACAATTGAATTTAAAAGTAAGATATGATTTTTAATTGCATCGCTAAGGTTTCAAGATAGATTTTATACATGTAAATTGCATTGTTAAGATCTCAAGCTCGCTTTATATGTTAAATATGGTTTTTCATTGCATCCTCAAGGTCTCAGGACTGATTTTATTTGTGAAATAGGGTTTTTATTGCATCGCTCATAATCACTGGCTTAATTTTACATGTGAAATGTGATTTATAATTGCAGCCATCATGCCTCCGCATCTGTTTTATAGGTGTATTGTGGTTTTTTATTGCTTCATTTAAGTCTCCTTAGTAATTCTGTATATTCGCAATGCTTTTTGTTTGCGTCTCTGTGGTATTGGCCAAGGATTAAGGATTGATTTTCTATGTTAAATTTGGCTTGAAATTGCATTGTTAAAGTATTAGTGTTAATTTTGTATGTGAAATATGGTTTTTAGTTTCATAGCTTTATGATCAGGATTGATTTTATATGTTCAAGAGGGTTTTTTAATTGCGTCGCTAGGGTATCTGAAGTGATTTTCTATGACAAATATGTTTCTTTAATTTCATTCCAAAAATGTCTAAGGTATATTTTATGTACTTAATATGGATTTATTTTATATTTATTTATATTTATATGTTCTCACGACTATTTTATATCATTAAAAGGTTTTAAATTGTGATTTCATGGGTGATTTGTATTTAATTATGGAATTGCATCAAACAAACATCTCGTGGTAAGTAGACTGGAAAGATTTGAAATATAATTAATATTATATTGAGCTAAATGTGAAATATACGTATTAATAATAGATACAGTAATACCGACATACATGTAAGTCTTAACAGTATTATTATTAAATTTCATAAAATATAATTATTACAGGTTAGGATTTATACTTTTGTACAATTACAAGAAACAAATTTCAGTATTAATAAAAAAATTATCATACTCATAATCATAATGACATAATAATAATATAAGAATATTAATAATGTCAATACAACTACAGTATAAATTGTTAACGACAACGGCTTGCTTTACATGTACCTCAACGCAGACAGAAAGAAATCGCGCTGTTTAAAACAGACTGCCGTACATTTGGGGAAATTTATTTTTCTCGTGAACATTAATGATAGAGATTTTGCCAATGGACAAGTAACGAAATGGTTGAACGCAGAAATTTCGACTTTTTTGTTCAAAAGAACATTTTTATCACGTTAAAATTGAAAAGCAGAGATTCTGACCGGTTTTGTCCACTAGACATTTTTGTCAAGTGACAATTAAAAGTAGAGATTTTGACCATTTGTGTCCACTGGACATTTTTGTCACATGACGATTTAAACCGTTTTTGTCAATTTGACCAAATCAGGGATTTGGACCTGTTCTCTCTACTTGACAAAAGCAGCAAATTTGACAAAATTATGTACAGTCAAAGAGGTCAAATTGATTGTTTTTTTGTCAAAAGGCTGATGTTTTATCTCAACAGCAGAGATTTTGACCAGATATTTATTTGTTTAAATTAACTTTAGGACTGTACACATTTGTACCATGGTTTAATGTTCTTGATTTGCTTGTTATCTGTTATTGTTCGTTGCTTTTTTCCTGAGTTCCGTTGGACATATCTGTGCAATTTCGCACTTAGATTGTGTGTTCATTTTTAAACATCTTGGCCATGTTCATTGGTATTAAGAACCCAGTTTCATTGAATGTCAATCAATTTTGTGCATGAGTATCACTGTTTCTGATAATTAATTCGGACCTTGGGTAATATGATTAGGTTTCAGTATTTATCTGGGGGAGTCCCAGGGAAATTAATATAAAATTACAAAGAAAACAATTTCAGTCAAGACGAAAAGCGTAAAAGTACCAAATATGAAATGGATAAAACTGGTCATATGTTTTTGACTCAAAAACTTAGATACCATAGCCTAATTGAAGTTGTTTATGCTTAATTCATTGGATTATAATGCAATAAACATAAGTTTAAAAATGTAAAAAATGTTGGTCAGTGAAAAATTTGTTCGAATAAAGTCTGACACATCACTGCACTTAAGGTCCAGTAATATCCGAAAATACCTTGGAATTAACTGTTATAGAGAATCTGACAAGATCAAACAACTTTGCCACTGGATTGTGAAATAGAAGTTAATGTAGGTAATACCTACTAGACTACTATGTACTTTTTATCAGCAACCTAAATACCAAATATTATCATACCATGTATGTTCACTGAAAAACTGGCCTAATAAAAATCATGAAAACATTAATTAATCATTTATAAGAGAGCCGGAGAAAGTAAAGGACAAATCATACAATATTACATATGGTTTATGATTCTTACATTTTCATTGGATTATTTAGTCACGTGGTCCCCCAAAATATTCTGTGTATATATTCTATTTCTAAAGCATATTTAAGGCTTGTTACTATTTTTAAAGCATATTTAAGGCATGTTACTATTCATAAAGCATATTTAAGGCTTGTTTCTAAAAATAGATCCGGATATGTTACTATTTATAAAGCATATTTAAGGCTTGTTTCTAAAAATAGATCCGGATATACTCTTCCGACTCATTATTCTAAATTTAAATAAATAGAGAAAAATTAAAATGTAATATAACAATTAAGGACTTTTTACTCTGTCAATACGTAGTTATATGGACCTGTAAAAAAATATTGACCTCGGACTTCGTCCTCGGTCAATATTTTCCCCCACGGTCCATATAACTACGTATTGACCTCGTAAAAAGTCCATATTTGATAATTATCATTCAAGTTAATAGTTATATGGCTTAAGTTTACGCAGAGCCATTAAGAAAGATATAGAATGCTACTACCGTAAACCCACACACATTCTAAAAAAGCTACGAATGCTTGGACTAGGCACTGTATGCAAAACATATTAGAACGTGAATATGCACAATTGTCTTGAAGTTGTGTGGCTCTGATATTTTTTACGCGAACAAAGGAAAAAGCCAAAAATCGTGAAAGTACAAATATGCATATTGAGATCCTACATTTTAATTATATAATACATGTAAATTACGCCAAAAATAAAGCTCCTGTGAGATGAAAATGTTACACGTAATATTTTTTAAATTTTAAGTGGTAATTTGGAATGTTTCTTAATGGCATGTAAAACCGAATTACCGTAAGTGGTTTAATTCTTTTATGTTTAGTTAATAAGATATGTTTTCTCTACCGTGTCCCTACATTTGAGATATCATTCCATGATGTTGTAAAGTAAGAGTTTTCTATCTTGTTATCATCTATATGTGCCAGGTAATTTCTGTAATACTTTATTCTAGCTAAATCAGCACCAGGTGTTGTCTCCCCTGCAGATGGCAGACGATCAAATCCAAGAACAGGTGGCACTATTAATGTTAGATTCCTTATCAAACAGATCATCAAAGTCACATCAAATGTCTTAGAATCAGCAATACCTGTAATCACATATAAAACAACTCACAGTTGCAACAAGTTCATTATTAAATAAAAAGCCTGAAATTTATCATCAACAAAGAATATATCAATACATGTGATACCACTTATATGAGACTGAACCCATTTTATAACGTCAGTGATTGAAAACTTACTTTATTTACCTAATCAGATCTTATGCAATTGAACAACTCAAATCTTATACTACGTAAATCAATTAAAATGTTAACCGAAAGTTACCTGATGAAGAAGGAAACAAAAGATTCCATTGAGCCTGGTTAATTACTCGACTTTTCTGTAAACTAAGTAGTGTGTTGTATTTCTGGTTTAATTTTGATGGTAGAGAGGTTGGTGGAAATTCCCTGTCAAATAATGCACGGACAGCTCTCGGGGACAACCCTGTCAGCATCATGGACATTCTGACATGGTTATCTTCTTCCTCTGACAGAGATGACATTATTTAGTTATCTCTAACGATACTGAATGTGGCGTTTAACAACATTCAAACAAAGCATTTGCATTGCAATTGAATGCAACGAATAAAATAAAATCTTCAACAGACAAATGGTCCTTAAGTCACTTATGTAGTCACTAGTACCATCATCAAAATAGTATACATGTATCTATCAAAGAGGTCTGCTAAGAAGAACCTTTCAACTGTCAAATTTCCACAACTATTCCCTACATTTATCTGAAGAAAAATATAAGCAATTTATTACTGTTAAAGTGAATATCGGTACATAATATATAAAACATAATATAATATGGAGTAGACATTTCTAAATGCTGATGGGAATATCACTGATATAGTAATCGTCTAAATTTACTGCCCTTAAATTTCGGAAATTAATTAAGGTTTTCTATTTTCAAGGTATAAATATTGAGTGGGTCTGAGCGCCACTGATGAGGCTCGATTGGACGAAACGCGCGTCTGGCGTAGTAAAATCTATTCACCTCTGTATTTTTGATGACAATTTATTAGTAATTCGATTTCGATTTTTGTGCCTGGACCCGGTTGGTAAACAGTCGCTTGCGCTATAACTATTGAAGTAAATAAAGTGGGAAAAGTAAGTTTTTCGCTTGCTTTAGGTACACATGAGGTTTTTATCTGTAAGTCACGTTTTTATAAAATTAAATAATTCATAATCTTACCAAAATTGTATTAAATTAATGTAAAAAATAAAGAATCTTCTTAAATTATTAACATGTTTGACAAATTATTTTGTAGAAATTTCTACAGTAAAGCACTGTTCTGCATTAAAATGTATGAATATTCCTCTCGTAATTCTTTGGGGTAATAGTATCACGCTTCTTTAATTTTTTAAATATATTAAGAACGCAAAGAGTTGGCAAATAATGTTTTAACCCAATATTATTTTCATTCCAAAGAGGACTTTAAATTATTTAAATATAATGTGCATTTCATAATTGACCTTACTTCCTAACACCTTAACAGTGACTCTAAATTCCAGTGTTCACGTGGCGTCTTTCTTGGTATTGATGATGTCTAATAAATGTCAAAGATTGTCAGTTTTTAAATACAGCGATTAAGAGATTGGAACAAATTTTATGTAATTTTTGTTGTTATTTTTACATATAAATTTGCTTTTATCAATGTCAAATTTACTTTTAAGTCTACCTTTAAAATTAACTTAAGTGTTCTTCTTCATTAGCCTATGACAGTTTTTTACGATATCAATTTCCCACAAATAAAAAAACAATATCATCAATAAGAAGATTTTGATTTCCTGATTTGATTTTTATGCCGTAGAGCTCATCACTGTTTGTTGTGAGTTGTGCTCGCTATAAATACCACCCGTGGCATTAGTAAGATGAAAAAACCACGGAGTCACAAAGTAACGACAATTTGTCAAGGATACAACATACAAACAATTAGTCTTCAAGCAGGTTTCCACTTTTTGACTTTGCAAAATAGAAACAGTTTACAAAACTGGGTCCTTATGCGGTAGTGGCTATTTTGAATTTCTGATAAAGATAAACAACAGAAACATTGTACAGGAAAACCAGCAAAAACGACAGTAATGAAAATACATACAAAGCCTAACCATTTTTTAAATCTGAACAAAAATATTTATTAATTATGTTAGATTAAATCAATTCATTTATCCCAATACAAGTGAAAATAACAACACTTACGTATGAACAATTACTGATTTTTCTGTTTTACACCACTGTCAGCAATTTTGTAGTACAGACCCGTCTAAACCTTACCTTCCGCTTGAAAGCTGGCCATCCTTGTTGATTCAACCACACCACCTCAACTCAGTGTTTTCAGCCTACTGTTCTGCGAAGGCCCTCAAGCCTAAAGGCAAGAGTATGTACATCAGTTTATATTGAGTGCAAGAAAGTTTCACTTAAATTAACTACTTTCAGTCTATTTTCTCTTTTTTAAGACAGCAACAACAAAAAATGCGTTTCATCGTAGCAATTACAAAACAACAAAGATTGAATTATTTTGTTGCACTTGTTGGCAGATAAGTTATAATCAAAACCTTTTTTTTATAGTTCATCTAATTAAAACATGAACATGACTTGCAAATAACATATATATTCAATGAGACCATTTGTATGATTACCTCTGACATGTTTGTGTACATGTTTATAATGGAAGTGCAAAACACCCATACTTTGTAAATTCAAAAAGAAAATTATAACTTAATCAGTTATAAAACGCAAAGCACAATGTCAGACTCGATGACAAGAAAAATGTATGTTTGAAATAATATTTATCGTACATTCATAGATTCGGAAAAGGTGAAGTGCAATGTAGCTGCAAAAAAGTCTGTATTTTTTTATGCGCCCAAACGTACAAGCCTAGCAGCCCTCCTCACTGACCCCATCTTATAGTATGCCTAGGGTAATGTCAAACATCATTGTGTTGTGAAATCTAGATACTTGATTGACACGTTTTATGATATATACTTTGCATTACAAAAATGCTCATTTACGCATGTACAGTACTTGCACCCGTAAACGCAACACTTTGACTGATTGATAACTGATTGCTAACGAATTTTGGAACGCTGACGGATCGCTGACTGATTGATGATGAATGCATCCGTCCAAGATTATGAATCCGTCATTACCTTGGTAACCGTCAGCGATCATTGATCATTTAATTATATGCATAAATCGGTCAGTTTATGGACGGATGTGTATAAATTAATAATTTCAAGATAAAACGAATTTGTATATTATATCTCGTTCTAAAAAATAAAATAAAGAAAAATAATTAAAGAAAAAAACAATTTTCTTTATATTATATAATTAAGCAAATTTCTTTAAGGCAGGACATATGTACGGGTCGAACCCTGTAAACCTTAAAAAAACTTAAGCGATTTAAGGCGCATCAGTAGCGACGAGATAACTGTTCTCCTTTCTTAATCTATTATTGATTCTCTTTTTTTATTTCCGCGACTCGTGATTTCGGCTTATTCTATTTTCTGAAACCTATTACATGTGTATATTTTGTCGTAGGTAGGAAAACTGGCTCCTTTCCAATTAAATCGAGTGCACCCTGTCCGCAGTGAGACTCGAACCCGCATCCTCAATGTTGACAGACCACGTGATCAATAGTAGAGGAACTAACATAACCACTCGGCCACCAAGGCCCCCCTTAATCAATTAGAGAAAGATGCACAGAGGGCAACAATTTTGAATTCCCCTGAGAAAATAAGGGGTACGGGTAGGGGCGGAAAATTGACTTTTTAGCCTACTTCTTTTCGAATTCTACACAAGAGATCCTTATCGTGCAAGGAGACACTCTCTAACCACGTACACTATGTTCGCGACAATTCTAATATGACCTGAACTACACCCCCCAAAAAAAACAAGAGTGCACACCCATGTCCGCAAGCTGAGAACGCGCTGGGCAGCTCTGTGAAACCTAGTAACATACCGGTATTTCAAATACTTCCGAATTTAAAGGAAACCATTTATACTTATATTTCATTAATTATCGAATGACTTTGACAGACATCTTAAACAAATTGTGACGGCTAAAATGCAAAAGCAGAATTGCCTTTTATAGTACGCTTACATGTTAGCATCTTTAACTCATAAGCTTCTATATACAAACGCGTTTCGTAGTTTATTCTTTATTTATGATTAAACTCTGTGTAAGTTCATGCGACATAATGTGATAGTGAATAAAATATATAAATAGATGTTTTCGCTTTTGTCGTAAATCTTATTCAGTATTATACACCAGAATTCTTAGGAATTTTGGCATAGTAGTTTATTCTTTATTTCAAATTTAATTCTGTGTAAATTCATGTGACACAAAGAGATAGTGAATGAAATATATAAATAGATGTTTTCGCTTTTGTCGTAAATCTTATTCAGTATTATACAACAGAATTATTCGGAACTGTTGCACAGAAAGAAAACTGATCACATGATTAAACCACGACAAATGATTTGTTTAAGCGTTTACAAGAAAAAAACCTCGACATCGGTGGTTAAGGTAGCATTAATCTAATATTAATCACCGATTTGTCTTTTCGACCCTTACAGCGAGAGGGTCTGCTCGACTCATTCCTTAATTTGCAAAGAGCACCAGTTTTTCTGACGAAATTGTGCTGTTTCGTTGGGTTCTCCAGCTGTTCCCTATAAACAATAGACGCCATATTATATAGAATAATATAATTTTGAAAATATTGTTAACCAAACATACAAATAATGCTAACACGGAAGGGCGAAGTAAAAAAAAATTACGATTCCGTCTTCCCGTTTTTCGTCTTTCTCGCTTTTTCCGCTTTAACAAATTTCGAAGACAAATACGAGATGTACGACATGGCACGCGAGGTCAAATATTTTTTGAATTGATTGTGTTTTTTGTTTTTTTTTCATTTCTTTTTTAATTATTTCTTTTAATGAAATGACACTATGTGATGTTTATATTCCGTAACAGATGTATTACATGTAGTTATAGATTGGGGGGAGGGGTGAAATGTCCATTTATCATTTATAACTTTAGACTAGACTTTTCCGCTTAAAAAATCGAAGACAAATACGAGACATGCGCATTGGCATGCGATGTAATTTTTTTAAAGTTATTGTGTGTGTGTCTTTTTTTTATTTACTTTGTTTTAATTATTTTGTAAATAAAATGACACTATATGATGTTTATATTTCGTCATAGATGCATTAGTTATAGATTGGGTGAATTTCCATTTATATCATATATAACTTTAGACCAGTTTTAACTTTATTATTAGGTACAACGAGCCATAAATGAGGACATAACAGTTGACATTTTTATACTTGCAAGTGAAACGAATTTTCACATTTCGAAATATTAATTTTACTAACCGGAAGTTGAATGGACGGATTGGAGCGATAAGTCAAAATCAATCCGTCAGATCAGTCAAATCGCTCCAAATCCGTCAATTGACGGATACGGATTGGGAACAATCTGACGGATTGGAACGATTTGACTGATCTGACTGATTGATTACTGATTGCTGACGGATTTTGGAACGCTGACGAATCGCTGACGGATTGCTAAAAGTGTTGCGTTTTCAATCTCAAGTACTGTAACCGATAGAGCATTACACAACATCAGCTTCATAACATGGTATTTAGGAATTTCAGCTCATCCCACTATCCAGGCGCTCCAAAAAAATAATATCTTTTATATTTGATAATTCTGCTACTGGCATAGCTCGTTATACGTTTTAAACGTTTTGTTCTTGGTTCAAAGCGCCAGGTGATGTTCAAGGGGCATCGGTATGGCGTTCAGTTGGCTGACTGCTCACTATTAACTAACACAAACGTGGGTAAAAGTACTTAATTAAGTACTACATCGTTATATAACGTGTTCTGCAAAGAATAGTCGGGGTACCGCGTGTAGCAAGAATAGATTAAAATATTTGAGTGGAACCACCATCTTCACCGCGGGAATGTCGCAAAGGTCAAAGTACTGGTCAGGGAGAGAACTATGAGATATGCAGCGTAAAACAAGGGTGGGTCAAAGTAATCGAGTAGATTCAATGGCTCTAGTGCAATAAGAAGGAAGAAATCGGACTACTCCGCGAAAACATTCGGCTTAAATGCATCGAACAAACGGTTGGTTTTTCTTTTTAGTGAACCGTATGGTTAACCTTGCTGTCAACAATAGCTGTACGTACCTCAAAGTACTGAACAGGTATTCCGGGCAGACACAGACGAGATCCAAAGACAGCCAACTCCATACCGCCGTGAAGGATAAGAGGTTAGGTGTACCCTAAGGAAACAATCCCTGACACTGCGTCTATAAAGGGAAGGTGGAAGTTCTCTAAGTGAAACATTATATATAGTCAACTTAGTCTCTTCAGTAATCACATGAGCGGTGCTGGAAATGGCTTATGTACTGTTTAATTGAAACGTGTAAACTATGTAACGGTACATGCAACAGTAATGTGCAGTCCCACACTGTTAGTCTAGCAACTGTTAGATTAAAATTATTTATCCTGCAATCGTCCGATTAGAGCAGCTTAAATACGTTGTCTTATTATTTATATGTGTTTCACTGCCACTGTCTATGAAACGAGTTTAAGCCACGCCCATTTGAGGAACTACTTTTGTGTATTGCAGTAGTAGTGTACTTGTTTGACCTTTCTAGCCAAATGTAAACAAATCATAATTTTGCAATCGCGCATATACGTGTTTTTGTCTCAATCCATTAATTAATATATTATTTTCCTCTGTGTTGATTTTTTCTCTACTAAATGGCATTTAATTTAATATTAAGTTGACAAAAAATATATATAATTTTTAATAATAAAAAAAAATCATATACAAAATCATCTGCTCTCTTGATGTGCAACAAATTCGTGAAATATTTTCAACATGTCAGATTTCGAGGAAGTAGCACATTTTCAGATAGAATGGTCACCAATGGATCATTGGTCAGATATTTCCATGGATGAAGACTTGGAAAACACATTGTTACAAATTGATGCTTTGGACATTCCTTTGTATCCACCCGAAACAAACATAATAACAACAGTTGCAGAAATTCATTCTATTACATCAGAACATACTGGTATACGTAGTTCCACTGAACAGTCAAACAATCTTGAAACTGCAGTTCAAATGTTACCAGAATTAACTGATATTGCATTTGTCAATAACAATGTTGAAACACCTTCAAATGAAAACCATAATATCCAAATGAAGTTGCTACATCAAATCAGTTCAATTCTAACCATATTGACATGACTGAAGAAGAAATTCAAAACTATAACCTATTAAATGAAAACAGAAACACAGCTAAAAAACAATGTATGACATTAAACTTGTCCAAAAATTTTTGAAAGTGAAAAATGAAAATAGAGAAATACAAAACATTCCTCCATTTGAACTGGACAGTCTACTGGCCAATTTTTTAATAACAGTACGTAAAACGGATGGGCAACAACTTGAGCCATCTACTCTTAAAGGTATTGTTGCAAGTATAGACAGGAAACTTAAACGATACAAATATGGCAATTCTATCATAAATGACAAAGACAACCATTTCCAGTTAACAAAAGAAACTCTAAAAACCAAATTAAAAGTACAAAAAAAGAAGGGAAAGGTAACAAGCCAAAGAAGGCACAGCCACTGACAGATATATAATTAAATTCCCTCTATCAGCAAAATTTGTTGAGTGGAATATCACCAGAAGCATGTTGAACACCCTTTGGCTGAACAACATTGTTCACTTCGGATTACGAGGTGTGAAAGAACATTACGATTTGAGGTTTGTATTTAAGACCATCCTTAAACTTAAATTAGTTTTCTGTTTTCCAGCCTTCAATTTTGAAATATGAGTCTAAAAGGAGAAAATTATTAATGCTCAACCCCCCCCCTTTTACGACCATTAAAGTTATAATATGAATCAACTAGGAAAAATATTCATTTCAAAACCACAGCTGTTTAATTAAATACTATGTTAATGTTTGGGAAACAGCTAACCAAAATTTATTACGGATGGCATTAAAAATAATAAAGTGTAAAAAAATAGATATTATGTTCTGGTGAGAATGTATAGCTTTATTGTCTTCAGTAATTACTAGCTTATTCCAACTTTAGTGTCAATCAAATAATGAATAGCATTGATGAATGATGAATACTCCTCATATCATACCACATTAAAACACATTTTCTTACAAGTATGTTGATTTCTTGGTGTTACATGTAGTAACTTCCTTCATCTTTTGAATAAAGCGTATTTCAAATTTGAAAACCAGTAACATATCCGATATAATATTTTTCCAAATGATGATAAAACCATTTAGTACTGTAAATAATTTCTGTCCAGGGGTCATTAATTGCTGTCATTACTATTTCGTTTGCATTAGGCGTATCCTTCTTTACATTATCTGTGGCACCCATGATTCCTGATGACATGAATTTCTTTTGCTGATTTTCTATATCATGACTTGTACATATAATGAATGTTGTGTTCATTTAACAACATGCAAAAATATAAAAAGAACAAATTTTCACTTAATTTTTCATAACTTCTGTTAGACATTGATACAGCACATTCATTGACAGTAGCATGGAAGCATTTGAAGCATTATCAATATACATGTACAAAATGTTACTAATGATGGTATTGAGAGATATAAACAGAAACGGCAAGGGAGGGAGGATAACTCGTTAAAAATTTCCTGTCATTTATTTTAAATCCTGATACTACAAAACAAACAATTAATCTACAACACAAATAAATCTTTGTCATATTCATTTTATTTCGCAGCATTTTAAAACTGTTTTTTATCTACCATGAATCAGCATTATAAATCTGGTCCATTATTAATAATACAGTGACCTAAATCATAAATATTTCTCTGACCCCCCCCCCATTTTGCACAAACAAATATATAAAAGGACACGATGGTCTGCAAAGTAGAAAAAGGTGTAATAACCCATTATGAACGTAAAATTGTTTTTAAAAAACGGATTTTGAACAATACCACAGTTTCAATTTCCTGAAAAACTTTTCTTTTCAGATGGGGAGACATAACTTTGAACACCTCTTCCGATGGAAAAAATACTTAGAACTAAATGAACGACAAACAAAAGCTCGTACTGGTGAAAATATTAATGATGTACGAGATGTTAGTCCAAAAATGTTTGAATGTTTTGATGAAAAAAAATCCTATTGTTCTTTATGAGAAGTTTGCTTCTAAGCGACCATCCGTTATGTCCAATGAAAACGACCCATTTTACTTAGCAACACGCACCATACCACTTACCGGAGCTGACAATGAACCTTGGTTCGTGCGTCAACGCGTTGGTGTTAAAAAGTTAGCCAGCATAGTTAAAAAATGCAACAAAAGGGAAATTTTGATGCCAATAAGCGACTTACTAACCACAGCGCGCGCAAATATCTTGTACAAAAGCTTAAAGACCACAATATTCAAGACACTGACATAAAGCAAATATCGGGTCACAAAAATGTACAATCGATCAGAAATTACAGTTCGATTAATGAGGACAAACATAAATAAATTTCAAATGTTCTCAGCAACACATCGGTTTCGTCACACACTTCAACATCGCACTCGCAGTCATGCTTACATGGTTTTTTTACCTCCGCTTCATCCGAATCCGTTCATGCACCAGTTTCCTCTGTCGCTGGAGTGGACACTGCAACATTCTGTGCGCAGACAAACACGTCAAATAGGCTAAATTCTATGTTTTATGGCGCAACCCTGCAAATCAAGACCATGAACGTCTACATGTGCGACCGTCATTAAACATGCAGGAAAAGTTGGTACGCCGAATCGACGAGCTTCATAATACAGTACAACTTATGTGATATTTAAAAAAAATATCTTATTGTTATTTCTGTTGATAATTATTTTATTAAACTTGTCACTTGCATTAAATTTTATTCATAATTTACCTTGAACAGCAGAACTCGTTCGTGTGACACATCCATCAATTTACGTTAATCATGTTGATTACCAAAATACAGCGCGAAGTATGTAGAGGCGCAATAAGGGTAAAATTTTAAGATAAGTTTTATACAAAATTAAAAAAACTTTGGGAGTAAAAATTTTAGGATAGATTGCAGGATAAACATAATATTAGTATATTGACTTGACATAAACACAATATAAGGACTCGGCACGAAACGGGAAAAAAGGCTCGACAGAGCCTCGCCTTTTTACCCCGTTTCTAAGCCTCGTACTTATATTGTATTTATGTCAAGTCAATACCCTAACATTATATATATATATTGTTAAAGTAGATTACAGCTGTTACAGCTGTAATCTACATAATGTAAATAAATGTTATACAAGAATTTCACGTTATCTGACAAGATTAAAAAAAAATTGCAGTCTTTTTCTATCGCATAATACACTCGGGGGTAGACAGGTGTTGTAATATTAAGTGTCAATATATTGCCCATTATTTTAACTGATCGGATTGTCAACATTAAGGTTGTGAGCCTGATATCGGGGACGTTGTGCAATTTCATTTGAAACCTTGATTAACTTGGACTGACGGTTTTGGGACCGGGCGTTCTCATCGGACGTTTAGACTTTCTCCGCCGAAATAAAAACTATTATTAAATATTGGCTGTAATAATGTTTTTCTCTGATATATATAGGATAGTTAAATAGTTTTTCAACATGTAGCTGAAAACTACATATGGATCCTTGTAAGCAAGATAAATTTACATTGGCATAGTTAATAAGAAATAAAGCAATGAAACCGAACGAACAATATTAGTCAGAAAGTCAACTGACTATTCCAAATCTGGATTTAAACAAAATCTAAAACACAAAAAGTTTTTGATGTGGAATATGGCAACGTTACCTTCATTCAAAATATTTATTGAATGCCCCTACCTTGTATCTCTTAATGTCTCACATGAATATTTGATTCATTCCATTCGATGCGACTATACGCTCCCTTTCAACTAATGTATCACAACACGTGCCTTCCTTTGATATTAGGAACAACGAACGGAAGTGGTCGACGGGTTATGTATTGTCCGAAAGAATTACGTATATTATGTAACATCACCTGCAACATATAAGATTGTGCGTTGTGATATAGTCTCACACTGTAAAAGTCCAACAACAACTGTTAGACTAAATTAATATAAATATCTATAACAAAAGCGCTTATCTCATATGTAAATAAATGTAACAATAAATTAAATGTTATCTTATAACATTTAAAATGTTCAGCCTTTATCGTATTTCTCACCCTTTTATTATTATCAACGGCAAACATATAGCTTATTATGTCAGCTTATTTTGGAGCATATTTGTCTGTATTATGTTTAGTGAGCTTTGGTGGTCGGAAGGTCCATATGTAGTTTACTACTTACAATATTTACTAAACGTTAGATGGTGAAAGGACTTCATGAATGTACATTTGAGCCGTTAAAACGCCATTAATAAATACGAGTGGTGTCCGATAGTTCAATGACACGCCATCCCACACCATGACACAGCCGAAACCCAATCGATCGGTCTCATGTACACATAGATCAACATAACGTTTGCCTCTACATCTCCAAACACGTTGGCTGCCGTCAATATGATGTTTGCAAAAGTGAGTCTTTGACGTATCTGATTCCATGCAAGGCGATTTTGATGTAAGAATGTCTCCTCGAAAAGGTCGTCTTGCATTGATCCCTTGACGACGTAGAAGACGTCGGGCTGTATTCGTCGATATTCGCCTTCCGTGTACTCCTATAGTCTCGTGTGATAAACGGCAGTGCTGAATGGATCACGCAGGTGCTACAAACGAATGCAGCAATCTTGCTGGGGTGTTGTCACTCGTGGTGTCCCTGTGCAAGTTTTGTCATTTACTGAGCCGTTCTGTTGATGCCGCTGGGCCAAACGAGCAATTTTCAAAGAAGAGCGGGCGAATTCACGAAACATGCCTCTCTAGATCATGCCCAAAACCAGGTATCTTTAGTTGTCAGAAATTGGTATCATAATGACACTTGTGTTAGTGTTCAACTTTACAACGTGAAATGGGATATTCAAGGACGTTAGTTAAGCTTACAAATGTGAATTGTTTTGAAATCAATCATGCATGTCTTCGTGCCAAAGCAAAAGTTGTGTGCTTTATAGTGGAAAGGTACATGATCAATTTCATAAGCATTTAACATATTCTATAGGATTAAAAATATAGCTTAATAATAAAATATTATCCTGAGTCTAAATGCGGGCAGGGTTTGCTCCACTCCAATCACAAGGATTACCATTTTTCCTATCGTAGATCTGGTTTTTTACTTGGTATTCTGGCTTCTTACAACTGAATCTGCGATAAAGCTGAAAAAAGCTTAAAATAATTATAAAAGCTATATCCTTTGGAGATGCAAGCACTTTTACGTAAAGCCTATAATAATTGTCTGACAGAACGCGGTATACGCCAAGTTTATATTTCTATATTTTAATAGTGGTTAAGTGAAATATTTACCAATATAAGAGAGTCAAGTTTTTATTGTAAAAACACCCGATATTAAGGCACGAAAACTAACAATTCCTGTCAGTTGAGTCGAGCACACACTATTAAATAGAAATATAAACTTGGCGTATTTCCTAATATGATCCTACTCAACCTGCTATCTCCTCAATACTTATGTTAAACCTGCTTTTCCTGAACACTTGTTAGCCTTCCATCTTCTGACATAATTGTACACAATATGCTCTTCTATCCACTGATATAATTGTATAAAAGTTGCTACTTTTTTATTCTTATATCAAATCTGCTCGGCTATCTACTGGTATTAAATTTACTATCTCCCGAATTACTCGTATCAAACATACATCTTTTGAATACTTGAATTAAACCTACTATCTTCTCACATACGTGATCAAATGAACAGAACTTAAAAGTTGAAAACTTACATGTAAAAATGATTAGTAGAGAAAGCCTCGCTAAAATCAGTAATGTGCTTTCAGACTATATAACGCTTGTAATAGAATCGTAATAGAGGTTTGGCATGCCATAAAACTGGTTTAACCAACCATTTCTTTTGAAATGCCGTTAGCAAGTCAGGACCATTGCTGTAGTTGCTTAATGTTGGTTGTTGGTTCTGGAGTTTGCCGGTGTCTCGGACATTGATCTGTGGATTGTCTTTATTTATAGTTTCATCGGTGTTCTGTATTTTGTTATTAAATTCATTTCATCAGAGATAACAACGCCCTTCTCTCAATAAAATGTATGATGCCATAAATCATGTATGAATTGTTTTTAATCAAACACAGTTTATCTACACATATATAAACTAGAACTTAAGGTAGCTATTATCTTAAATATAAAACAAATTTGGCACAGTCTTTTGAAGTATAAAGATATCATTTGATTTGTATATTATACAGTCTTAAGATAGAAAACGAAAAAAAAAACGCAAAACCTGTAGGAATCAGTCAGCGATAATCGATCAGTCACAATTCGCAGTCAGATATTAATCATTCAAATCATTCTAAATCCGTCCATCATTCAATTGCCTGTACAAATCACAGTCAATTAATCACAGTTCAAAGTCACTTCCGGTCAAATTGACGAATTTGGAACGATTTGACTGATCTGACGGATTGATTCGTACTGATCGCTCTTATCGGTCCATCCAACGTCCGTTCACTTAAATTGATCGATTGATTGGTACACAAATATTCCGAACATAATCAATCAATTTATTTCACTCTCAAATATTAGAAGTACGAAGATGTCAACTATTATTCTCCAATAATTCGAAATTTAATAATGTGTCGTATTACCTAAAAAGTAGGCATAGACTACACATGTAGTTTAAAGTTATGAAAGGTATAAATATTAAATATTCTCAAATTATAATTACTATATCTGTGACAGAATATAATTACGCGATTTCAGAATGTTAACTAAACAATAATCAAATTTTATTAAGCGTAAAGGAAGTGCATAAGTCAAACAACGCGGAAATCATAAACAAATTAAATGTATTTTACTTCTCGTTTTTGTGGTCGCATTATTTATATATTTATTTGTAAATTGTTTAACACCATTTTCAAAGTTATACCAACGCTAGAAAAATATAGCGTCGAGTTATTATTGGAGAAGAGCTAGAGAACCGAATTATAACACCTAGCCTTTTACAGGAAAACTGGCAGTATTTGCAAATTTAAGGATTAATCCAGTACACCCTCATCCCAGTTACGGTGAACAGACAACATTAGTGTGGACATACAAGTGACGTATAGTATATTTTCCACTCGGCCTCCGAGGTCAAGTATTTTTTTTAAGAAGGTGTTGTCTCTGCATCTCCTCGGCATTGACTATCAAACACGAACATTACCGCGAGGTATTCTTCGCAATTCCTCTTGCAACATCTGTCGAAGTTGACCCAGGGTCTACATGGTGGTTTGCGCTGGCGCACACGTTTGTCAAGTAGGTTTCAAACATGTTTAATGGGATCCAAATCCTGCTGGAATAATAACTCCCGCCGATGGTCAATAATTGGAATACGATGTAGTTGAAAGATGTCGTCTCTGCAACGCTGAGTCGTTAAGTTGTGCGGTACATACACAAGCTCTGGTTTTCTGTCATCTTAGATCGCCGCTTACATCATAACGCTACCTCTGTCGAATCTATCCACTTCCTCGACACATGACTGCGCAAATCGTTCATTTCGTCGGTGGTAAACACGTTTTCTACCATCACGTTTCTGTAGCAGGAACCGAGAGACGACACTAAACTAGAATATTCGCCAGTTCTGAAATGTCCAGACCATCAACCAGATGACCCTCTAACTCTGCCATCTATATAACACTATTTAATCCTGCTCTCCGTTTCTGACGTAACCTGGTTATGCGTGGTCTACCACTTTCTCGACGGTGATTAGGCGTACCGGTCTGTTGGAATCGGTCAATTGTCTAGAAAGCGTCATTTTTATAATGTGGTAATATGAGAACTCTGAAGAAATTACTTGTTCATTTAAAATGTCCAATTGCCATTTAAAATTATAATTGATAAGTATTAAAAAAATAATCCTTTTTATAATTTAAAACGTAGCTATGCTTTTCTTTTTTAAAGAGTATATATTAAGATTATGACTAAAATACTTTTGTAGAACTAGATATTTTTGTCCAACATTGTCTTGAATGTTTACAATATATATATATATATATATATATATATATATATATATATATCTGTTACTAAATTTACCAATATATGCATTTAATTTCTAAATTCTAGATTTGAATGATCTCACTGATCGAAATGCTCGCTGACGGTCACCAAGGTAACGACGGACGAACCAGATTTATATTACCGTGCAAATTGGTCTGTCACAAGAGCAATAAGATGGAAGTTGATTTTTGCTAGTGCAATTCGTCCCTTTAAATCGTTTTAAAAATAAATAAAACGTTCTTTGATGTCATCTAGTCCTCAGCAAAAATATTAATTGAAGACTGTTTAATTTTCAATCACAAACGATGACCAATACTGAAAAGTTGACAGTCATATAGAAGAAACAATACACGGATAGAAGAGTCCGTTTTTTATTAACCTGTAACTGTACGTAGCACGGTTTGAGAGTTTACAACAATAAATTGATTCTGGAAAAAGAAAGGCCAATTGACAGGAAGTTTCCACGCATTTGATTGTACCCTGGAAGCAATACAATATTTTAACAAAACTTGTATAGTGCTGAAACTCTATAGTACCTTCATTGCCAATGTGCTGTCTTTCATATTAAGATTAATGCGGTGGATGCAATCAAAATAGCTTTCGACTTTTGGATTATTCAATAGAAACATGCTATGTATATGTGAAATTGAAGGAAAGGGTTAACTTTTTGCTCTTGTTTTTAAGAAGCCCTTTAAAAATGCCCTAATGCGAAATGAAGACCAAGTCAGCAAGAAGAGGAACACTGTTGGCACACGCTGGGTAGCCGACCCGGGCTGTTGAAATACATGGTTAAAAAAAATGAAAAAGTGTTATCAATCAGAAAGTCGAAATTCTGATGAATTAAGTAATAAAGAACTTTTAATAAAATCAGGGTGGTCGTTTAATATGATGTTTCCCCTCCTAAAACCATATATTTGTATCTAATTTTGGCATCATTTTACGTGAAACAAAATTGAAATTTTTTTTTTACATTTTTCTTTGTTCATATTGAACGATGTAATAAATTCGACATACAATGTATTTAGAGCCGACGTTTCTTGAGAGATAAAAATACCGCATTTTCTGATTTATTATCATTAAGTTTTATATTTTAACAATGTAAATAGTGTATTTAAACAACAAATTCCTTAAATCTCGCGAAATTTAATACACTCTTATCCTAAGTAAACATAGATAACGTGTGTTTATAATAACACAGAACGACGTCCACCTTGCAATAAAATATACGATACCATATACGTTAAATGGTACTTAATCAAACGCAATTTATCTACAAATCGATATTCGTGAACTGAAGGTCCCACTTATATGAAACACAATTTGTACATTCCTTTGAAACGAAGAATATATCATTTAATGTAAGCGTTGATATAAAATGCTGTGGTGGTGTCATTAGTTTATAACTTGTCCTGATTTGATTTTCAATACTTTTTTTAGAGTTCAGAGCAGATGTACTTATTTCTTTGATAAACAACTGCATAATGTACAAGCTGTAGTCTTGTCGCACGATAATTGATGTAAATGTTTTCATAAAAATTTGCATCGACAGTTGAAACAAATATAACGTCTTAATATTATGTTTAATATTGTGTGCAAAGTGGTCTGGAAACATCATAACTTTTTGTTCATATTTAAGACAACAATCTAAAACACCGAGGAGTATTCAGAAAACGATAAGACAAACATTTGAGTAACACAAACACAACTGAACCTCGGGGTGGGTGTGCCAGGTACTTGGAAGGGTACACAACTCCTGCTCTACCATTGGCATTAATTGTATCAAAATCCGGTTATTGGTCATATCAGAGGGTAGTCATAAACTGATAAGAGTTGTGAAAGAGGCTACTATAAGCTGACAAATCAATGTTCATCGGTGACAAGGAGGTGTCATTTGTCTGTAGCTTTAACAATGAGAAGTAAAATAATTGTTTGCTAATATAATACTTAATTAGACCAGTGAAATCCTTCCAGAGATAAACTCAACATTTGATTTTTATAAATGCGAAATGATGACAATCGCGAAAAATATCAAAAACGATAACTGATAGAAGGACAAACTTTATCAACAAATACAATTTTACATTAACTGTAGAAGAGTACGGTCTAAGATTTGCAGAAATTTGATTTCTTGTCACTTAACAACTATATTTGGGAAGGTAGCATTAAGGGTAATAGCCAACATCTTTTAAGTTGCGTGATTATTTACATTTAATATATCTTAAAGAGCTTGAGACAAAAAATTTGAAAATACTGAGGTTTCTTCAGGAAACGATCAGTAAAAGACAGAAAAATACGGTTATTCAAAAGATAAGACAACAACCAACGGACGAAAAAGACAGAAGAAAAAGTAAATAAAAAACTAGATAGGATGAATCCCAGAAAACCGTTGGTGAGTATATGTTCTCCGGAACGGCAAGAAACTATTAATTCAGCCGTGATACGCACCATTGTCAATTTTCATGTAGGTTCAGGTATAAGCCAAACCAAGCTGTCTCATTTGTGGGTTTATTATCATGTTTAGTAGAGTAGATGTGATCAACATAAAATTAAAGGAGAGGGCTAGCTTTTGTTCTTGTTTTTAAGAAGTAATTGTATAAACAGTGTCTCATACTAGCAGATGACCAAGTCAGCAAAAAGGGGAACATAGTTTGTACACACTGGGATCCCGATAGATTCTTGAAAAACAAGTCCACCGGATATGAAAAAAGTATCAAACAGAAAGTCAAAGTTGTGATTAATCCAGTAGAACTTTTCATTTGAGAGGTAATTTCAGAAATATGATTTTCCCCACCTAAAACCAGATATTTCAATCTAGATTAGCCATTCATTAAAGTGTAGCACAGTTGAATCTATTGTTTACAAGACATTTTCATGAAATAGACTATAGAGAAAAACACACAAAATATGCTTTTCATTATGTAAAATGTCATCAAAGATACCGAAGTTCATATACAATGTACTTTACCACTCCAGACGCGCGTTCGATTTAATCAAAACTCGCACGTGACGATAACATCCAAATGACCAAGATGTTTTTTAACTTTTTTCATCAAAATTTCAAATACAAACTTGATGAATTCAACTCATGCAAAATGCTAGATCTGTAGACTGGAATTCCAATTATCAAGATTGAACGTTTCCTTTGACCAAAAAGCTGCTGAATCTAATATTAGTTTTACCAAGTTTTAAGTCATCCTTTAGAACTTCTGTAGTAGTAGCCAAGGTTATAAAAAAGAACTCCCAGTGGCAATCAGGCATATTTCTTCTATACATGTTTTTCTTTGAGAACATGCTATGTCTTGGAAATCACAAGAGAAATGGAATAACGCAGAAACGATCGGAAATTTATGTGGTCTGTTTTGACACACAAGTTCGAGTTGAAAAGGTACTTCTTACCGATTTTAAAAATCTCAAGTTTGTTGTGAAAAATTGTGATCAATAGTAACCACAACATTAATTGATTAACGATATGACGTAACAATTTCATAGGTTTACAAGTTGACTAGTTTGTCAGTAAACAAAGAAGGATCTTCTCTACAAAGGACACTGATATCCGCATATTCCATGTTTTGAAAAGGAACAAGAACTGATGATTATATTCGTATGAAAATAAGAGAAAGCAGAGAAGTTATCAAGCCTATTCATCAATTAACCACTTGATTGGTGACATGGTGTTTGTAGTATCATCAAAATTTTATATGAGATTCAAAACATATGTTTTAACAGTGATTTGTTGATCATTTAGCAAAAAAGATTAGATATTTTGATACCCAAACAACCTTGTTTGGTTTGTTAAATGTTGTTAGAACGAAAGACTCAAAATATTTTGCAGCCAATTTACAAAATATCTCATGTCTGATTTCTAAAACGTATCTGAGTACATTGAAGTACATTATAAAAGAGCCCTGTTATATAATACGTAATTTAAATGGTCACTAAGTAAATACATTGCAGAACGATAATAATGGGCGGTAACATTTGTTGACGGAGTGATACTCTAGCGATGGAAGCTACTTCATCGTTAGAGTATCACTCCGTTAACAATTAGATTATATCGTTAGAGTATCACAATGAAGGTCGCTATAAAGACCACTTGATCTAAGTAAAATAAATGTCGAGCATTGCCGATGAAAGCATCCTTGTAATAAATACATGTAGAGATACTGTGAAGTGCATATTCACGAAAGAATTTTAGCAAACTATATAAATAATTATTAAACAGTTTTAAACCAATGTCTGTGTTGTAAAAACTCGGAAGTAGCCACATTGCATATGGAAAATTATAGTCGAATTTTATAACGCACACAAATCAAATAAACTTAATATTACAGCACTTGTAAAGCGTTGAAATCCATGCAAGGAAAAATACACCACATGCATTTGTTAATCGATAATTTGTATCAGTAAAGTCAAGAGCACTCGACGGTCATTTAAATAACTTAAAACATGCTATTATTTTACAAAGCTACAGGGACTCATTCCTTTGAAAAACAAATGACTTATAATGTCAACAAAATAACGACTTACATAGAAAGTTTTTATAAATACCACTAATTCCTTATAAATATGTGATCATAAAGCACATGCGATATTGGTTGATGTCATATATTTGTGAAAATAAATTGGAAATTACACTTCCACTTATTCTTCAAACATATGTGATGAAAAAGCACATACAATTTAGTTCGTAAGCATGCGTTAAAATAAATTACACATATATTGCATTGATTTTTCGTACATATGCAATAATTAAATATAATGATGTTATTTTTTCGTGGACATGATGATTGGTAACTCGAAGGGTGATTAATTAAAGGAAGGTACTCTTACTCGTACGGAGAACCTCTCTGTACCTATGTTTTATTGAGTCATCAGGTGTTGTTGTTTAAGGATTTTATATTTTATTGCATGTCTTTGTTTCGATCAGGATTTTGTGACTCTATAAGAATTCTATATTATTGATGACCGATCAGTTTTTCAATCGTTTTCTCTTCTACGAGATACACTAACAACTACAAGTTGAAAAATTACTATTAATACTAAGTAATTATTAGAACTATATTTTACAGAAATTCGTTTAAACATGATAGGTGAAAAGTATTAACTAATTTTACTTTATCGTTGTCCAGTTTGTGATAAGTATGGATCTTATTCTTATTTTTAATTTGACGCGATCGTTGCCCATTTAATGATATGAAGTAATGACTCAACGGGTTTCTACTATTTGATAAGAAAAGGACATTTAGTTCTTTTTAAATATTTTTTCAAATATATTTCAGTTATATTTTTATTGTTCACATCTTTTTAATATATGGAATTGCTTGCTTATTTTATTGCCTGATTAATCACTTGTGAGTCACTTCCTTTTTTATATCATTAATAACTAGATATTAATGTAACCCCAGAAACAGCCTCATCTACATCATTTTGATACTTACACTTCATATATGAGAACATGGCTCATATCAGAGCAATAATTTACGAAAAGCGAGACGATTTTAAGTTCAATTTTTTTTATTTTCCTAACTTATGCAGCAATATTCCAGCTTTTCTTCATACGGTGTCGATTTTTCTATTGATCAGATACATGTAAAATTATTTTTGAAAAGTCTTCATGTCTTCAGGATAGACTTATAAATCTCTTCGTAACACGTAACTCGAATTTGACAATGGACTGTTACTTTCTTCAAGACTGTTTAAATACATTTGACAAAACGCTTACATTCCCAGAACAATCTGCAATCTGACATTTTAACCGCAACGGTTTGACAATAAACTGTTTTTATCGTTGTGAAGATTAAATGGAATATGCCGGTATGCAAATTTCACGATGTTTATCCTGATTTTTTTCCATCAGTATAACCTTCTGATGTCCTGAACGGATACTTTTTCGCTCAGAGCATTACATCATAATGAAGTTTTCGAATAATATTAACATCAAATTGACACAAAACAATAAAAATTACTAAAATTGCTATCCTACCCTCCAAAATATATATTCTGATTTAATGACAAAACGTTTACATTTCCCAAAAAATCTGACACTTTAACCGAAATAGTTTTACAGTAGAATGTTTTAATCACATTAAACAATGTTGTAGAGATGAAATGAAATATGGAGGTATGCAAATGTCATTACTTTTTTCCTGATTGTTTTCATGGAATATAACTTTTTGATGTCCTGATTGAATAAATTGTTGCCGATAGCAATATTTCATATGCCATTTTTATAATATTAAAATCAAATTTACTCAAAAATCATAAATATGACTAGTATTGCTATTTTACCCTCAAAATTATATATTCAAAGTCCTTGACAAGACATTTTTTACTAACTAACTGAATTTTTGTCTGAATATAAACATGGTAGATGTTCCAGATTACCCACAGTAAAAAAATGTGGTGGGGAGCATGTGAAAGATTTAAATTGAATTAGAGACCTAGAATAGTGCACACGGAATTTAATTTACGGACAGACTGGTCTAAGCTAACGATTCGTATTTATTGTTAATGCCTAAATTATGCTTTGTAATTTTAAGCTCTATAAAGACAATTGGGATATAATGAAACATTTAACACACATATAATGCTCGTTTATTCGTACGTCAATAGAATACGTGTAAGTATGATTTGCTTTTCTGTCAGTTTATGTTTCTAGTGGTTGAAAATGCAATTGTCATATTGATATGTAGTTGGTAAATAAATTGTCAGTGCTACGTAAACTATGTTTCATATTAAAAAATCATAATCTTGAACTTTACCTACATGCTGTAAGTTCTAAAATATGCTTGTAACTATGAGATAAGTGTGGACAAACAAATGTCTTGAAATCAGAACAAATACAGCACAAAGCGGTCAGAATAGTCACTGGACTTCCCAGATGTTGTAGAATTTATTCCCTGTTTTAGCAGATGGGATTTTGAACGGAAGATTTCGTACGCCCAAAATAATTCATATATACTAAAATGCCAAGGTGAATCTTATTGTGGGGGTAACAAACACAAATTAGAAAGACGAAAAGGAAATTATTTTAATACAGATTCAATTTATTTGGCAGTGTGTCATGCTCAAGTAATGTAAAAGAGATGCACGCACCTTATGTTTGAATTTTTGTATAAATAAGTTAGTGTTTTTTTATTTTTTTTATTTGCTACCATACGATTTAATTCAACAACTCAGACAAGTAAAATCAGATTATTACGGAAGAAAAATTCGGCTTATTTGTCGATGACTGTCTGACTGATGATTTAGATGAGAATATATTTAAAGCAGTAAATCAGTAAATCAAGCAAGCAAAAGACGGAAAGTGTTTCAGATTCACACGGACAATTAAATATGTTATATAAAATTTGCAATAAAATATGTCTACTCTCATTCAATCTACATATGTTTAGTCAGATAGAAGACATACACAGACGCCTGGATGCATGTTTTTGTATCTATGTGATTTATGAAAATTATTTTATTGCCAGTCAATCTGGCTTTCGATAATCGTTTTGAATGTAATATTTGTTAAGACTTAAACTAAATGCAAGTTTATATAAGCTGCATAAATTCTCACGCAGCGACTATAGAAAAAAGGGGGAGTAATAAACAGATTTAATTCTTATTACGCTGTGTTTCAGTTTGATAATATTCAAGTATCCAAGTTCCTCATATGAAAAGTTATCATTCATGTTTGAGTTAAATTTTGGGATATTTTTCTATTTAAAATATTTAGAATTACATGTATCTTATACAAGATCAGGCTGAACACTAAAAGAGATGCGGTTCAAGCAGAAATATATTATTATTTAAATTAACATGTAAGAATAAAGCTATGCGACACACCAAAACTTGGAAAAATAAAACAAACATATTTGAAATTTATATCATATAAACACGCACTTAAGTAGTTTTGTGTTCATATAAATTGCGATGGGTCCCTCTGATTTACATGAAATAAAAATGCTTCAAATAAAACTTTGTTTGCTTATTTGTTTTTTAGTCTCATACAATTAAAAAGATATTTGGCATTTTATATTATTCTTTTTATATTTTAATTTTAAATTTGTTGTTTTTAATAAATTAGGGAGAGGCTAAAGGCGACACACACAGGATCGCAGAAAACACAGGGAACGAATTGTGTGTCTGTACGATTTACTTATGTAGTGTTGATAATTTCAAGTAACGGAGTAGCTTGTATTTATGTCTAGTGCACACCAGAACTATAATATAGGTGCATTAAGGTGACTACTTTCCTTTTTATTGTGAAGTGAGGTTTAGTAGTGAGTACTGAGTAAAAAATCACGATGGACGACATCCCCCTACTAATGAAGAGCAGTTCGATTCAACGATGATACGCAAACTGTCAGAGGTAGATATCACTCACGTAAGCGTCAATTATCCACTAATTTAAATGAGTCCATGACCCCCCTCAACTAGACATAAATCAGCATCAGTTTCGCAAAAAACACAAATGTCTTGCCAATCGAGTAGTCCACTTAATAAACTCTTACATTCTAGACACAAAGGGAGTCTTTCAATGAACTTATAGCTGAACTAAAACATGATTTGAAATTAGTTATTTCTGAGGCCATAACATAAAATATAGCCCCACTTCAACTGGTTGTCAATGATCAAGGCAAAAAGAAATGAGAAACTTTCTCTAGAGAACGAAAGCTTAAAAATCTTAGTAGGTGATAAATGTAGCGTTGTTGCTAATGCTACTGAAAAATTCATGCAGGACAATTAATGGATAGTTGAGGAACACAACAAGCTTGCTGGCGAATAAAGATCTTAAGTGAAGAACGCACTGCTCTCAAAGCTGACTTTATTAACATGAAACTAGAACAATTTGCCCTTAAATCGGAAAATGAGACTTTTAGAGGTGAAATCTGCACTTCGAGTTGATTATGAGGAATAAACAATATGGTCAAAGAACGTCCATCAGAGAACAACTTCAAATGACTGATGATATTACAGTTGATTTGGTTAAAAATAAGCTGAATCTGGAACCTGGAATTTCGGTAGAAGATATCAATCCCTCCCACATAATCGATGAAATAAAGTGTGGTAGGGTCCAACTTCAGGAACTGGATTTATTTATGTCAAAAGAAGCTTATAAACAAGCAGAAAATAATCTTTATAACCGAGGACCTTACTAGAACCAGGCAGGCTTTAATGAAATGGCTATATCAGTTCGTTCTGGATTTTGACGGCAAAATCTTTGCGGTAAAGGAAGAATGTGCTATAAAAACTCAAAAGAAGGCATTGATGTTCTCATTGAATAGAATTTGCAATATTTATTTTAGGTTAACAAACATAACATGTACAGTTTAAATATAAAATATAAAAATATGGTACCTTTCAACCATCCTCCGCAAATTTGGTTTATGATTTACAGAGAAGTCAACCCTCGAAAATCATTTAGAGAAAAAGTGAATTAAGTAAAATTTAATTGTTGATCTCTTGATTTAAGAAGGCCAAATTGTTTTATTCTTTTTTTACTTGATACTTAATTTATTGATAGTTCATTGTACGAGTATTTACACATTTTATGACTGAACCTTAATTATATCATGTGATAGTTTAAATCCTAGGCGTGCTCGACTTGATGCTCTATTGTTTGACAGTTTATTGAACACATTTTATGAATGAACCTAAAGTATATCACGTAATAGTTGAACTCAAAGGCCTACTCGACCTGATGCTCTGTTGTTTGAGAGTTCATTGCACGAGTATTTACACATTTTATAAAAGGGTCTTAAATATATCATGCAATAGTCAAATTCCTAGGCGTAATCGACTTGATGAAAATGCGCGAACAGTGTAGTGCCCCTTGGAAATAGTTTTCAACTGTCTAAAATATCTAGTTCAATTATACACTTAATCGCACTTAGGCGTCTGTTCTCAATAGATATTGTATTCAAACGTACTGAGAATTTAATTTCTCTATCATGTTAATAATCGACGTTTTCTTATTTTTGAATTTCAAAATATTTGTTGCACTTAAAATCTTGTTTAACGGTGTTGGGGGAAGGCTACTGATATGAAACTCGGTGGCTATTTTAAAATTTATCTTATTCCCTTATTTACAATTTGAGCGTATTGCTGTTTGTCCAAAAGTTATTTTTTATGAAGAAAAGCCAAAAGTATTTTGTATATTTTTGGTGTATTATAAGATGTCTTATAAATAATTGTCTATTTAATTCTTATAGATTGTATTTTCAAACTTTTCTTACTAATCCCTTGCCGACGGTTGTTATATTTATGTTGATTCTGTTATCTAATGAGGTACAACAAAATCCGGGGTCGGAAGATGAAGACAAATTATCGATTTCTCACTTAAATGCTCGAAGTATGCGCTACAAAACTGACTATATTGAATGTTTATGTAACGAAGCAGATATCATATGTTTGACGGAAACTCATTTAGATGATAATGTAAAGAACGATGATATATTTATAGAGGGATATTGCGTAAATCCCTTTAAAACAGTTCTGGGGGTGAGGTCATGGTTTATGTTAACACTTTATTACAGGCTACTCATCGACAGGATTTAGATTTCAAAGGCGAAGTTCTTTGGATTGAAATCGAATTCTCTAAACAGAAAAAATTTCCGTCCGTAGTCTATCGCCATCTGAATGAAACATCTCAATTTTAGGATAAATGTCAACAGTCCATTGAACTAGTTTAACACTCTTCTTCGAATGTAATTATAACTGGAGATCTCAATGTTTATCCTTATTTGGGAACGTAACCATAAGTTTAATCTAATAATGAACCGACAAATATCATTACTGACCCTACTATAGTTTCTGATAATCGTCAATCCCTATTAAGACATATTCTAGTTAGTGATGACTGTGTTGTCTGTGACTACCAAACAAATACAAGTTGACAGACAATACAGTGATCCCGAAGCTACTATAATCTATTTGAAAGTATCGTTGCGAAAAAAAGTCGTATAGGAGATTAGTATGAAATCATCGACAGGCCGATTTTCAAACGTGTAACGAACTGATATGTGCGTTCGATTGGGATATATTTATCAATTCAAGAAAGACTATAGATAGTAATTGCAGAAACCTTACTGAAACGTTTGTGTGATTCAACAATGTGTCCCTAGAAAAGAGTTTATAAATCGACTCAATGATAAAATATGGTCTGCTTAAATAAGCCAACTCAAAAATGACAATGGCGATATAGTATGAGTATGCTATGAGAAAGCCTTCTTAATAACTATTTTTACTCGGTGTCGAAACTCAATTATTAAAATGTCCCGTTTTTGATTCGCGAACTAACTTAGTTATCGATATCTTAATTGTAACTCCTCATGACGTCCGTGATGTTCGTCAATTACTGAAACTAGGTAAAGAGCCTGCGCCCGACTGTATCAATCATCATATGCTAACAAATACGAAAGATACTATTTGTGTTCCGTTATCAAAAAATTTTAATTTGTGTCTGTCCACAGCTCAATTCCCAGAACTGTGGAAAACCGCACCCGTTATGTCACTTTTTAAAACGGGAGATCGACAGGAAGTCTCCAATAATAGACATTTATCTTATCCGTTGGCAAGGTTTTTGAAAGAATTGTTTTAGGCATGTGTTTTATCATTTGATTTCTATAATTTGTTGTGTAAGTGCCAGTCAGGCTTTATTCCAGGTCATTCTACCGTCCGCCAGCTAAAATAAATATACCATACAATAATCATGACTTTTGAAAATAAAAACATTACTTCTTTCATCTTCTGTGATGTATCCAAAGCGTTCGACCGTGTCTGGCATATCTGTTTACTAATAAAACTTAAAGCGTATGTCGTGAATGATTACCTTTTTAACTGGTTTAAAAGTTATCTATTAAACAGATCTCACATTGTTTATATAGCAAATTCAAAATCCCCTCTCAAGCAGACAAACGCAGGAGTGCCACAAGGCTCTGTCCTTGGTTAGTCCTCTTCTTTTCTTAGTTTACATTAAAGACATAGCTGATGACCTAATCAGTTTCACAAGACTATTTGTCGACGATACCTCCCACTCCCTTCTACTATTAAAGACGTTGTAAATTTAGATCTAGAGAATATTGCATCTTTGTCTTATCTCATTTTTATCCGTCCTTATAGGGAGTATGCCTCTGAGGATTGGGACGGGTGTTATCTCGGTGTTATTAACAACCTTTAAAAACGACAGATAGCTAGTAGGGAGTCAATATATTTTGAAACTGGTTGGAAACTTTTAGAGAACAATAATAGTATTCCAATCAGAATAAAAACGTAAACGTTGTAAAGGTCCATCCAATGAACATTCTGACAAGTCTGGTTTCAATTGGCCAACTGGTTTCAGAGAAGATTAAAATGTAGAAGTTTACGGACAACGACGATGACAACGACAACGACGACAGACAAAAAGTGATAACAATAGCTCACCTGTCCCAAAACATGACAGGAGCGCTAAAAGAACACTTTAAATACAGTTTGTCATCTTCAATTGTAATGTACCCAGTCTTTCAACAGAATAACTGATAGTACCCGTGGGCATTAATTGTAAGCGCTGCATTAAAGTGCATGTAAGAGTAAGAGTTGTCTACCTTATACGACTTACATCAGAGATGTCATTCCAAGCTGTTGTGAAGAAAATGTTATCTATCTTGTCATCATTTAAATGTGCTAGCTGATTTCTATTATATTTGATTCTTGCTAAATCAGCACCAGGAGTTGTATCCCTTGCAGATGGCAGATGATCAAATCAAGTGACAGGGTGAGCTACTGTTTTAGATTTTAAATTTCTGATCAAACAGATCATCAATGTCCCATCAAAAGTCAGGTACACCTGTAATTGTAAAACAAGTTGTTACATCTGTAACTACAAATCAAAACACCATTTTTACAATTGCATTGAAAATGCCACCATTTACAATTACATTCCAATTAACACATCTAATTATTTACAACACACATGTAAAAAAACACAAAGCAAGAACATGTACAATCACAAAACAACTCACATGTTATTTAACCAGAGGGTCCAAGGAGTCTGTAATAGCTCATCTGGAAGACATTCAAATTAGACTTACTAATTGACTTTTAAATTTGGTAATTAAATCCATAATCAGTATCAGAGAACATTGTACAACAACTTTTCCATATTGTTTTAAAATTTCCAATCAGCACCAAAAACTTAAAAATCTTGGAGAACAAGCCTGGCATACTTACTTCTGCATTACTTGGTTTTAACTAAAGGTATACAGTGAAGGCTATTTTGAATTTGGAATAGGCACCAAAACCAATAATTAGCATTGGATTGCCTGTTTTCCTGTCCGGATTCTCTCTGGGTGCTATCATAATTTTTTATTTTGTAACCATGGTAAAAATTAAAAATGTTTCATCTATAAGCAACATGCAATTATGAGTGTGTGTCTTAAAGGGCTGTTCAAATTATAAATAAACTGTAACTCCAACCAGAAAACTATTGTGTATGATGTATTAATCTTATCTTAATCTTAAATAGAGACACATGCTATAATTATCTGTTGATATATATTGTGTGTTTGACTATAGGTATATAAAAATCCCAAATGTACAAATATTGTCTTATTGGAATAGAAATAATTCAGAGGCTGTGGTTTATCGTTGTTTTACAATCGGATAGCCATGTTTGGAAAAACACAATAGCCATGGTACCCATAATTAACTCCAGCCTTTATTTTATCAACGGGACCATACTGTTAAAATGTGTTAATAGGATTGGCAGTTGCAGATGAGAATTATTATTAGTAGGAAACGTCATGAGAATCATCAAAACTAAGCTTAATTTTTAAGTTTGTTTCATTATCTGTTGAGTTTGTTTTTAATGTTAAGTAGTTCTGTGTCACAATGAGCATAATTTGCATATTCAGCAAAAAGTTCGATGGATCAATAATTTAGAAAATGACGAAATTTACAGTTGCTATTTAGCCTAGCTACATGTACATGTAGTAGAGAATGTCCCTCCAAACCGTTAAAAGCTTAAAAAATAAGAAAATGTAAAGTATGTACAGCCTGGTTATTCAATGCAAATTTCTGTTAAAACCTACGTGTTGAAGGAAACATGAGATTCCATTGATGCTGGTTAATTGCGTTCTTCCATAAATTAGTTACGGTATTATTGTGTTTCTCATTCAGTGTCCTTTGCAGACTTGCTGGCGGAAATATTTGATTAAATAAAACACGAACAGCTCTTTAAGATAGTCCTGTCAGCAGTAAGGCCATCCTTACATCCTTACATAGTTATCTTCTTCCTTCGAAATAGCTGCCGTGGTTACATCTATGACTATTATGGCCTTTTATTTTTATTTTTAGGATTGTATGAATGAGTGCATGTACTATTTCTAATCTCTGTCACATAAAGAGCACGAGATTACACACCTGTAGTCATCCATCTATGAAAAGTTATTCTTTAGTTCCATCATTATGGCATTTAGTGTCAGAATGCAGTATAGCCATCACAGATATAGAGGTATCCAATTTAATTGTCAACTAAAACAGCCCTTACATCATCCACCCAACACATGTAAAAATACAATTGGAATAATAATAAATACTCTTTACTAGTCCCATCCCCATGGAGTGCATTTTTTTTATTATTCAATATACCTTTTTTTATACGCAAATCGATAGAACAAATTTTTTTGACAATAATCTGTTCATGTTTCATAATATGCCTCTCTTGTTTACATGCAACAAATAAGACTTGACTTTTGATATGGACATTTATTAATAAAAAAATATATATGTAATAAATTTGGGAGAGCTGTAGAAAATTGCCTGCAATCAGTAAGCCGTAGATAGACCCAAAATAGGTAGTCTACCTCATAATTTGGTAAGGTTGAAATTTATGCATTTATTGTGGAATCCTTTTGTAATTAAATCCTCAATATAGCAAGACATAAAACAACAATCAATCAATCAAGTCAACCATTTACAGTTGAACTAAATTTTTTTTCAGCTGGCCCATATATGTTTTACAACTGATGAAGTTGAAGCTAACAAGCTAACATACTGCTGGCACAAACTTAACTTGTTAATATTTCTGACATTTATTGCTGTGGTGTAAAACATATTTTTCGTTTTAATTTATTGTGTAACTTTTTCATCTGTTGTTAGAAACACGGAAAGGGCTTTATTAACACCTGGAAAAAAGTTAAGCACCCCCGAATATTTTTGTTTTTCGCTTATTGTAAACATGGCAAATAAAGTTTGATTTTGATGATTTTGGTCAGTATTAATTTTTTAATGTATGATTAAAAGGATGTGAGCGTTCAAGTATGAAATTTTAATCAAGAGCTGTTTTCTGTCCATGTGAAGTAAGCATGGCAAGGAGGCCGGTATTAGAAGCACAGAGATGGTAAATCATCGGCATGCATTCCATGGGTATGTCTTACAAGGCAATAGGCCGTCAGCTTGGCTATAATTATACAGTCATTAGTCGCTTGGTAACAAAACACACTCCCACGCAAGATGTTAAAGACCGTTCCGGATCTGGTCGACCATGAGTGACAACCCAACGTGAAGATGGGAGCCCTGGTAGATTGGTTAGGCAAAATCACTTTGCAGCAAGCACCTGTCTCAAGCAACAATGGTTACCTGGTCATAATCTGTCAGCCAGAACAGTATGAAATCATCTTAAAGCTGCAGGATTGAGGTCAAGGGGACTCATTAAAGGACAATGCTTGACGATTGCCATCACAGGGACATGTTGGCCTGATGCATAGCAAGACAAAATTGGAACCTTAGAACCTGGTGACGAATACACTGGTAAGATGAGAGTCGAGTTTTACTCCATGTAACTGATATGCGAACCCGTGTTTGGAGGCATCAAAACACAGCTTACACCCCAGGATCCATTGTGTGGGGCTGTATCTCACATGATTGCAAGCTGGATCTGGTAACAATCACTGGCAATCTTAATGGCAAAAACTACACACGGGACGTGCTTACACCTGTAGTTGTGCCTCATTTTGAAAACCACCCGTTAGAGTCAAGACCTATTTTCATGGATGACAACGCTAGACCTCATCGTTCCAGGGCAGTAAAGGCATATCTGGAGAACGAAGCTGTGCCCACTCTTCCGTGGCCTGCAAAAAGTGCAGATCTCAACCCAATAGAGCATCTATGGGATCAATTGGGAAGGCGGTTACAAGCTCTGGAACCTCCTCCACAGAACTTGCAACACTTAGAAGCTCAATTACACTGGGAATGGTAACAGAAAACACTTCTACAAATTAGACGCCTTACTGGCAGTATGCGATGCAGGGTTGCAGCAGTCATTCATGCTAACGGTGGATATTCCCGATATTGACCCTTCGACAGCAAAACCGAACAACAACTCGAAGAAAAAACTCTTGAAAAAAATTAATTAACCCTAATCTTATATTTACAAGTTATAAAACGACCCAGAGAGATTTTGTCATTTAATAAGTTTAAATGTCTTCCAAAAACTTATCCAAAATTCCACGACCAATATGTTTGGCTGTTATATTAAATTGTGAATTTGTCAAATCCAGATCATATACGCAACGGAAACGACTTGTTTTGCCGTTCAGTTTGTAGGTAACGTAGTTTGTTGCAAAGGAAAGATTAACACCAATTATCTTCATCGAATTTTTATCATACTCCACCTGTAAAATATGTTACAATTTAAGAATTATTATTAATTTTACTTGATATATAGCAAGCTACGTAATGTTTGCACAAGTAAAAAAATAGATTAGATTGAATTTAAATTATTTACCCTAACAAATCGTTCCCCATTTGAAATTAAAATTTTGCTTATCAAGTTGAAGGCGTCGAGCATTTATTTAAGGTATTTTACTATAGTTTCGAAAACCAAAACAAGTTCAAAATATTTGTCTCTAAAACAAACGTGATGATTTCTACTTTCCAATTATCATCGTTCCATTCTTCTCTTAAATACGATAATGCATTTTATTGAGTCTTTTCACTTCCTAAATTTAGTTTTTCAGGACATAACAATAAATAACTCGATGTGTGTAATTGAAGGCATGAACTGTAAACTCCCTAGCAGCATTGGGTTCAGATTACTCACTTTCTGTGTTTGTGTTTTGGGTTTTTGTTTTATATGCTATCTGAACGGAAATTTTATCGTCTCTTTGCATGTTGCTCGTTTTGTACCTAACATGATAGAATATACGTACACGTTACAATTTGACTCTACTGTTCCTTCACATCTATGCTATAATTTTTCCTATTTTAATTTTAATGTATATTTAATCTATATTTGAATGGTTAACACCGACTTATAAGATCATATATATGGTTAAAAGACTTACCTTGGTAATGACAGTTTGGTTAAGTGGTGCTTTTGTTACAGCTTCTAGCAACTCAAGTATCTTCATTACCCGTTGCTTCTTATTAATGGTGTCAGCATCGCATACTACAACATAATGTTTAACAGTTAATCTTAGGTAGCTTATAAAACGAGCTGTTTTATACCATGCATGACATTTCAGTTAAGTAGGTCGGCCTCATGCTTTGAACATATTCTGGAAGAAGACTCGGTACAACGACAAACTATACTCTAAACCAAATGTCATGTCTTCAACTTTCAAGTTGTCATCTTCCCGATCGATCTGTAGAGACCTTTAAACAACTCCGGTGAAAAATGTTTACATTTTACAATCTTAACGTAATGCTATGTCTTGCAATCGATATTTCGATTTTTTTCTAGACCAGATTACCAAGTTACTCAAACAAAGGGATGCTGCAACTAGATTAATTTTTTTCCTTCAAAATGTCTATGATCATCACAATGACGTGATTGACTGCCTCCCTTAAATACGATTGACATTTTCTCCGAGTCATAGGTAGTCTTCCTTTAACTGGATTGTTCTTTTATCTAGACATGACAATTTGTTTTTGATTTGTTGTCTGATTAGAGGCAGGCCTCCTTAATCGTCCTTAGCACACAATTGCACCCATAGTTTTTATTAGATTCGGGTAATTCATTGTTTAGTGGTTCTTCGTTTTACGTATGCTTTTGTCTGCATTTGTAATCTCACCTTGACTTTCGGCTCTTGTTGTTCGGTCGGTGTCCTTGCAATATTTTTTACAGTAAAGATTGATACTAAAAGAATATTATTTTGCGTGGTGTCTAGCCGGCACTGAAAAAGTGTTCCTTTTATTTTAAAAGTCATTTTGTTACACCATAACTTGTATAGTCTGCCTTAAGGCCTATTCTCAGTTTCTAATCTAACCACATGCAACCACCAAGAGGATATCCCATTTGAAACACTAAGAATTATTGTACAGTAAGTGATATAACATGCTAGTTAACTTGTAAAGCAGAGATTCTGACTGCTTTAAGTTAACTTCGAGCAGAGAATTTGACTGGTTTGAGCAGAGATTTTGACAACCCAAGTTAACTTGGGCTGTTCTTTTGACAATTTTTTTATACAATATATTTCTGTCCATTTGACAATTTGTTGACAATTTCTGTCCACTGGATATTTTTGTTCTTTTTCACAATTTTTGTCCACTGGACCTTTTTTTTCTTTTGAAAATTTCTGTCCTCTGGACAATTTTTTTTCTCTTGACAATTTTGTCACGTGACAAGCTTGTCAACAGGACATTTTTTGTTCTGACAATTTTGTCACGTGACAATTTTGTCCTCTGGACTTTTTTTATTTCGGAAATTTATGTCCACTTTGTCAACTTTCTAACCTTTTGACTGCACTTTAAAACACTTTTAACTTAAAGTATACGAAAGATGAAAATCAAATCCTTTGAAATTTATTAAAATCCTACTACCAAAAACGCTCGATGTAATTATAAAATTAGTAATGAAAGAATTTTATATTATAAGATTTGTTTGCTATTTACGTGTTTACGTGTATCAACAAAAATGTTTTAAATCATAAACATATAGCTTATTGCGCCGTTGTTTCCTTTAATTAAATATTAATGTATAGTCCAATAAAGTGAGACATATCTTTGTTATATAAATATCTATCAATCGAGCAATTCTTCGATATCATAATGTTAATTACAACAGTTTAACTTAGCAATCATTTAAAATATAAATTAAGTCTACATGCATCCAATTAAAAGTACATTGCAATATCCAAAATGTGTGATAATAATAAAAAAAGGTTAAAGTTCTAAGAGAGTTCTGTCCTTTAACCATTAAATCTTATTAAAGTACACAACAATTAAACAATAATGTTAAATATCTTATATTTACAATGGTAAAATCCACATTTTGGTTGCATGTTTTGGGTATCAGGAATGATTTTATATGTAAAATATGGTTTTTATTCCATCACTAATATCCCCAGAGTGATTTTATACATAAAAGTATTTTTCTACTTTTATAGCTAACGTCTCAGAATTGATATTATATGTAAAATAAAGTTTTTTTTTATCACTATGGTCCCAGGAATGATTTTAAATGTGAAATACGGTTTTTAATTGCATCGCTAAAGTCTCGAGATTGATTTTATATGTTAAATATGGATTTTAATTGCATCGCGTAGGTCTCCAGTGTGATTTTATATGTGAGATATTGTTTTTTTATGGCATTACCAAGGCTTCAGGAATGATTTTATATGTGAAATATGGTTTCTAGTTGCACTGCTAAAGTCTCGAGATTGATTTTATATGTTAAATATGGATTTTAATTGCATCGCTTAGGTCTCCAGAGTGATTTTACATGTGAGATATTGTTTTTTATGGCCTAACCAAGGCTACAGGAATGATTTTATATGTGAAATATGGTTTCTAGTTGCACTACTAAAGTCTCGAGATTGGTTCTATATGTTAAATATGGATTGTGATTGCATCGCTTAGGTCTCAAGAGTGATTTTATATGTGAGATATTGTTTTTTATGGCATTACCAAGGCTTCAGGAATGATTTTATATGTGTAATATGGTTTCTAGTTGCATTGCTAAAGTGTCGAGATTGATTTTATATGTTAAATATGGATTTTGATTGCATCGCTTAGGTCTCCAGAGTGATTTTATATGTGAAATATGGTTTTTGATTACATTGCTTTAGTCTCATTAGAGATTTTATATGTTATATATAGATATCAATTGTATTTTAAAAGTTTCAGGATTTATTTTATATGTGAAATATGGTTTTTTAATTCATCACTAAGTTGTCAGGATTGATTTTATTATGTTGAATATTTTGTTTTTATGGTATTGCCAAGGTTTCATGATTGAATTTATATGCAAAATATCGTTTTTAATTGCATGGCTAAGGTCTTTAGAGTAACTTTATATTGAAATATAGTTTTTATTGCATAGCTTTAGTTTCTTTAGTGATTTTATATCTAAAATATTCTTGTTAATCACATGGCTATGGTCTCCAGAGTAACTTTATATGTGGAATATGGTTTAAATTGCATTGCTATAGTCTCCTGATTGATTTTATATGTTAAATATAGTTTATATTTGCATTATAAATGTCTCAGGATTAATTTCATAATATGTGAAATATGGTTCTTAATTGTATTTCTATAGGATCAGGATTGATTTTATATGTGAAATAGGGTTTTCAATTGCATCGCTTAAGTATTTGGAGTGATTTTATATGAGAAATATGTTTTTAATTGCATCGCAAAAGTTTCTGGAGTGATATTATGTATTTAATATGGTTGTAATTTATATATTTCTATTTTCTCAGGAGTGATTTGATACGAAGAAGTCTTAGAGGTTTTAATTTGGGATTTTATGTGTGATTTGTTTTAAATTGTGGATTTGGAGTTAAAAGCATATCCTAGTGTGTAGGCAGCCAAGATTTGAAAACTAATTAATATTATTTAGTGTGAAATGTAAATATTAATAATAGATTTAATGATACCGACATACTGGTGAGTTGTAACAGTATTATTATTAAATAAAAATATTACAGGTTAGGATTTATACTTTTATATTTTTATTCAACTACAGAAAAAATATGATTGTTCAATCATAATAACAGTAACATAATAATAATATAAATGTAGGGAGAGCTACAGTCTAAATGTGTAACCACAACGGCTTGCTATACATTTACCGAAACGCGGACGGGAAAGAAATCGCGTTCTTTAAAATAGACTGCCGTAAATTTCGTTAACTATTTTTTGGTGAACGTCTAATTGACAATTTGCAATGAAATGATTAAATAAAGCATATATTTTGACTTTTCGTACAAAGGGACATTTTGTGACTTGAAAATTGAAAAGCAGAGATTGTGTCCACTGGACATTTTTGTCACGTGACAATTGAAAAGCAGAGATTTTGACAATTTTTGTCCACTGGACATTGTTGTCACGTGACATTTGAAAGCAGAGATTTTGACTGTTTTTGTCAATTTGACAAAAGCAGAGATTTTGACCTTTTTTGTCCACTTGACAAAAGCAGAGAATTTGACAATATTTAAAGCAGAGATTTGGACAAAATTGTGTCCCGTCAAAGCGGTCAAATTGACTGTTTTTTGGTCAAAAAGCAGAGATTTTTTCTCTCAAAAGCAGAGATTTTGACCAGAGATTTGGACTGGTTTAAGTTAACTTTATGTTATGTTAGGACTGCACAACTGTATCAAATTTATGGTTTACAAAACCTTAAATGACATATAGTTATTCCTTCAATGCAAGGTTAGCTATAATATAAATAGCATACCAGATTTTTCTATTTCTTCCTTTGAATGAGTCTTCTCGTCAACTTGATCACATATTGGACATGACTGTGTGCATCTTTTTCCAAAAATATCTGAAATATATTGAATTGTACTTTCAACTCTATGATGGTAACGTAATGTACAAATTAGACTGTGTTCATGTAACTTGCTTATTTCCGGTAATTGTGAATATTTCTAAGACCTTGATGGTATACATGCATTTTATCTAATGTTCAAAGACTTTGAAAGAATATATAAAGACGAATATTAGTACTACAATTTGAGTTAAGTGCTCTGATGGCTTCAAATAAATACTTTCTTAGACAATAAGCATATATGTTGATGTCGATTTTATTTTCTGTACATGCTGTTTTGTAATATATCGTTCAGTTTCAAAAAACGATATTGCCATTGAAAACGTCCTCTTGGAGTCGCTTTGAAATTTGAAACAATGTTAAATACAAATTAAAATCGAAATAGATCAAAACTGGCTTTCTAATTTATAAAATAGCTGAAGTTATTTATTTGACTGTTATGCATGCACTATAACTCTTAATTCAAATGTAATGGTATGGTGTTACATACTTATGGCTCAAAGAGTGCGACACAGAGCTTCCAAGATTCTTTACACCATTAACAAGTTGGCTTCCAGCGTTGGTAATTCCACTAGCCAGGCTGCTTACTGAATTTGTAACAACTTTGATGCCAGAACCTATACCACTGAGCTAGGTTTTTGCACTGTCGCCAACGCCGCTGACAAGATTAGTCAATCCAATTGATTTGCTAAGATCTGTGAATTTATCAGCAAGGCTATTAAATTCTGATGTGATAACGGTAGTAGAGCTGCTAATCATTTTGGAAACACTTCCGAGTTCTTAAAAAAAACTTTTGTGCGTTTTCATTGCCTAGAAGTGAAGCAACATGATTCGCTTGTTCTAAAATTGATTTGAGTAATTTAACTAAAGCGCTTTCCAATGATGAAGATGTTGATTGATCTCTATCAAGGGTATAAGTTTTCCTAAAATATACAATATAATTCTTCTTATAAAAATTGATGTGTAGTAAATGTGTGTATGTATATCAAAGGCGAATAAATGGTTACCCAGTATTTGACCTGAATGATTAAGTGTCATTTCATATCAGTAAAATTATGTTTGTTTCAATTGGATAAAACAAGGTCATCTGGTATTAGTTAATCTGCATTAATTTGACCTGAGGGCATTATCACGTCATGGTAATGCCCTCTCCAGTAACAAGCAACATTAAACTGTTTATTTTTAAATTATTTAAATAAATATATGTGTACGCATGAACAACCTAAATGAAGAAAACAATGTCACATAATGTTTAGAAAGCTAATTACGTATTGCCTGAAAATTCCAAACAATGATATATCATGAGGCTTACATTCAAATCATACAGCAAGCATATACAAATAAAATAATACAATAAAAAAACACGGTTTCTGAATTCTTCAATGAAATAAATATAATAGTTGTTTATATAGCTGGCATTGTCATGATACTTGGCATCACTCGGGACAGTGGTATTGCCTTCAACATTGATAATACCACTCTCCCTTGTGCTGTCAAGATATCATGACAAAGCCTTCTATATAAGCAACTATTGTATAATTATCCTTCTTTATAATAGTCATACACATGGTAATATAATTGTCTCATGTTGTGTTACTATAGTTAATTAATTGTTATGCTACTTAATAAATTGAAAAATGACTAAATCTTTAATCAATTAAAAATTATTTTTAAAACATACCCTCATTTAACGACGTTCAAAGAGAACTATTTAAAGTTTGTTTTCCTTTGAAGGTAATGTCTAAAAATCAACAAACCTAATTGAGCATGGTGATTTTATGAAATGCAAAAAATCATATCTGCAACAGTCCGTAAAAGTTGCGAAATTTTAGCAGGGACAAAGGAGACGATAGACTTGAACTTACGGAACACATAGGTCTTTGTTACAGTTCCTACATCTATCTTTGGCAGCATTTATCTCTTGTTCACATGTTTCTGTTAATGCAATTATTTGCACAGTAGTATTCTGCATCTGGATCATCATCAACAACTGTGATTTCACTTCTCTGTCAAGTGCTGACAAATAGGCAATAATTTACTAAGATTGCATTAACGTTTATCATACAAATCTGGACAACAGCTGACCTCCGGCTTTTGAGCTTGTAGTTTCCTCTTTTAGAATTGCCTTTTGATGTGTGTGTGCGGGTTTCATGGCCCTTGCACAAATAATATTCTTATTACAAAAGACGCCAGTCTAGGATGCAATTGTATGCAAGTCCGTTCCTTAATAGACTCATTAGGCCAACCATTTAATCAGTCAGTCATTGTACCATCTCATACTATTTTTTGTAAAACTAAATGCAGCTTAAATACTATAAAAAAAGTAATTGTGATTTTGTTCCAACTTTATAATTTCTTGTTGGTGATTCACAAAATATATTCGTAAAATAGTATTCTTAAATAGTTGACGATATTTTTGTCTTTCAGTTTGCCAGTCTGTACTTGCAATGATCCTGGAAATATCTTTTAAATATTTATTCATGAAACAAACAGACTTACCTATTAAATTGACAGAGTCTAAATCCACCAATACCTCTTGCCGTTTTAAGCTTAAGCCATTCGATTTAACAACTATAGCAGAACATATAAGGAATAATGCAAACCGATCCATGTTTGTCGAATTCTTAAAACTGCCTGCATGACATATCTTTATATAAGATCAGTATAACCTCTAATTTAGCACAAGATAACGTTATACATGGCAGAACACATGATGAGATGATAAGATTATTTACAAGACTATGAATAATTGTAGGTTGTGGTCATAGTAAAATCTCTTTAAATTTTGGAACAGCAAGTATAACTTAACTTACGAACAACATTGCTGACCGATTAATATTTTCAAATAAGACAAGGAAGTTGATACCTTGTCCGAGTGGGTAAATGGCTTGAGGTTATTGATTCAAATAAGGTGTATGAGTACTAAAGCATCGTCCATCTTCAGAAATCTTTATGCTGTAAAAACTTTGTTCGACATTCATGACAAATATGTTGTTGTGTCAGAAGATTAGGCCCCTAACAACATTGTTTTTGATTATTATTTGCAAATAACATTATATATAGTGTTTGATAAATGAATTAGGCATAAAGTGTTCACTTGACGAAAATAGTGCACATTTTCTCTTTTGTTTCTGCTTTTGCTTATTACTGCTATTGTCTAAGAGTTGCATTTCGAAAGGTATGTCATTACTGTAAAACAAGAATAATTTTTTTCAGTCAATGTCTTTACAGTGGAGGCACTTCCTTGAAATGTGTAATGTGGCACAATTTGACCACTACATTGAAAGTTAGGTTAAATTCAGGCATAAAGTTCGTAGATACCCATACTTTTTCCCCATTTTTTTTTTAATTTAGCATAATATGTATAATGCCCTATATATGAAATTTCAAGTAAAAAAAAAGATTTTTAATTAACAAATTTAGATGTCTCGACTGTTCTGTTCCTTTTGTACATGCAATACGTAGGATACACCCATCAAGCTTGTTTGGCAGATGTGATATCCACGTGGTGACATCCTTAGCGTAGTGATACGGAGTATGGAATGGAGCGGACATGACCTCTGCTCCGTAGATTGACAGATAAGAGGACGATCGTCTCCGAATAAATTACATGTTTTATATCATGTTAAACAACAGTAATTTTGTGCTATAAATAGTACAGCAATATGATCTTATTACAATATCATCACTTGTGTCAACAGAGTATTTGAACAGTAAGTATATACGACTGTGCGCTCAGTTCTACGCTTGATACTGATACGGATTGGATTTTTAATTTTCAGCTTTTTTTAAAATTTCTTTGATAGTACCGTCTTGACCTCCCACCAGTATAAGATCCTTTATTTCTCCCACGTTGTATAGAAATATCTCGCGACTTCCTGTTAGCAAGATTTCTCTGTCTCACTCGGTGAGAAAGCTTATTTTGAAGTTCATAAATTATGACGTCATTGACGTCAAGTTACGTATAAACAAATAGCTACCAAACATGCTGAAGAAACGACTTAAAATATAGAAGTTTAGTGAAAAACGTATCAAATCACTTGTAGAAAGACGAATCAAGAAATTCTCCAAACCGTGGGAAAAAATCCGTTTATGCAATCCCTCGTCATATGGAAAACAAATATTGTGGGTTATGGACTTCATCCTTATTTGTTGTTTCGCTTCGGCTCTACTGATAATGCTATTCATAATATTTTTATAGGTGTGATTCGCTATACACTAATACGGCGCGAACTCATTCCTTATTTTGTCGCCACTAATATGGTATTGGTCTACAATGTTAGGAATTCGGGGTCCGGAAGTAGGGATGAACGCTTAATATAATGAGCTCCTGGCTTAAAAGAATCTGCGGGCTGTGCTATGTCGTCAGTATGTCATCATGAGTGTTTTTTTGCACAGATAAACCGTAAAATACGAGATGCTTCTGGTCTGTGTTGTGTTATGTATGCGTGTTTCTACTTCCGCCTTGCAGTACAGTGACGGTGTTTGCAACAGAATGGTAATGCAAGAGTTTGTTGTATTGTATTGTTATCTATCTATACTTCTTAAAGTACGTCTATTGAATCCCTTATTTCTATCATGCATATTGTGCTGGACGAACGCGAAATGAAACGTTATGTTGTGAAATAGATTTAATTAATTGTCTTTATTTCATTTTCTGTTGACCTTTCAATAAACTTATGATACAGGAATGCAACTAAAACTAGAGTAAAAACACCTGTGAGCAATGCTCACCATTGATACCCCCCACTTCACAATTACTTTGAAAATTCAGGTGTTCTTAATTATGAAATTGAAACTTTATCTAGTTAAACGTGAAGGCGAAGTTGCAGATAAAACATGTAACCCTCCCCAATCCCCCAAAGAATGGCATCCCCTATGTCAATGACAAAGTCCATGTTTTTCTATGGGAAACCTCCAATAATATTCTGATCCAAATGTTTAATATCCAGTGCACAATGGCAATATGTGACCAAGATTCTGTGTTGGTTTCAACAAATTCCATTAAGTGGAGTTGCAAATAAAAGATGGGTATCCCCTTATGTCCATGACAAAGTCCATGCTTTTCTATGGGAAACCCCAAATATCATTCCGATCAAAATGTTAAATATCTCCTGCACAATGGCACTATGTGACATGGATTCTGTGTAAGTTTCATCAAATTCCATTCAGTGGTGTAGGAATGAGTTGCACATAAGAATTGGGTATCCCCTAATGTCAATGACAGTCCGTGTTTTTCTATGGGAAACCCCAAATATCATTCCGATCAAAATAATAAATATCTCCTGCACAATGGCATTATGTGACAAGGATTGTGTTTAAGTTTCAACAAATTCAATTCAGTGGTGAAGGAGGAGTTGCACATAAGAGATGAGGACCCCCTTAGGTCAATGACAATGTCCATGTTTTTCTATGGGAAACCCCAAATATCATTCCGATCAAAATGTTTAATATCTCCTGCACAATGGCACTATGTGACAAGGATTCTGTGTAAGTTTCATTAAATTCCATTCAGTGGGGTAGGAGGAGTTGCAAATAAGAGAAAGTGTAACGGACGGACAGACGGACGGACGGACGACGGAAGGACGGACGGACGGACGGACACCATGAACACTATATACCCCCCGCTTTTCAAGCGGGGGGTATAATGATAAATACGTCATAACTCGTGGTTGTTGTTCGTCTCATTGTTTTGTATTGGAGTTTTTTTACTTGATATTTAAATCTTATTTCTTTATTAACAATCACACTAATCGTTTTGAAAGGCTGCAACGAAGAATATATTTTTTATGTATTAATTGATTTCTATAACATTAAGTTATACCTTTCCAATAATTTGTATTCGTTTGTTTCACATTGGGAACTCACTATCAATAACAGTTTGAGTTTGTAATGTATTCACCAGCGCAACAAAATGAAGTGTGTGCTAAAAAGAAAAAAGAAAATACGCAAAAAAGTTTGTAAAGTATTAAACAAAACACACTCTAACCATAAAATTATCCAAGCCTTAATGTTCAGAATATAAAGTAAGTAAAAAATTCACATTTGAACACTTTTCATCTAAAACCATCCAAGTGTTTAAATAGTTACGTTTTCATTTCCAGAGATTAGCAGCCGCCATGTAATTTTTAGCTCTTACATGTGGTAGCCGAATTTTACAGAATTTTCTTATCTCAGTGCTCTCGTCGGTTTACTAGGTGTTGTCCAGTAGAGAAGAGAACCACATCTCAAGATGTCTATCATGTCTTTTGAATTTTTGATATCCACATTTCATTTATTCCACTCCTAGAGTAGAAAGTGTCTGTTGTTAATATTGTGTCGCAATAGTGTTTTGGTAGTACACTTAGACGATCCTGCTATGAAACGCCGTTTGCACGGATTTTGGTTAAGTTTTGGTATCCAACATAAGAAGGGGAGATCACAATCTTCGACTTTAATATGGAACCCAAAGGATGCCAACACCGATTTGTGATTTGCAAGAATCTCCTCTTGAAAGCGTAGTAGACAGGATGATTACCATTTGAGCTTTTCCTATAAACTCCGCCAACTAATACGTAAAAAGTAGATGAATTACTTCCTAATGCTTTGAGCCAGCGAAGTCCTAATTATGCTGGTAAGCAATTTCTTCTCCTTTTATCTTTACTTAAGATAATGGTAGTCAACAAACAATTATTATGATAGTGTGGACAGATTATGAGTGATCTGTATAACAAATTGCGTGCAAAATAAATATTTATTTCAAACCCCTGTTTATCATAACTGTTGTTTAGTTAGTGTTATTGTTACCCTTGTCTGTACGAAACTATTTTTCCGATAGCAAAATAAAAACAAAATACACACAATAAATGAATAAAATCAAATACGACAGTTACGTAGATAGATTTACCATACAATTTTTTTGTTATTTAAGCTTGTCAAAGCTGTTAAGTTTTTTTCACAAGTTAGAAATTAAATATAACATTGAGGATACACATAGAAACCTTATTGTTGACAACAACATTTTGTTTTTTACAGAAGATTATTGATGACAAATAAGTTTTGATTTATCGTTCTACTTATTCACTGCCATTAAATGACCTTTGATAATGCTTTGAAATTCAGCCATATACTTGTTCTTCGTTCTTATTTAATCGTGATGTGATCAATATGTTACTTGTCATAAACATGTTTATCTCCCATGACAGCACGTATTTAGTGTTTTCAATGAAATCTTAAGCTAATAAGAGGATATTTGCTGGTCGATTGCATTGCTTGAATAGGTAAAATGTCTCTTTCATGAATTTATTTATAGTTAAATCATGATACCCAGTTTTATACGTTTTCCTAGAAGCCGGAGTACGCTATGCAACCCACGAACTTCGGCAAAATAACTGGTAATCTGTGTTAATAAAGTTTAAGTCGGCTTTACTCTACTAAGTACAATACCCTTATACAAAATCCCTGGACAAACAACAACAAACACAGAACAAAATAGCAACACACACAAGGACATCAACAATGTAACGAGAGCTGAAATTGAAGGAATGTGATAGCTTGCTAACTGAAACAATATGTTGTCAATTCGAAAAGCAAGCATTATATGTTATTTGGTCTCTGAAGTGCGACAACATATTTGTCATTTAGGGTGGAAGATACTCTGGAATTTACAGCAGATAGTTCAGAGGATGTTCTGGTCGTTTAAAAAAAAAATAGGGTGTACAATTTTTTTAAAGCTGTTTTTAATGAATTTTTGTTGTGGACATTTGGCAAAAAGCCTTAATACTTTATTGCGGTATTGCAGAAGAGTTTAAATATCTCATAAAACAATAGAATCATGACAAGCAAACGTATTTTAGCTGTTATTAAATATTCGTTAAAGTACGCTTATTTCTAAAAAAAAAAGAAACAATTAACTTTCCTGGAAATATAATTAATTACTCCGAAAAGAATAACACCTTTAGAATTTAAACTAACTCAGAAAAGAATAACACCTTTAGAATTTAAACTAACTCAGCTTAACCACAGACTTGTGGTATGATTAAAACACTACTCTTTATTATAATGACAAAAATACTGTTCAAACAATTATTTGGAACTTTATAAATGAAACACTGTTTAATAGACGGGATTCCGTTATTCATTAAAAAAAGTTGTGAGATGATGATATTTAACACCTGTTTTGTACCTGCACATTTTATTAGAAAAGGTTAAGTATATTTATCAGTATGAATCACATATGCATTCTTGTAAAAAATATTTTTTTACAAAACCAAGAACAGTTTAGTTTAAATGCGGATCTTCTCACTTTTTTTACATTTCTTCATGTCTACAATCCAAAGGTCGTGGTGCTAACCACCCGACATTGACAAAGACAGTATACATTATTAGTGTATGAACCTTTCATTTTTATATTGTACCGAACGTTTTACTGCAATAAATCTAATTAAAATTAGACTGTTATGATTTATAGTTTTAACAAAAGTGCCGACCAAGGCCGTATATGATAAAAGTCAGTTAAAAACTCTGGTGGCAAAGTTACAAACGTATTATATCCGTAATAAATAATGTTGTTATGTCAGAGTTGTTTGTTAAAAGAACTATCCGTATTTGCTTTCATCTTATATTTACAAGTTATAAAACTATCTAGAGGGATTTTGTCATTTGATAAGTTTAAATGTCTACCAACAAATTATCCAAAATTCTTCGACGACCAATACGTTTGGCTAAGCTGCTAATATTTATTTGTGTAAATATAAGATCCAGATTATATGCGGAGCGGAAACGTACTGTTTTAACGTTCAGTGTGTAGGTAACGTAGTTTGTTGCAAAGGAAAGATGAACACCAATTGACTTCCTCGACTTTTGATCACACGCCACCTGTAAAATATGTAACAATTTAAGAATTATTATTGATTTTACTTGACATATAGCAAGCCACGTAATGTTTGCACAAGTAAAAAAATAAATTAGATCGAATGTAATATATACTTATGGTATATTACTATAGTCTCGAAAACAAAATCAAGTTGAAAATATTTGACTTTAAAACAAACATGATGACTTCCATTTTCCTATTGTCATCGTCCCACTTCATAATAAAAATACGATAAGACATTTTGCTGAGTCTTTTCGCTTCCTAAATTTAGTTTTCCCTTGGAGCATTGGGTTCAGATTACTCACTTTCTGCGTTTGTGTTTTGGTTTTTGTTTTATATGCTATCTGAATAAGGTTTTTTGTCGTCTCTTGACCTGTTGCTCTTGTTTGTTTGGTCGGTTTCCTAATTAATTTTCTTAATTTATTATTCAAGATTGTATCTTACATGATAGATTATTCGTAAACGTTACAATTTGACTCTACTGTTCCTTCACATCTATTTTATAATTTTTCATATTTTAATTTTTAATGTATATTCAATCTATATTGAATGGTAAACTCCGACTTATAAGATCGTATATGGTTAAAAGCCTAACCCTGGTAATGACAGTTTGGTTTAATGTTGAGTTCATTAGAGCTTCTAGCAACCTAACTATCTTCATTGTCTGTTGCTTCTCATTTATGGTGTCAGCTCCGCATAATATAACATTATTTTAAACAGTTAATCTTTGGTAGTTTATCAAAACAAACAGTTTTATACCTTGTACTACATATCAGTTCAGTAGGTCGGCCTCATGATTTAACACATTCTGGAAATAGTCTCGGCAAAACGACAAACTATACTCTTAACCAAATGTGACGCCTTCAACTTTCCAGTTGTCATCTTCTCAAACAATCGATAGAGACCTTTCAGCAACTCCGGCATATAATGTTTACATTTTACAATTTTAACGTAATGCTAGATCTTGCAATCGATATTTCGATTTTTCTAGACGGGACTACTAAGTTCCTCAAACAAGGGGATGCTGTAACTAGATTAATTTTTTTCCTTCAAAAGGTCTATGATCGCCACGATGACTTGATTGATAGCTCCCATGAAATACGATTGACATTTTCTATGAGTCATAGGTAGTCTTTCTTTACATGGACATGACAAGGGCTGCAACCAGGACTGGAAATGTTACCTATACTATCGATTTAGTCATTGTACCCATACGGTATTGCAGTGCCTCATTTTCTGATCCAATATTCTTCTTTTTGTCAACGTAGATGTGCACTTAATTCAGGATTGTTAGAATGACAGTAGATTTTTTCAAGGATGCGGACCTTCATAGACAGAATAGAGTGGTATGGCTTATTGAAATGTTGATATACCGCAGGAAATTTGTTGGTATTAATTCCTGATATATTTCCAATCTGTGGTTAACAAAATCTTAAATGACTTATCAATATAATTATTCCTTCAATGCAAGTTTAATTATAATATAAATAGCATACCAGATTTTTCTATTTCGTCCATTGAATGAGCCTTCTCATCAACTTGATTACATGTTGGACATGACTGTGTGCATCTTTTTCCAAACATATATGAAATATATTTAATCGTACATCCTACTCTATGATGGTAACGTAATGTCCACACTAGACTGTATTTATGCAACTTGTCTCTTTCGGTATTTGTAAACATTTCTAATACTGTGATGATATACATGCATTTTATCTAATGTTCAAAGACTTTGCGAAAATATATAAAGACGAATAAATAATGCAATTTGAGTTTAGAGCTCTGATGGCGTCATATAAATACTTTCTTAGACTTTGTCTACAAAATAAACTTTGATATACAATTATTTAATATAATGCGGAGTCTTTCATATGCATAATATTATAATAAGCATATAGTCGGTTGCAACAATACAGTTTTATTATTTGTATGCTAAAGAGGAGCGTATATTCAGTTAAATGATCAGCATATATGTTGATGTCGATTGTATTTGCTGTACATGCTGTTTTGTGATATATCTTTCAGATTCAAAAACCGATATTGCCATTGAAAACGTCCTCTTGGAGTCACTTCGACATTTTAAACCATGTCAGAGACAAATTTACATCGAAATAAATTAAAACTGAATATCAAAATTGAGATTGTATATGTCGTGATTCTAATATATCAGCGCTTTAAAAAACAACATTGGTTCATTCTAAATTACGTTTTTGTTAAGTTTTACGAAGTTTCGAAAGTGTGCCGTCATACCCTATAGAGTGATTATGGGAGAATATGGGGTTAAGCTATTTTAAACCCTAGACTTTTGCCAGGAAGATGGGTAATCGTTGTAAATTGAAGCGAAAGTCGAACACATATTGTACGATATCAGGCTTTCTAATTTATAAAATAGCTGAAGTTATTTAATTTCGTGTGATGCATGCAGTATAACTCTGAATTCAAATGAAATTGTATGGTGTTACATACATACGATCCAAAGCGTGCGACACAGAGTTTTCAAGATTCTTGACACCATTAACAAGTCAGCTTCCAGAGTTGGTAATTCCTCTAGTCATGCTGTTGACTGAATCTGTCAAACCCGGGTTATAAGGTTTTATATAACATACAATATAATTCTTTATACAAAAATTGTTTCGTAGTATAGGTGTGCGTGTGTTTTCAAAGGCGAATAATTGGTTACCCAGTATTTGACCTGAATGATTAAATACAGGTCCACCTAAGAATCATGCAGAAGGTGATAAGTCCATACCTTCAGATTTTCTTCCTACTGTGCATACAAGTTAATTTCTGTGAGATATTAAAAATTTCAAACAAAAAAATATTTTTTAACACATTGGTTGCCATGGCAACCGATCTAAAAATATATCACTATTTTAATTGCTAAATATCTATAGAAACAGCACATATTATCATTTTTTAAATACTTTGTGGCATAAACTGTCAAAGATATTTTTTTGAAAGTCATATCACAATAAATTAAGTAGGACTTGAAGTTTAATTTGCTGTATTTGTAAAGTATTTCCTATTTTCTTATTTTCGAGAACACAATCCACAAATAGGGCACACTTATTAAATTTGGCAAACATGCAAAATTTGACAAATTTGCTGAATTTTAGGAACTGAAATGGTCCCTTTCCCAAACTCATTTTCTATCATCCTATACACAGAACAAAAGAGGTATCCTAGGTTAACAAAAGTACTAATACACAGTGGCTGCAAATTACTGTTGCCATGGCAACGGGTAATTAAGTATAGCTCCAATTCACGGGTTTAAAAAATTCATAAAAATGTTTTTAAACATTATACTTTAGTAATTGATCTAATTATGATCTAAATGTGTCATAAAACTAATTCTGGTAATAGCTTTGGTTAAAAACAAACTTCTGTAGATTTTTGAAGGTCAACTTGGCAAAGGTCAAGGTCACATGTACTATAAGACATATTTTTTTCAATCAAATATGGGTTTCCGTTGAACTAAACTTTAAGGATACAATTGAAATAAACTTTAAGGATACCAGGGTTTACCAGTGCACATGTTTCACATGATTTATAGTTTTAGAAAGATGTTCAAAAATAAAACATCTAGAATTAAGAGGTCATAATGTTGAAGTTCAAGGTCAAGTTACCATGCACTAATAAATTTCATGAAATCTCTAAAACCTTAAAGGTTTTCTGTAGTTATGCACATTTTCAATCTTTTGCATCCTTTTTATAAATGTGACCTAAGCATTTTGATCTCTACCTGATGCATGTAAATATTTTAAGGACAAAGTAAAATATAGTTTGTTTCCTGCTTTTAAATGGCCTACAAAAATAAGGTAGGTACATGTATGTAGGTAGGTTGAAAAAAATAAATTTACATTGAGTCAATGACGAAACAAGTCGGAGTTTACCAGTCAGTAAGGCAAAATGGTTACAAAATGGTTTCAGGTTGACATTTTTTAGATGAATAAATGGGGTAACGGTAGGTAGGAAAGCAGAAAACAAAGATATATTTTTGGAGGCCTAATATCAACAAGGAATACTGTGAGCCAGCTCACAAAAGGCTACCCCCTTCATATTGGACACTATATTGCCAAAAATCCTGAAGTCCTAGAATATCCAACAGCAATGAAAATTCTTCATGCACAGCTCCATATGATGTACTTCCTTCATGTAAAGTTTCATCAAAATCTATTAAGTGGTTTAGGAGTTGCTCGTATGAGGTATTCAGACAGACAAGGTAGGGAGACTCCTACATAACCCCCAAACATGCAGTGAATTATGTAAATGTAATAGCTCACATGACATGTTGTATTGTTATCAAATATGAACCAACCAAAACCAAGATTTTTCATGTCATATTCAGGACATTGGTAAACTCTCTAGATTAACAGATTCAGAAGACAAGAAACAATAATTTTTGTCTATAAACAAACACTTTTTATTTTTGTTCAATAAATGTAGGAATAAAAGCTATGTATTATTGAAATATTACATTAGAGTCAACAAATTATAATAAACAAACTACAAGAATACAAAAAATTTCCATTAAAGTAAGAGATTTTATATTTAACTGGAAATTAAAATATGCAATTAGTACAAATCAAATATATATATCTGATGTTAAATGATACATGCAAATAGGCTGAACATTTGAGCAATTATCAATTTCTGAGGCAAAAATGTAACCTTTAAAGGGCAATTACTCCTAAAAGGGGTCATATGACAGCTTCATCCCAATGTAAACTTTTGTACAGCTTAAAATTTTAAAGAGTTAAAGATACATCAGATTAGATTTTTTTCTCTATATTGCAAAAAAAAAATAATTCTAAAGTCCAATTATTTAAGCAACAAGACTTTTTCTTGCACATCTCGACATGATGTACTTCCTTTATCTAAAGTTTCATCAAAATCAATCAAGCGGTTTAGGAGGAGTTGCACTTACAAGATAAGTAGACAAACGGACAGACAAGGTGATTCCTATCCCCAAACTTTGTTTGAGGGGGATATAATAACATTATACTTCTCATTTTTATACTTCATACTAATTTTATTTGTGTTGACAAAAAATGTTGATTGACCTAAAGACTTTTAGTTCTTGAGATCCGTAGGAACTTGAGATATGGGGGATGTTCATAAAACTTTTACATCAAAAGTTAATGATGCTTCTGGAAAAGCAACACATATACATGTACATATATGGCTCTTCTTCACAGACAAGGCAATACCGTATAAGTGGTTTTTTTTCAGGGTGATTTAATTTTCGCTGCAATCATATTGGCACGTGAAAATTAAACATGCAAAATATTAGTCTATCATATCAAAAGTTACAATAATATACAATGTACATGATATAGATCGAAAATTTTTCAATAACAGTGTACAATTAGTCTTCTGTAGAAGCCAATATTACTTTTTTTAACGCAAAACTTTATATTCAATGCTTTCAGTTGAGGAGGCTGCATTCTTAGAGGTTATCACAACATCATTACACAGAGCTGCCCATTGTTCCTTGATTGTATCATATGTTGACCTTTTAGCAAGCTGATTTAAAAGCTTTCCAGTTAATAAATGGTTTTCAAGACCTCTAAAAGTAGCAAATTTTTTTAAACAACCAACCTCTGGACAATGAAATAATTGAGAACAATTGTTATTTTCACTAGAACTTCAAGAAGAAACCTATGTAGCAATAAATTCTGGATCACTATTTTGTTGTGCAGAGTCATTGCTACATGTAATTCCACTTTTAATATGTCTTTTCAAGGTCTGCATCAATAATGGTATACCCTCTGCTGTTCCTTATGATTTTCTTAATATGATATCATCATCATTAAACTCAAATTCATTGTACTTTGTTATATCCTTCATTTTGTGAGACTTAAAGGTGTGTTTCGTTTGGTCCATCTTAACCACAGTCACCTGACAACCTGCCACCCTTGCAAAAAATACATTGAACCAATATGTTTTTTTTCAATTTCAAAATAAAAGTACCCTGGAATATAAAAATACATGGCAATTGACCCAATATACTAGTATATAATATAATATCAAAATGCACACATATCCCTAAATACACCAAGAAGCTTTTTACCAAATATCTGAAACCTAGGAATATTACAAACTGAGTTACAAGTGAATAAAAAGTGTGAAGGAAAATTTTTAGGTTTTCAGTAAACAGGAAGTAGATGTCTGATGGATCTAAAAGCTTGTTACCAAATATCAGCAACATTGTAGTAAAAGGGACTCAGTTATGGGCAAATATTAAAAAAAGTTTAAAGGAAGTAAGGATGGGAATTAATAATTCCATGTTGAGTCAGTGTACTCTTTATATTATATAAAATGTGTGTTCTGAAATTGTCAACAGTAAATACAACTGTAATTATAGAAGCACTAATGTTATTGTAAGATGTTCTCAAACTTAATAAATATTTTTTTTTAAATATATGCTTATCAGTCAGAAAATTTACTACCATTCCTACTTTTAAATGCATGTATATGTCTGCCATTGTAAGAAATAAATTATAACAGTGTCCAATTAGTCCTCTGCAGAAGCCAATATTACTTTTTTTTTATCTTAAAACTTTATATTGGATTCAATATTAATTTTTTTATTCAGTTAAAATTTTAGACCAAACCCCATTGGGGGACAACTCTTGAAAGATTTGACCCTGCAATTTTGAAAATAAGCATTTTTTGTAGATGTTGATGTGCCGAATAACAGAAATATAATGCAATAAAAAATTACTCAAATATCTGAAATAGCTTCTGAAATATTAAACTAAACCTAAGTTGTTCATCCATAAAATATAGGTACAGTGCCCTAATTTTAAGTGGGTGGAGTCGTACTATCCAAGGTGAAAATATCATTGATCCCCAACATGTAGTATCCGAGATATAGACCTTATAACCAAGAACTTAACCAAAGTCGTTCATGCGTATTATATAGGTCACAGTGACCTAATTTCTAGTGGGTAGTGTAGCACGACCCAAGACACATCTAGTAGCGAAATATCATTGAACATATAGTATTCGAGTTATGTACCGTAACAAAAGTGTTGTGGACGGACGGACAAGGGTAACAATATATGTCCGACCCACATACATGATCAGGCCATAAAAACTTCAAAGGACAGGTGAAGGCAATATAATCAGTATATACACTGCAGGCCAAACAATTTTTATTTCTCCACTCAACATGGTGGAAGTCTCTTCTCTCCTCCACTCTAACATTTTGGTGGAGGAGAGTGGAGAGATGGGGGAGGATAGTGGAGACTTAATTAAAATTTAATTTAAAAATGCAATGTCAAACAACATTTAAGTTATCTTCATTAAATTAGATTTAAATCATCATTTTAGTAGAAACCAGAATAATGTATCTACATGTATAAATATTGAATTGACTATACATGTTTAGAAATTAGTACAATTTTAAGTTTAAATAGTTTTTTTTAATTTGTGAAATTTCAATAATCATTACAGACCAACCTCCTGTATATTCACATGAAAAACATGTACACATTAATTTGATGGGATGTATCTATTAATCACAATTTTGTTTATTCCACTTAACCTACATGTATATAAATTTAATTTGCAACACACCTGACAGGTAAATGTATCCCACTTAGAGAGTAATTTGTGAACTTGTTGACTATTAACAGCTCCCTGCTGTGGGGACATGGTTATATAATTGATAATTTAACAAATTAAGAAATTTGATTACCTTACAATAAACATTTTCATAAATTCATGAGGTTCATAGAACATTTATCATGTATAATTTGATATTATAAATTTAAATCATAGAAATGTTACAACAGCATTAATTTTTTTAAACATAAAATATTATGTAGACTAAAATTAATATAGACGAAACTTGAAATAATTAATTGATTTAAGAATAAGATAATCAGATGAAAAAACATTTGATTTTCCTTAATTATTCTCCATCTCATCCACTGCATGTCCATCCACTCTACTCCACTATAATTAGGATGTCTCCACCTGGAGAGTGGTGTCTCCACTCATTTCCACCCAACTCCACCTCCATGGTGTTCAGTGGAGAAAATAAAAATTGTTTGGCCTGCAGTGTAGCTAGTTTTACTGTTTTTAAATTACTTACCAGTAGATTTACTTAATTCTGGCAAAGACAGCCAGATATACCCACAATGGTAGCACCCTGCATTAATCATTCATGTATAGAATTTTATAATACATGTTATATATATATTTGTTTGAACTAACACTATTCAATTGCCAATTTGCAATACGGACCATTCTACTTAAAAAATGGTAGCTGCAGTTCCGTAGCTCTTAATGGCCTTTTTGAAATGTTCTGATTTGCCAGATCAATGGTCAACAAAAATAAAATAAATATCAAAAGGACCATAAAGAGCTACAAACAGCAGCTAAAAAAGGGGGGCCTTGGTTTTTTCTTCTGGTCAGAATTTTTTTCCCACACTATTTATTTTTTAAAGGTGTCATGAAAAAATATTTATTTTCATTATTAGAAATCCTTCTTCAGAATACTTTTTCTTAATCTCTGCTGCCACAACATGAAAAGGCAAAATATTTTTTTATATTTGTATAAAAAATCAGATTCATGTTATTTCTTTAGGATAAAAATCAAGGCATCCTTCAAGTTACATTTAATGTACAAACATATTTACCTATGGTATGGACACACTGTCAGTTTTCCATAAAATGACCTTCTCCCAGAAATCCCTGCTAGTCTGGCAATCAATTCTCCTTCATTTGTGATGTCATTTGACAGCTTACACTCTTTTAAATCTGCATTTATGGCTCGGTCACAATTATCTAATAGAACGGCCTGTACTTTGTTTTTGAATTTGCTATATGGGCCACACTGATCTTTTAAATAAGTTTGCAATGAACAACCTTCCCCTTTTTCCATGGGGGCTGCCATTTTGTTTACAATGCCAACTAGTGGAAATATCTCTTCATCTGTGAGAAAGAGTTATTTCCCTTTCATTACTTTTGCATTTTTGATACCTTGTTTATTAGATTGGAATAAAAATGCAGGCAAAATGAACATACATGGATGATTCATCAACATTTCTTTATTTCAATGATATAAGTTTTATTCTTGCATGGGTTTGGGAAGTTTACGTTTTTAATTGATAAAAAACACTAGTTTTGGTTAAAATGTGTGTAAAAAAATTACAGGATATGATTTTATTCCATGGCAACTACTTCAAAGAATGTTTTTAAGTTCTAAAAAATTTTGTGGAGATATTATGAACAATACCAATTAACTTTAATTGAAAATTGACCAAATTTGAAAGAATCCACTTATCACAATTTTTCAAGTTTGCATGATTCTTATGTGGACCTGTACTTAAGTGTTATCCATTTTTGTAATAGACATGCATATGTTAATATAATTGTCCATGTTTTTTACTATGCTTGATTAATTGTTATGCTATTTAAAATTGAAAAGTTACTAAAATCCTTAAATCAATTATAAATTATTTTTAAAAAATATCCCCATTTAACCGCGTTCAAAGAGAACTTTTAAAAGTCTGTTCTCCTTTGAAGATAATGTCTAAAAATAACAAACCTAATGAAGCGTTGTGATTTTATGAAATGCAAATCATATCTTCAACAGTCCGTAAACGTTACCAAATTTTAGCATGGACAAAGGCGACGACAGACTTGAACTTACGGAACACATAGATCTTTGTTACAGTTCCTACATCTATCTTTGGAAGCATTTATCTCTTTTCACATGTTTTTGATAATGCAATTTGTTGCACAGTAGTACTCTATATCTGGCCAGGGATCACCACCAACAACTGTCTGCTCATTTCTGAGTCAAGTCCTGACTAATAGGCAATAATTTACTAAGATTGCATTAACGTTGTCTGCACATAATAAACATTTTGAGCTTGTAGTTTCCTCATTTAGAATTGTCATTTGATATGTGTTGTGCGAGATTCATGGTCCTTGTAGAAATAATATCGTTTCTACAAAAGACGCCGGATCAGTGGTCTAGGATGCAATTGTGTGCATGTTCGTTCCTAGTTTGCCGGTTTCTCGGACTTTGATTTGTGGATTGTCTTTTTTGACAGTTTCATCGGTGATTGGTATTTTGTTATTACCTTCATTTAACAGATTCATTACACCAACCGTTTAATCAGTCAATCATTGTCCCATCTTGTTCTATTTTTTTTAAACTAACTGCAGCTTAAATACTTAAAAAAGGTAATTGTGATTTATATTTTCCAACTTTATAATTTCTTGTTGCTGATTCACAAAAATATATTCTTAAAAAAATATTCTAAAATATTTTGACTATATTTTTGTCTTTCAGTTTGCAAGTCTGTACGTGCAATGGTCCTGGAAAAATCTTTAAATATTTATTCATGTAACAGACTTACAAAATTTCAGCGTCTAAATTCACCAATACCTCTTGCCGTTTTAAGCTTAAGCCATTCGCTTTAACAACTATAGCAAAACATAAAAGAAATAATGCAAACCGATCCATGTTTGTCGAATTCTTAAAACTGCCTGCATGACATATCTTTATATAAGATCAGTATAACCTCTAATTTAGCACAAGATAACGTTATACATGGCAGAACATATGATGAGATGATAAGATTATTAACAAGGCTATTAATAATTGTAGGTTGTGGTCATAGTAAAATCTCTTTAAATTTTGGAACAGCAAGTAAAACTTAACTTACGAACAACATTGTTGACCAAATAATATTCTCAAATAAGACAAGGAAGTTGATACCTTGTCCGAGTGGGTAAATGCCTTGAAACCATTGATTCAAATCAGAATAAGTTGTTTTAGAAGGTGTATGAGTACTAAAGCATCTTCAATCTTCTGAAATCTTTTAGCTGTAAAACCTTTGTTCGACATTCATGACTAATATGTTGTTGTTTATAACTGCTATTGCTTAAGAGTTATATTTCAAAAGGAATTGCATTACTGTAGAAAAAGAATATTTTTTTCAGTCAATGTCTTTACAGTTGAGGCACATCCTTAAAGTGTGAAATGTGGCACAATTCGACCACGAAATTGAAATTAAATCATTCTTTAACTTTAAGGATAAATTCCGGCATAAAGGTCGTAGACACCCATACTTGTTTTCCCATCTTTTGAAATTTAGCATTATATGTGTAATGCCCCATATATGAAATTTCAAGTGAAAAAAGATTGTAATTAAAAAATTTAGATGTCTCGACTGTTCGGTTACATTTGAACATGTCTTACGTTAGGATATACCCCTCAAGCTTGTTTGGCAGATGTGATATCAACGTAAAGACATCCTTAGCGTAGTGATACGGAGTATGGAACGGAATGGATGTGAGATCTGCTCCGTAGATTGACAGATAAGAGGAAATCATCTCCGAATAAATTATATGGTTTATACCATGTTAGAAAACAGTAATTATGTGCTATAAATAGTACAGCAAAATGATCTTATTAGAATGACATCACTTCTGTCAACAGAATATTTGAACAGTAAGTATATACGACCGTGCGCTCAGTTCTACACTTGATGCTGATACGGATTTGATTTTTAATTTTCAGATCTTTTTTAAAAAATTTTTTTTGATAGTCATCGTTGGAGACCTGAAATCGCTTTACTTGGGTGTTTGAGATTTTCCCGTCTTGACCTTCCACCAGTGTAAGATCCTTTATTTCTCACACGACTTCCTGTTGGCGAGATTTCTCTGTCTCACTCGGTGAGAAAGCTTATTTTGAAGTTCATAAATTATGACGTCATTGAAGTCAAATTACGTATACACAAATGGCTACCAAACTTGCTAAAGAAACGACTAAAAATCTAAAAGTTTAGTGAGAAAACGTATCAAATCACTAGTGGAAAGCCAAATCAAGAACTTCTCCAAACCGTGGGCAAAGATATCCGTTTGTCCAGTCTATCGGCATATGGAAAAAATATTGTGGGTGATGGACTTCATCCTTATTTTGTCGTTTTTTTTCAAGCTCAACTAATATGGCTTCGGCCTCCAATGTTAGGATTCCAGGGTCCCGAAGTAGGAATGAACGCTTAATATAATGAGTTCCGTGCTTAAAGGATCTGCGGGCTGTGTTATTTCGTCATTATGTCATTATGAGTAATTTTATGCACAGATTAACCGTAAAATACAAAATGCTTCTAGTCTGTGTAGTGTTATGTATGCTTGTCTCTACTTCCGCCTTGCAGTACAATGACGGTGTTTGCAACAGAACGGTAAAGTAAGAGTTTGTTATATTGCATGGTTATCTTCCCTTCTTAAATTATGTCTATTTAATCTCTTATTTCTATTATGTATATTATGCTGGACGAACGCGAAATGAAACGTTGTTCTGGGAAAATGATTTAATTATTTTTCTTTTATTCCATTTTCTGTTGACCTTTCATCAAACATATGATACAGAAATGCAACTAAAATGAATAAATACGTCATAACTCTTGGTTGTTGTTCGTCTTATTGTTTTGCATTTGAGTTTTGTGGACATGATATTTCTTCCTTTCTTTGCCTGTTTCCATAAACAATAACAGTAAACGTTTTGAATGGCTCCAACAAAGAATATCAATTTTGATTAATTTGAATTATTTGTACAACCTTTAGTTATACCGTTCCAATAATTTGTATTCGCTTGTTAGACCGTGGGCACTCGCTATCAATATATGTTTGTGTTTGTAATTTATTCACTTCGGCAACAAAATGAAGTGTAAGCACAAAAATAAAAGAGCAAAAACGCAAAAAAATTTGTAAAGTATTAAAAACACACTCTGACAATAAAATTATCTAAGCCTTAATGTTCAGAATATAAAGCAAGTAAAAAATCACAAATCCCACTTGTTAATCACCTTTGAACACTTCTCATCCAAAACCAATCGCTTATTTAAATAAATAAGTTTTCAGCTCCAGGGATTGGCAGCTCTCACACGTGGTACCCAAATTTTACAGAATTAACTAACTCAGTGCTCTCGTAGGTTTTAAACAGTTAGTATGTGTTGTTGATTGGGGAAGAGATCATAATCTCAAGATATCTTTCAGGTCTTTGGAAATTTTAATATCCACATCTCATATAAGGAACTCCTGGAATAGAAAGTGTCACTGTATTTTTAAAGTCCCGTTCTTATTGTTGTTAAAATAGTGAAGTAGCAAAAGTGTTTTGCTGGTATACTTAGACGATCCTGATATGAAACGTTGTTTGTATGGATTTTTGTGAAGTTTTGATATCCAACATAAGAAGGGGAGGACGCAATCTTTGCGATGGAGACCAAAGGATGCCAATACCGATTTGGGATTTTCAAGAATCTCCTCTTGAAAAACGTAGTGGATAGGATAATAACCCTTTGAGCTTTTGTGTTTTGTACACATATGAAGTTGATTGGATGAATTTTATATGTTTGCTTACAATTATAACAATTATAACAAAAATCATGAACCTGTTGAAGATACGCATTTTTGAAATCATTTAAGTTTTTTGTGAACACTTTTTTTAACGGGGTAATTAGAACGACAGCTGATTAATATGGAAAAAATGTATCGAGCAGCAATCAGAAACGATAAGTTAAGGACATACTAAACCATGGCTAAACAAAAGAGGATATAACAACAAAATTAAGAGAAACACAAAACAAAAATCAAAAAATTGAGTAAGACAAACCCAACTTAAACTTGGGTGCTCCGAAAGGGTAAGCAACTCCTGCAACACGAGGTATACCCTCAGCCGGGTGATAGGCCAATCGTTGAACAACAGTTAATTAATATTTGGTGGAGGAATTATTGTATGCCTATTTTAATATGCAAGCAAGTTCCATCCACAAACTTTTAATCAGGCCAAGATATCTCAAAACAAACTTGTCAACATCAACAAAATAGCAAGGTGTTTTTGTGACGAACAGTTGGCATGATGAATGGTATGGACTGTGTTCATTAGGGGCGGGTATGTTTCGATTGAAGAGGCACAGACGGCTGGAACAATAGTTAAATTTCAACATTCGCTAAATAGATGACGTGTTGTCATTTAGCACTGCATGGATGCGGCTTCTCTGTATCCCATTTGTCCCAGAGAGCTTGGGATTTACATGTATTTACATAATTGTGTCACAAAGGTCAACAAGAAATAAACAAGAAATAAACAAGAAAATTGCATAACAAAATAAGTTCACACACAAATTTTCTTTTGTGTTCCTCCGACACAAATTAAATAAAACAATAGTTATACGTCATATAAGACCAAATAGCCGTGCTATGAGCTGAAAGAGAAGAAGATAAAAAAAACCTACAGTACGACTTGTTATTCCGTTACAAACACCGTTACCATTCTACAATATGAGCAAATGAACACAACCAAAGTTCTACGCAAGTCCGAAGCACTCGTATCTACCGGTATATCTGTGCATAAACAAAACCTGCACACTTATCAGCAAACGAGTTTTTATTTGGTTCGGGTTACTAACAATTTTTTTGGCGCTTATTGGTTAGTTTCGCGTTATATCATGTTACATGTTTGTCTATATCCCGGTTTGTAATTGTCCTTTGCCTTTTCGGCTCTTGTTGTTAGGTTGGTTTCCTTGCTATTTTTTTTAAATGACATTTTGGGGCGATAACACGGCTCTACTCGTTGTAACCCCGATCAACGCATAATGAGCGTTACCCTACTGACGGACCACGGAGTCCTAACACCCGCGGAGCTCGGAGATTTATCAGATAAGCCGGAATCCGAACGATAAAACGAATAGAGAGCCTGAGTCCTTGCAGTTGCGGCAATAAATTAAGGATGTAGCCCAAAGCACCGGTTTCGTTTTATAATGTGAGATAATATAATCATACTGCCATACAAATATTGATATACAATGTATAACAAATTGCAAATATGTATGCATTTGACCAGTATGGATTTTATTTTCGCAACTCTAAAGATTGCTTTATAAAATATACAATAACGGGCAAAACATTCATATCAAAATTGAAAATATCATTATTAATTTGACAATTAAAAAAGAAACTATTTTCATCATCTAAAACTGTTGCTGAATAGCAAACTTATTTTCATAAAAAATTACTTATCTTGAACTGATCGCTGCACTAAAAAGTTTTGATATACAATTTTGTAAAGAAATTCCTCTATAATTGTTAAGTTTTTGTCTCCTGATTTATGGATAAGGATTATGAATGATTTTCGCCAATGAGCTGGATATTTCCGAGAGTCAAGGATAAGATTAAATACTTTTACAATGACCTTGCAAGTCACAATACCACTGTATTTTATAATGTCATTGGAAATCTTATCAGGCCCAGCACATTTTCTAGTACTTAATTTCTTATTCAAGTATTGTAAATGGAGTATCTAACATGATTATAATATACATTTTTCTAACAAATTTTAAAGCATCGGAAATACATCGTTAACACAAAATACTAACTGACTAATGTATGTCTATAGTACTGTCAATGTTTTTATCCTCAGCGGGGTTCGACTCAATGTATTAAACTTTTGTTTAAGTCGCACTTGAAAATTTTTAACTCTTGCTTGTCATCTACTGGTCACGCAGTAGTTCTCGCTTGCAAGTAATTATCGCCACTGAATTGGCATATTAAAAGTGATAAACGTACTTTGCTTTGAATGGAAGATAGTGAAATCTATCAAATGAAGACTTTGCCATCGATTGATGGAAAAATAACGACAGTTACTAAAATGGCGAGAATTTGTTCTGTCATTTGAGCAGCATATATCAGTAATTCAAACAAAATGTCAAAGTTGGTAATGACCGTTATATTCTGAGAACTGCTGTTATGAGGGTAAGAACTTAAACACATGCACACAAATCGAAGCAACTATCATTTCAAAATTATATGGCAAGAAATAGAAAATGTTTTGGAGACGGAACACTGATAAAATGGCAAACGTATATTGCGGAGTTTTTATTTTAAACATACAGTCATATGATTCTGTAAATATACTCATTTGAGTATTACTAATTTAATTCTTTAAAAGAGAAATACAATTTAAAATAAAACATCTACTATGATCCGCGACCAGGCAGTACAAAAAGAACATGAAAACCGTGCGTGGGGGCATCATTTCCGTCAACCGAGAGGTACAGGGTAGCTCTTAAGGTCGTGCAAAAGAGAATATTTTAGATGTTTTGGAAGGCTTAGTGGAGCCAGTTTGACACCTGTCATGTGACTAATAGGAAAGATCAGTTTATGGTCACGATCGAAGGGAGAGACAAGTCAGTTTTTCGACAGTATCTACCGGGTATCTGAAATATACAACGATCAATCAATGATTTTGACTATAAAGTCCACACCAGGATGTACGTCTAGAACAAACCGACATATAAAAATACTCATAATACTAGTTCTCTCCTTGATACAGAGGAAAGAACTTGTTCAATTGTATTTTAACGGAGATTTACTAAGGACTACTAATTTACTATAGTTGGGAGAGTTGGAAATGGCGATTTGGGATGTAACAATAAAATAAGACGATTGTCTACACAGAAGGAAAACACTTTTTGAACATACATCAATTTAACTCTAAGCTCCTCTAATTTGATTAACATAACGTAGGCGATTTCTTTGGAACAAAAGAGGAAAATATTTCCAAACAAGAGAAATTTCCTTAGCATTCCCCCGGGTTAGAAATTAATTGGTCAAAATTGCACGTTAATGTTCTGAAGTAATAATTTGACTGTAAGCTAGTCGAAATTGTACACATAAAATTGATGAATGTCCAGTGCGCAATATTGCATCTCAATAAAAGGGAAATAGGGGTTCGACATTTGGAACAGACACTGGAAAGAATTCAGCAATTGGTAATGTCGGATAGTTTAGCGTGTTTAACCTAGTTTGAGCCTACTCTTTTCCGAAATCTTCAAAAGTGGTCTTTATCAATCATAGAGCGTGACACTCCCCCAGACGAAGCAAAAACAAAAGTAAAAAAACAAAAAACGAGAGGTTATTTCCTATCTGTAATTATAAGGATGCGCATGGGAGTTAGGTGGGTCGAAACCCTGGGAACCTTAGAACGAATAATTGAACAATGACTTGCCTTTTTTAGTTAATCCGACAAATAGAAAACAAATATCTGATTGATGTTACGGGAGTAACGTTCGGCCTGTGGGAACCTTCCACACTCCAGTGTGGTTCTGCATTAGAACAGTTTTTTTAACATGCCGCAGTCATACGGAATACTACTTCAGTAAGGGGTTTAACGGATAAAACTGAACGCCTGATCTATGACAGTTTTGTACAAACTAAAAAGACTCCAAGGGAATTAACCGTGAGTTAATGAAAATGTTAACGAGTATATGACAAATTGATTGATTTATTTTAAACATTTCTAAGGCATTATCTAAACAACTTGTATTTCGGAGAACAAGATACTTAGTTAATAAAGTGATGACTGTCCGCAAATGATGGATATAGATTGCTTAATAATCTGGAGATTACGGTAGATTGCCAAAGAAAAACAGTATTTACTGTACAGGGTCGGTCATTTTTGCATAACTGGGAACCACAAACGAGCAAATCGTATTCAGCTTGCTACTTCGAATCATTCTCATGCAGAAATATTGGAATTTATACTAACAAGGAAACTCAGATTTAACGAACTTTGTGTATTTGTTTTATGTTACTGTTCCTAGCCAGAAAATTATTTGATTTGCCTCATTTGTTATTCATGCTAAGAGCCTTGGCGGCCGAGTAGTCAAGTAGTTTATCCTTTACTATTGATCACGTGCTCTGTCAACACTGAGGTTGCGGGTTCAAGTCTCACTGAGGGCAGGGTGAACTCGACTCAAATCTTAATTGACAAGGATTGCTCGTTTCCCTACCGCAGGTCAGATATTTTCTACGCGTACTCCGGCTTTCCTCCCCCCAAAAAAACTGGTCGCCATGATATAACTGTAAAATTGCTCAGAGTAGTGTTAAACCGTTAACAAATAGACAAGCTATTTATCTCATTCGTTTCTCGTGATATTGTCTTGCTTTTTTAGTAATCAGTTGCAGTGTAGTGTTTTTTGTGTTCTCCTCTTAGCAACCACAGGCATCCCCTTATTGAGGTGTTTTGCCAAGAAATCTCTATCGCGCGTTATCCTTACATGTAAAATTAGCATACATGCTACAACTTTCAGATATGTGATCACTGATTGACAGGGTATCCAAAATACACAATACTTTCTGATTTCTTCAGAACAGCATCGACAGGTTACATGATAAATGTCTAATTCATGTACAGTAGCAATAAAATTCAATGTAACAAATAAGTTATGTCCATCGTACTATCGGTGACAGACACGAACCACCTTACTGCTTACAAAGCAATCTTCTAGCATTTCATTTCAGAAATCGATTGCACAGACTACATATCGCGTGGACTAATTGCAATGGACGTGGGAACCGAAAGGGGAACACACAGGAGGCGCGTGGGAAGATTAACACGATCCCATTTCGTACTTAAACCTTTTCGTACCGTGTTGTTTCGCCCCGATAGTGCGAATAAGTGGGTTGTTTGGTACCGATCTTTTAAAGTAACTGGATTAAGTTAATTATGTTGCATTGTTTTCATATGTTTACTGATATTTTTCGGTTATAAGCTTTACAACACATATTTTAAGCATTGTTCACGGTTTACTGAGTATATGACACATATAAAACATATATATACCGCATTTTTACGATTTATTAGAGTTAGGTTTTTTTTTTGGCTTTTTTTGTTTTGGTTTGTTATCATGTCCCTTTTGTTTTTGTAAGTATCATTGTTTCTGTATTTATTTTGTGTTGATTTTTAAGGGGGATAATTGACCATTTCATTTCAAATCTGAAAATGTTTTGGAGGGCCACTTAACACGTGTCGCTTTTGATTTTGACTGACTTCACTTTAAATTTAAATTTAAAGTTTCGGAGTTATACCCCAAGCAGCCAAAAATATTAAATTATTTTCCAGAAATTTATTAAAGATTTCATATATTTTAATATTTTTTTTAAAGAGATGACAATTTATTGAACATTAATAACAAATGAAACATACAAACAACATGTTTACAGTCGCTTTACTTATTGTTTGATGAAAAAATGTTAAAAGCAAAGATATCAAAAAACAGTGCAAATATAGCTTTCATTAGTCAAACGTAAGTTTGATTGCATACTTCAATTTCATGAACTTAAAGTAAACATATCATCACAGGTCAATGTTCGGGGAAAGAAAAGTCACTTTGAAATGTGTTAAACGCAAAAATACTCAGTAAGTCGTGTAACCATTACGCTTCCATACAGTTTATTAACTCTACTCCTCATGCTGTTGACAAAACTACGAAGCGTAGCATGTGGTAAATTCTGCCATTCATTTTGAATGGCAACACGTAGTTCTTCGACATTTTGACCAGCAAGTGCTCTGTTATTGATTTTACGGCCGATGATATCCCACAAATGTTCAATTCGATTCATATCGGGTGACATGGATGGCCATGGAAGATGCTCAATAGCTTTCTTTTCGATAACATCACGTACAATTGCAGCTCGGTGAGGTCTTGCGTTTTCATTCTTAAAGATGGGTCTGTTACCAAGGGCATGATTGTCAAAATAATAGCGTTAATGACGTCATTTCGATATTTCTGCCCTGTCATTGTCCAATCAACCAAATACAGATTCAGTTTACAGTCATATGAAAAGCCTCCCCACACTGTAACACCACCACCGCCCAACGCTGTAGTGCTTGGGATGTTGTTCTGGTTGTAAGCAATGCGTCGTTGTCTCCAAACGCGCAAGCGCCAATCAATATGACGAAGAAGGTATCTGCTTTCGTCAGTCCAGTGTATTCGTCGCTAGCTTCGAATATTCCAATGACGGTGATATCGTGCCCACTCTAAACGTGCTTGGCGATGTCTCTGTGTTATCAGTGGACGTTTCAAGGGACGACGGGCTCTCAACATTGCATTGTATAGGCGCCTGTTAACAGCTCAAACCGCGACTCTGATTGCAATATTTCAATCGTCACTAAGATATCTTGCTGTGGCAAACGGTTGGCGTTTGGCTAAACGAACGAGTGCTCTATCTTCCCTTTCAGATGTTTTTGGTGGTCGACCTGACCTAGGACGTACCTGGATAGTTTCATCATCTCGATGACGTTTCAGTAGCCGGGATACAATACAAAAAAGAATGCCAAAGTGTTGTGCTATATTACCCAAGATCTGTCCACTATTACGCATTCCAACGATCCGCCAATTCTCAGCTTCACTTAATTTCAGTCTAGGCATTGTACAAATGTAAATATGAAGTCGAAAAAGACCAGGAGATGAAAACACTAAATTGTTAAGCAAAACAAGGCTTTTAGGCGTGCTCGACTACCGTATGACAAACTGGTTTTGCTATTTAAAGATTTACCTGAGAAGTTAAATCAACTTTACCCTGATCGAATGATGGCTTTAGTGCATAAATAAACTATGTTAATATTCATTCAGATTTTTGAAATTATAAAAAAAAGTAGGTGTTGCTTAACTTATGGCGAGGTGTATAAATTGATAAAGTTTGGATCAAATTATTTGAATTTGAAAAGGCTTTTGGGGCATAAATCTTGTTCCATGGTAATTTGGTAACGCATGGTGCAACACCGTTACATCCCTTTTGTTCTATGCCAAGCTTGTTTTGGCCAACGATAAGTAACAAGGGATTGATTTGCACTCACATATAGCGTCATTATGTTATATTCAAAGTTAGACACATGAACCTTTAAACGCGAAGGAGGTGCTATAAGTGAAACATTATAGTGTGCAAGTGCGTGGATATATGAAACGAATTGCAAAATGAGAGTTTATTGTTCTATACAATGACAATTAAAAAGGTTTAATGAAGTTTTGTTTGTGATAAAATGTTTACAATTGCCTAAAAATGAAGAGAACAGACAAATTGCAAGAGAAACTTACATTCAACTGATAGTTCAGGATCTGAGCAACTACAATGGTATAGTTTGTATATTTTGGAAATTCGACAGAGAGTGGTATGATAAAGAATTAATTATTCAGATCAATCGGTTCAATTTATGGAATTCGCATGCATTCCTGCAAGAGGCACTCGAGAAAAAAACTATTGTTGCGAGTAGTGTTTTGTAAAAAAGGAAAGAAAAGAAAGCTAAATATTTGGTCTTGTAATATTCGAATTACTTCTTGAGAATAAAAAAAGAGTTCTTGAACTAAATAAGTGAGTACGTTGTAATTTGTTTAAACGAATGTTTTGTAAAATATCTTATTGCATTCAAACTAGACGGATATGAGAAGGGTAAAGTGTAATGGAGATTGAGCAGTTGTGTTTTATAAGAACTGACTGAATAAATATATAAGATTACTAAATGCTTGGCTGATTGTATGTTAGATATCTTATTCATGATGGTAAATACTTGCATTTGTGTTTAGTTTATGTGCGACCAGGAAAAATTTAAATTTCAAGAAATACGAACTTTTTCGAGGAATTGTTGCAAACAAATGGAAACTATTGGCAACATCCGGATAATAGGTGATTTGAAAGTCGAGTGGGTACCGAACTAGACTGTACTCTCAGAGACTGAAATGAACCATAATTTGTTAGTTGTATTGGCGACTTAATAAGTTTGTTATGTGCATTTTAGTAAGCGGATAACAGAGAACCATTTTCGCTATGCAAGGGTTACGATCCGATACTCTTATCTTCACCCCTGGCAGATCTAGACTGTATTGCGGTTTGACCCAGGAACGGTTTTGATTGGACGCAAGGACTAACAACTGCCCCAATCAGATTGTTTTTAACAAAAAAACACGTGTACGTTTAAGAAAGTAAACAATTCATGGTGACGATCGAGTTGGTATAATATATCAATAAATTCTACCTAAGAAGGACAGTCGTACGATTTTTGTCAACACCTTCTATGTTTTTAATAAGTTATGTGAAATTCTAGCTTACATACCGCACCGTGTTGATGGGATTTCTATGTATGTTTGCGGTTTTTGTTCTACAAAATTGAACATACTTCCGAAGATCAAATATGATACATCAAAGAAGCACTAAAAAGGAGAAATATGAACTGATAAGTTTGCTCAGATAAAAATTCACAAGTCAATAATGTGTACGCTCCGCCAGCGTTTCCTTTTGGCGCCTACTGAAATGTCCGAGGAAAATGTCAACCAGACGCAGCAATTACCCCGAAGTAACGACCCGCCAAGAACTGCAAAGCACAAAATTGTGCACTTGCCGACACCTGGAAAAACGAAGATATCAATAACTATAACTCCAATAAAGACAGACAGGGCCACATCAGTTACTACATATCTGCTACGGATTCTAAAAATGCATTGAATTTGTTTTTGCCAAATAAAGTTAAGGTAATAATATTTTATATTTAAAAAAAAAACATCATTGGGCATATGGATACATTCCTTTAGGCATTTGAGATTTGATAATTATTTCAGAAAAGGGGGGTGGGTGTCTTGGTAATAGTGTTATCAACATCGCAACAGTTGACAGAACTTGATATATTATTGATGAAATTCTTGATGTGGGCAAAACTAGCTTGTCTCTCCACTGGTACCAGGTAGTCTATTGGAGTTTGCATGCAGTTTCTAGTATCACAACACTTTCAGAAAATAACCCAGGGAGGATCTAGACATTAATGAACAAGTTAGCTCAAAATCCAATATAACATTGCCTTGTACGGAGCATAGTTAATGAAATATGCATGTCTGCTCGACTGCTGAATGATACAAATGATGCGTGTAAAATGGGAGATGTGGACATAATATTATGCCATACTAAATTTCAAATGTTCCGCCTTGGTAATCACACAAATTATCAGTTATGGTTGTTCGGTTTCATATCATAATGTATTCACTTTTATCTCTACAGAAGGGTTCTGAATATAAATGGAATTGTTGTACAAACCTTCATGGAGGCACTGCCATAACATTCCCAATGACAATCTGGTTGAACTTCTAGTCCAATGAATAAAGAAGAATATATGTGCAGAAGGGACCAGTGCTAGTTATGATTGTTTGAATGGTGGTTTACACCTCATAGCGTCCTGTTTTTATTGGAGGAAGAAGCCAGAGAACCCTTAACCTTATATAGGGAAACTGGCAATTCTTGTCAATTAAGATTGGAGTCAAGCGCACCCTGCCTGCAGTGAGACTCGAACCCGCATCCTCATTTTAAATAGACCATGTGATCAATAGTAGACGAACTCAGCCACCAAGGCCCATGCTAGTTATGATATTGTTATAAAAGCTGCACTGTCTACACAAATTCAGGAGGGAATTACAACTAACTTGGAAACTGAATGTAATAAGAAACAATCAACACCATCAAAACATTATGATATTGGTGCAATAGTTTCAGAACTTAATCATATTATATACCTGGTCGTGAATACACAGTTTCCCATATTTTCAGAATTTTTTCATGTATACAGATAGACAATCTTTATAAATGGATCATAGAAAACAAGGAGCGACTTGTATGTATCAGTGTAAATTATATTTCACCACATTTGTAATTCTGGACTGTCACATACAAAATCATGATCCATGTGAAACCAACAAATGCGTTTTGATTGTCGTAACTGTCTGCATTAACCGGCTCTAAAAGATTGCAGAACACAATTATATTCAAAACTAATTAATAACTATAACTAATAACCCCGACTTCAATTTAAATTTACACAACAAAGAAACAACGATTCGCGCATTTATTATTTTGATTTTCAAGATTTATTGACATTTTGATGCAACTTGTAAGTTTTACGGACTTGCGATTTTGACATCAGTCAGCGTAAAAACACAAGTTTTTACCGGACTTGTAAATTTTACGCTACAGGGTACATAACGAAATTTGCCATAAGGCCACAAAAGTATTTTATTTTTTTGTGTTTCTTTGACCTTTTTGCACGGGGGGGGGGGGGGGCGTGGGTGTGGGGCGGTAACTTGGTATACATAGAGACCTGAAAGGCTCACCATTCTAGCTCTTCAAAATATATGAAAAAGTAGCTTTTTTCATTGAAAAATATATCATTGGTTAGTTGTAAATCATTTAAATATCTCATCATTCTTAAGTCCAAGTAAACCACGGTGATTTTACGAACAAAGTGTTCCATTAACATCACTAGATCATTTTTGTAGTGAATTGACTATTTGTCAATAGGTTTTTGTTTGTTTGAATGGTGTTTTAACGCCACTTTCAGCAATTTTTCAGCTATATCATGGCGTCCAGTTTTTATTGGGGGAGGAAGCCGGAGTACCCGGGAGAACCCCCGACCTGCGGTAGGAAAACTGGATTTGTCAATAGGGCAATAATAAAATATGTGAATAGGTCTGATTAAATAATTCAATATATGATTAGGTCCCGTTTCATAACGTCCGAAAATATATAAATAGGGTCCGCAGACTGTACCTAAAAGTATGATTATCCAATGGCATCCAAGTCGAGCAATTCGAAAATAAAGAACAACACTTAAATCTAACCTTAATCTTTATCTATTCATTACATATTAAAACAACCATTTTGTGACGCTTTGTGTGGTGTATAAAACAACGGGATAACGTGGGTACACACATTTATTCTGTCTGTTGCGAGTTTTATAAGTCTGTTCTCTTATAACGTAATGGAAATGTATTTTAATAAAAAAAACACCAAAGAGTTGAAATTGGGTATGTGTCAAAAAGATAACCAACTCGCTGGAGGAGTTAAAGCATGAGACTCTTTATTGAACTTGGAGACCTTGTAGCAGGCCACAGACAAGAGTATACAGGCCACGCGGATAGGACGCCAGACTAAAATAACTGACATTAAAAACGCTAAGTATAAAAATACACTGGAGGTTCATACTTACCTTCGTGACATAAATTGCAAACGAGTTGAACGTCAAAAGCCCTAGCGGAAATACCATGATTTTGCCAACTGTTGATACTTCACTCAACATTATTGTCTGTACTTATACATAGATGTAGTTCGCTTCTCAACAATCCCAAAAAATTTCAACGAAATCCAATTACATATTTCAGATAAGTTTCATCCACAAGGTTAGAACGATGGACTGACAGACTATAACGTTGGCTATTTTCACCTATCGGGTGCTGGCGGAGGAGGAGGCCATTTGATTGTTGTTTGTTTGTTTGTTTGTCTGGCTGGAGTTTAACATCATTTTCTGCAATTTTTCAGCTATGACATGGCTCAGTACAGTTTTTATTGTGGGGGGAGATCCGGAGTACCCGGAGGAAACCCCCGACCTGCAGTATGAAAACTGGCAAACCTTGTCAAGTAAGATTGGAATTGAGTACACCCTGCGCCCAGTGAGACTTGAACCCGAAACGACAGTGTTGACAGACTACGTGATCAATAATAGATAAAGAACTACCTTAACCACTAAGCCTAATATGGGTGTAATGTTGGTTTAATACATGTTTTAACTTATATTCATTGCCATATCAACATGATGACCTAATGCGAAATTTATTTTCAATGTTAACAAATGCCAGGCCTAAGGTCGTCAGTAGCGTCCTTATGTCGTCAGTCACTTTCAATGTCTATTTCATCAGAAAATATACATACTTGATTGAGTGGTCAATAAACGTATGGTCAATACATGTTACACTTATGATACATGGTACTTATTTCTGGATCAATTCCCTTAGCTCTAAGGGACCGGTCAATATTAATTGGGGGCGGGGGGGGGGGGTGGGGGGACCGGTGCTTATCATATTTGTCAAGTTTGAAAAAGACTACATCATATCTCCTAAAAATACAAAAAAATGTTGTCCTTCATCAGTGTTATTAAAAAGTGTGTGTCCTATCTAATGAATAATTATAAGGTTATAATTCAGTATTTATGTTTGTTAAACAAATTGTTCGATTACAATACCCATAATGTTAGTTTTGAAACAATAGCTTGTGTTTTTTTAATTGATGATATAGTTATGAAAAACTAGTTATCCAATCAGTGCTGACAATAACAAAACTTGGAGTCCCACGTGTTTGCTGTCATATTGCATTTTGTACCGGTCCCAACACCCAATAAGTATTGTCCCTAAATGTTCCCATGTGCATTGACCTTCGCATGGTATTGTTAAAACCTGTCATCGCCAGAAAAGAAAAAAGAAATGGTTTCACTGTTATGCAGCTATATGTGTACTGCAAACACACGACAGTCAAACTCATTTAAACTGTACACTTTGCTTGAATAAATGGAGAAAATAAGACACCCTCATTTATCGGATGCCGCAACTTTTTTAAACTCCAAGTCCAGGAAAATTATGATTTAAAATAGTGTTAACATTAAAGTGACGGTTTTAGAGTAAATTAGTTAAAAAAAGAGGAAATTTACAAAAGAAGCACATAGATTTCTACATAAACGAAAACATACCGCTGGTAGTCTTTTTGTTTCGACGCACATTAATTAACAGCAAATTAGTTCGAAAGAACGAAATTAAAAATTACGATACATAAATTATTTTTAAACTAATATCCAATTGAAAAGCACGTGAAACTGATAGAATAGCCCATGAAGATTTTAATATTGTTCATAGAAGCACATGTTTGCACCAAACACCAGTAATAACAAATGTTCTGTTTGTTTTGTTATGACATACAACATGGATAAATTGTTAAATGATAGAAGTGTTTGCACAAAACTGCACTTGCAATGAAAGGCACGCTTAAAATGTTATTAACAAGAGATATTTTACTACATAAATGGTGTGTTAAAATTGTATTATCTTTAGTGTCTATAGGTTAGTATTATGAAATATAGATTGAAATAGTCTTGGTATAAAATACATGTTTTGTGGGTTTGTAAAATGTTTAAGAAAACATCGCAGTAAACAAAAAATTGTTCTTCTCTTTTAAAAACAAAACACTAAGTTTTTACCATGTAATTTTTTTTCAGTGTACCTTTAAATTTAATTTTAATGCTCATTTTCAATATTTCTCTTCGAATAAAATTGACAGTTTATTGACAGTAGTAACTTTTGGACTTAACACCTCTTATCAGAACAAGCCAGATTTGAATCAAGTAATACAAAACGCTGTGGCGACCACGGCTCTTCGTTCAGTGCTCGTTATAAATTGGACATATTTGGCCCCTATTCAGATAACTTGCATTCAAATCTTGCAAAACGTTGAGAAAACAGTATAAAAAAAATTCTAATTCTAATACAAAACATATTCTCTATGTCTATATTTCTTTCAAATTTTAGCAGCCACAGGTGCTTTAAGTGGATGCAGGACACCATCTGCCATTTTTTTGTGAAAATTTCAAAATATACAGAACATTTATGGTAAATTAAATAACAATTTTTTTCATTCTTAACTCTCAATTTCCATAAAATTGAAAATAAAAATGAAATTCTTATACCTATATTATAACTTCAATTTATTCATGACTGAAATAAAAAGTTTTTGCATAAATGAGTTCGGTATTGGTAATAATAATGAAAATCACGTTAAAGTGTATATAAAATAACATGTTAAAGTGTTTTTCTGTAAACATTTAGTGTTAGGCTTTTAACATTCTGTAATGTTAATATAATAACGCATATGTGAAAGACTAAACACATGTGTTATCGAAATAACATGTTAATGTGTGTATAGAAAAACATGTTACACGTTAAAATGGCCAATAACACTTAATTAACACATTAACTGTGTTAATAAATGGAATGTGTTAATAACTTAACACTGTGTTATAACCTAGTGTTACACAAATAACATGTTAATCAATGTAGGAAACAAATAATTACAAACGTGGAAGATTTGTGGGATAGGGCTAGGCCATCAGCAGAACTAAACTAGAAAAACTATGGTTTAAACTATCAGAATTCATGAAACATGACTTAAAAGGTCGTTGCTTTCAAATGTGGACAAAAAACCCACAGTATCTTTGATCTTCTGCTCTTGATAGTTATTTTGTGATATTTCTTGTTTAAACAAAGACAAAAATATCTGATACCTTTAATTTTACCTATATTGATAGTCATATATCATAATAACAAACAGATCATATACTTCTATAGCACAAAACACTACATGTACATTGGAAATGTTAGATGTTTCAGTCCAGTTTGCAAGCAGCTTAATGTCCGAGTAAGAAAACACAACACCAATAAATGAATGTACACAGTCGTGATTCTTGTAATTGTTTTTCATTTCTTCTTGACAGTTTATCTGAGAACTTAATCCAATTGTTGGCTTTATTTTGGTATAAGGATCACTATCCAGAAAAATTAACACTTTAGGTGCCTCCTCCGCATCAGTTCTGAACATTTTTTCCTCGAGTTGATCTACACTGTGAATATCCTGTAATTTACAATATAAAAGCAATAAATAAATATGTCAGACAGCAATGTTAAAACATGACTATTAAACAATTTTTATAAGACTGTTCAACTATAACATACATTTATCCACCCTTCAGATTAAGCATGATTTTAACATGATTAAACATTCTTTAGTAGTGGTATTTCAGACAGACAGAACTTTTATTTTTTTTTTATTCAATTCAATTCATTTAGACTTCAACATACCTGTATAACTCCCATGCAAGGTTGCATTTAACTCCCTTTTCTTTTTGTGCTTCAGCATCTGCCAATGCATGGAATAATTCTATACTTTTATTGCTGTCTGATCCCTATAAGTAATACATGTATATGATTTCAATTAACAATTTTTTAAAGAAATTATTAGTCCTTATTCTATGACAAAAATAAAAGTGTTTATGACTGAACATGCTGAAGGAAGACATCAAAAGTATATTTTGACGGGAATAATCAAATTATTATTTTTAACTTTTTCAATTCATCATACCGAACCCATATTTTCAACTTAAAATACTATACTAGTAAATTTAAATCATTCTTGTACACACTTACTATGCGATTACACAAATCTTTTATAAATATACACTGTACAGTTATATTACATACTGAATTATGCAGAATTATTTGTAACAAAGACACTTCAACAACATCAAAGCCGATTTGTGTTCAAAGCACGTGTAGTTACATTCCGTCTACATTTTGTCTGGACGAAGGAAGTTTGTATTTGCACATTGTGTAGCCCCCCCCCCCCCCAAAAAAAAAAAAATCTTCATGGAAGAAAAATTTGGTCAAAAATTTATTTGAAATGAGAGGAGGCAAAAGATATAACTAATCTACTGTAATTACTGTGATGACTGGAAATTTTAAAAAATAGTGAACAAGCACTGTTTGCACACTACGTATACATATGCACGGTCCTACCAAATTTTTCGTTATACTGCCACAAACTGTATGTTAACAGTATACACAAAACTAACTTGACTAGTCACAGGGCATGTATGCACAAATTAATACGGCGTTGATGTTCGACAGGGCTGCTACTTAATTTACATTAAAAACAAAACAGACTGTTGGTAATTTTAAGGACTTAAAATAAAGACAAGTGTAACTCTCTGCTCGTCCATCTTGAAGACGTGCCACAATATCATATGCATGCAGATGCCAATTAAATTCTGTGTTAATTTATTGAAACAAATTTGTAAATACAATAGTATATTACTTACGGAAAAGAAGTTATGTGGTCAGAATTGGTAATTAAACAACAACTGTCTCTGTCTTTCGACTTCAAACAAAGGAATGGTGCTAACAATTAAAATCTGCGCGGTACATTTTAATGACAACATGACATCGACCACGTGATGATCTAGTAGGAACATCAATTAACACATCTTAATATTAACACAGGCGTAGTGGATTTAACACACATGTTAATATTATTGAAGCCAATACTGGTGTTTTAAACGGATAAATGAAACAAGATTTAATTATATATACGTCGAAATATTCAAAAATTATATTTGTACGGATAGACCATTTCTGTCTGGACATACGCAGAAGAAACAGAAATGACTTGAACCCAAATGTGACTGGCTTTTAAAGTATATTTATAAAGACAGAAAATAAGTGTTCCTAAATCCCAACTACAATGTATTACAATCAATTATTGGGGAGAAAACATTCTACGTTACAAGCATTGTCATTTTTTAAAAGTTTGTAGCCGCCGATCTACTCTTGCGATAATAGTAATTTTAATTAACACTTTAACATGTCTAATATGTTTAAAAATAACACATGGAGTTTCAATATTAACATCCCAACGTTAATGCATAAACGCCTGCATAAAACTTTTAACGCATTAACATGTTAAATCGTAACACTATTTTTTACAGTGTACCAATTGCTTGACATTATATCAAAAATGAAGAAAATTTCATTAGACTGAATTTTTGTTATCGTTTAATTTAGTGCTTTTTTTATTCTCTTCTCTGTATAACCTATTAGAAAATTTGAAATTTTAGTCCTCAATCCCTCAAAAATAAGCTCTGAAACCCCTATTTTTTATTTTGAATTATGATAACGTGTAAAAAAAACTAACTATATGGCGAATTTAAAGAAAATTCATTGACAAATTATTTTCAGTGAAAGTGTCCTGCATCCCCTTAAACAATGCAACAACGGAGCCAACAACTGAAAGTAATAACACAACTATAACAACTACAACCCTGACAACAGCTACAAGCCTTACTACTACCACAACAACCTTACAACGACAACTACCAACCCTACTACGACAACAACAACCCTTACAACAAAAACTACCACCCATACTACTACAACTACAACGACAACTACCAACCCTACTACGACAACAATCAACTCTACCACAACAACCCTACTACAACTGCCACCCAAACAACGACTACAGCCCCGATATATAACGACAACAGCCACCCCTACTACAACGACTACAACCGAGACAACTACCAACCCTACTAAAACTACAACCCGGAGAACTACCACTTTTACAACGACAAATATCAACCCTACAACAACTACGACAACGACAACTACCACCACAACAACCTTAATAACAACAACAATTGCCACTCCTACAACGTACGTCAGAGACAATCCCTACTACTACCACAACAGCCCCAACAACGCCAACAACAACACTCTACTACACCGCTATAACGACTGCAACCCATAGTACATGTATAACCACTACAACGCCTAAAACAAGTAAACCCACTGTGCCTACAACACAGTTTACAACAATTACAGTTTATATCCCGCCGTGTTCCTAAATATGAAGCATATTTTAAACCATTTATTGTTTTAGTCAAAACAGATTAAGAATTTATAGAAATTAGTTGAAGCCATCTTGTCAACAGTTCCTTATTATTTATGAAAAGGCTTAGCAATAGGTTTGATTTAAACAATAATTCATGAGGGGTGTGAAGTTGTACTCATTTACACATGGCCTGGGCCTTTATTGTAATCGATCGTTAGCGAGGTAGAAAATATGAATATAAAGGCGCAGCCCATGTGTAAATGAGTACAACATCACAACCCTCATGAATTATTTCATTTCTAAAATGACAACTTCAAATGGGCCCTAAAGGCCATGATTTTCTAGCCGCCATTTTCGTGATGAAAAAATTTTGGTCAAAAAATCCTTTCAAGTTTACAATGTACGCTGGACAAAATACACTTTAACAAAACATTAATTGAATATTTTACTATAACGTGCCCTCGATATGTCTTAATTATTGACTTTTATTTCAACAAGAACTTTAAAATTCAGCCGTTACTATTGTGACGTCGTAAAACCTCTTGTGACGTTACGTCGCAATGCGCATGTGCAAAGCGGGGATATATCGGTTAATATATCGGTTGACGTTATAAGGACGTCATATTATATGGAATGTGATTTTGTACTATAGTGTTATCTGACCGTCGACTTCATATAAATTGCGTTGTTTCAGCTTTTGTCTATAAAGTGAACTAATTTAACCCATTTTCTATACAGTCCACCATCTCTGATATATTTTGCTCTTCATTGTTAAATATTCACACATAATTAAATTATAAATGTGTTGCCTTAATCAAATAATAATTAATAATAATTGAATTATTATAAAGTATTTTTCATTGCAACAGGCACAAACAATTTTACTTCGATAATAAACAAAACAAACCCTCCAGACAAATTCGGCTGTAGAAAAACAGCGGATTCACCCGATGTTCAAACATGGCAGATTTACAAAAAACGGTTTCAAATTGCATGTAATAAAAAATGAATCAATAGAAGTGACCTTTCAGATTTACGTATTTATTTACTCTGCATGGTAAACAAATAAATTACTAAAACAGAAAACAAATAATGCTTTCACTGGCCACTTATTATGTTTGCCATATTTTATGAGGCAACTCAACAACGTCATTAGGCTATAGCGTTTGACATGCCACAGTCAATCTCTACCGGCTGAAGTGGATATTGTGGTTTTTTTTTTACTTGCCAACATCTTTCTTTGTTTACAAACATCATTTGCAAGCGGAAAAATGTAGTCCCGCAGTAAATGAAGGATGACGTGTGGTAGAGGTTACATCTGGGAAACAGTTATTATTAGGTTGGTTCCCGACGTAATATTTAGTATGCCTTCGGAATATACAAATATCCGAAAGATAATAGACCGGGAACCAGACTACAGTTATGTTCTCTGTGCCGAATTGTGAACAATCATATAGTCCTAATCAACGTCATAAACGATCAACACTCTTTATGGGGAAGTCGTAGCTAGATTTTTCACATTTAATTACCTGTCCTCAATGGTCGACAAGTCATGCAACTCATAGGTAACGTTTATCAGTGGCGGATTCAGAGGGGGCGGAGGGGACGGTGCCCCTATAAAAAGGTGAAAAGAAAGAGACAGTGAGCGAAAGACAGAGAGAGAAAAGAAAGAGCGAGAGAGAGTGTGTTAAAATGTTAAAATTTGTAGTCCTCAACACCGTCTCAATTGATTAAATCTCACTAGCTTCTGAGGGCTTCGCCCCCCCTACTCCCCTACCAGGGCGCTGCGGTCCTCAGACCAATTGCCCGAATTTCGTCCCCCCCCCTAGCCCTATTTTCTGGATCCGCCCCTGTTGATATATGTCATATTAGAATCTAAATATTCAACGGGGCAAGAATATATACGGATTTTATCACAAGTTGGACCTTTTGCCAACATTTAAAATATTTGGCACGAAGACCAACCTATGGTAAAATTAGTATATAGTACGTGCCTCCATGAATTATTCGAAAACAAAACATTCAATAAGGCTATTGGGAGGTGCAAAGTTACGTTTAGAGTGATTAATAAAGAAAACTGATGAAATATGTAGCCCCCCGCTCGAATGACAACTGGACGCCACGATATAGATTAAAAATTGGCGTTAACACTCAATTCAAACTAAATAAAAAAAACAATGAGCTCTACGCAATTACGTGTTACGTGATCAAAATGAAATCACGTGATCAGAATCTGCTTAATGCCGATATTGATTTTTTTCGTCCGGAAGTTGATATCGTCAAAAAACTGTAACAAAGTGAATGAAGAAGAACACTAAAACTAATTTTAAAGAAAGACTTAAAAATAAAGTTGACATCGACAAAATAAAAGTTATATTTAAAAATAACAACAAAAATTTCATACTATTTTTTTGCAATCTCTAAATCAATCTTTAAAAACTGACAATCATGTGACGTCACCATTACAAAGAAAGACGTCACGTGACCACTGGAATTTAGAGGCACTTTTAGGAGTTCGGAAGTAACGTCAATTATGAAATGCACATTATATATAAATAATAAAGGACTATGGTGTGCTCGCATTTAGGCAACACCTACTCCATATTAGTTGATATATAACTGCTTTGGAGAGTTTTCTACTAGAGACCTCCTGGATTGTATAAATTGTTCTTGCTGTCTCGTTTTGATTTCGAATAGTTTTGAAACTCTAGATTTGTCCAAATATCAGGTAACACCAGTATTATCAAATATCTTTTTGCAACACACAGAAATGCTAAATTATTGATGCGACTCACCAACATATCAGAAACAAGACGTCATGTGACAACTAGAGTTATAGATATAGACGACCCATCCCCAAACCCAATCCGTCCTCTAGTCGATCTGTCCCTCTAGTCGATCTGTCCCAGGAAGATTCGTGCCCTAGACGATCCGTCTCCAGTACGATCCGCCTCCTCAAAATCACATTCAAGACACGTCCAACCATTCTGACAGGTGGAATTTTTGAGGATTCAGGATAATTTGTGTAGTCTGTACACGGTCAAGAAAACAAGATTATTTAACCAAAACCCAATTTTGTGGGCAAAAATAAAATATTGCTTGTGATCTGATTGATTTTTCAAGGGACTTGGCTAACTGCACTATACTAAACGACATTTTAACTGTTTTTTATTTCAATTAACTTTTTACCTGGCACATTTTTAATCAGATTTTAAAATTGGTATTGCAACCGGGTTTTAATTTGTTTATTTTATTTTTTATTTTTTTATTTTTGGTCTTATTTCGCTTTTGGTTGTGTTTGTCTCCAGTCACACATAGGATTATCGGTCATCTCTCCGTCCTGTTTGTAAGCGCTCTTAGGACAATATATATATTTATTTCTTTTCACTAAAGGTTTGTAAATTGTCTTCTCAGGCCCCAGCGCCATAAACCTTTTTGAGTAAAAATGTTTTGCTCAGCATAAGAATTTTCTCAATTTCCATGAAAACAGAGTTGATCAAAGTTTAACCAATAAAAAGTTCACAAATCATGCAGTACCTTGTGATACTTTGTATAGGCATTGTGTTCCTTATAATTGTAAATTGATATAGACATTTGGAAGGATTGACAGTTTTACTCTGGGTACTCCGGTTCCTCCCCAATAAAAATTGGACACCATAATAAAGCTGAAATTTTTTGAAAGTGGCATTAAATAACATCAAACAAATGTAGACAATTGACCTGTATGTTTTCTTGAGCTTACATTTCTTGCCTGAGTTTTATTATATTTAATTTTAATGTCTGTATTCAAATATATTTTGTATGTTTGTATGTCATTGTTTTTTTAATTACTGTTATTTGTTATTTGTTATTTGTAAATCCTTAGACTTGAAATTGCTGTTGTATTTATTTTTCAGGTAGTCGTTAGATGGCTGCCATAGCGTTATAAAAAAAAGAGATTTTATTTATATCAAATTCAAGTTTGAAATTATCCACACGAACAGGTGGGGAGGTCTCTGAAATTGATTAATTGGATGCATATGCTGTTAAGAAACTAACATGACAACTCCCTGGATAGTTACTGATTTATCCACATGTTTTTGGCAAAGCACAAAATATGTTTGGCCGAATGAGCACTGAAAATATGTACAAGAAATACCGAACCCATTCAAATTTGTTTTTAACATAAATCAATTGAAACCCTTTTATGACGCGATACTAATATTTCATCATCGATTTCATACGTATAAAGGAACCATGTTTGTCAGATTTCCCAACCGCCATTATCGGGAGTAGTAGTAGAGGTCTGGAACAAATAAATAAAAGTTTGTCACAGATGTGGTGTGGGGAAGGCACCAGAGATGTATTTAATGTCAACGGTTATTGTTAAATCATACATAATAGTATATTTTGTTAAATATTCAATGTACGTGAACATATATATATATATTGCTATAAGGTTTGTATATTCATTTAGTAACAATATCCTTGTTAGCCTTGTGCATGTTAATATTAGGGGTGTTTTCTGAAGGAGTTTGACTTTGCTGTTGATTCTTCAGCTCTTATCTTGTAATTTGGGCGTTTTGTCTACATGTATTTATTAAAATATAAATGGCTGACGAGTAATGGTGTGAGTTATCCACGGCAAAGAGTAGATCAAAATGTATAGAGAAAATAAAATGTCATAAATGATACCGAGGTTATACAATCTTAATATGGCAGACGGTCGTTTCGTCTCATCAAGATTCATCAGTGGCGCGCTAACTGAAACAATATTGAAAATCCAAATAATTACGATGTTTTCAAGCTTGTACATTTCAAAAACCTGATACTAAATCCGGTTTAGGCAATCTACACCTTGCGAATAAACAAAACCTTTTAAATTTAACCTATTTTCGAAATTGCATTGCAGTAAATTTAGAAAATGACTATATCACTGATAGAATCAATGAAATTCTTGTCAGGACCGAAGTATGACTACTGAGCTGGTGACCATCGTTAAAGTTAAGCATTTGTGTTCAATTTTAAAAGGGAGGTTTTAACTTTGAGTTGCAAAACATAATTAGTTATTCAATTGACTTCAATGATATGAAGACTGCTTACATTATTATTGTATCCAATGCACTGCCTAGATTTATAATTTGTTAACTTAATGTGTAGAAGTAGTTTCAAAAAAATAACGAACACCAAGTAAACTGTCAAACAAGACACTAAGAAAATAAGTCCGATAATCCGGCAGACTTGAGAACCAATAACAACCACCATAAAGCAATGGCCCTGACTTGGTACAGGCTTTTTATAAGAATTGGTGGGTTAAACCAGGTTCAATTGCATGCCGAGCCTCTCGTTTTCATCCACTCATTCATATATCATAATCCACTGGTCAGTAATATGAGTAGCCAATTATTATCGCAGCTTAATCCCTGTATACTAAATAAGGAAAATTGGGAAAACTTTATGCGATCATATATTCACTTATATATAAGATATAATATGTATAAACAAAGAAATAATATCCATAGTAACCCTTATTGAATGCGTGAACGTGATGTTTTTCGTACCCTTAGCTTAAAAGTCTGTTTCTTGTGTTGAGATAACAATTACCGTTATATACTAGATGTAAGTCTCCACACAATCTAAAAGATAAATCTTAAAAGATAAGTCAAAATTTCTTAATTATAAGTAAAAATAATCATAATGTAAATAAGTTTCGTCTTTTTTAGAACTAAGTTAAATATTAAAAAAAGTCCATGTTAAAATCATAAGTTTAACAGACCGCAAACTCTAAGCCAATTTTAAAACGCAAGCAGTTTGCAAAAAAACTAGGCACACGTCTGTTAACGTACAAATAGCGTAGCTCTATCCCATTTCGAAATTTGGAAGAAACCAAAATGTGTTGGATGTATATTGTGGATTGAGCATAATTACCATTATAGGAATTCTAAACAACAATTAGGGAGAAAACTTGATGTCAATTTGTATGTTGCTGTGGATAGTTAACATTATGATTAAACAAGACATCCAGTGATACTACCCAAATCCTTCCTAATAAGCTTATATAAAATGATGACGGTTTACGTAGTGTCAATCGGTTTAATGACTACTAAAAATATTGTCTAAGTTTAAAGTAAACAGATTTATAAAATAAATGCATAACAAACAAACGACATGTAAAAGCCAAATACGCAATGTGTAAATTTAACAGATTTGGCTAGATACTTTTTCACTGACATCGACCCGATTTTCGAATTCAAAAGATTTTATTGATTGGTCACTTTTAGTCTGCTTTTAACAACAGCTAATGTAAATCATATGGACCATTGTACGCTGCTTTGCTAGAGGATTTGTACCAGTTTTAACCCACTGAGGTCTCAAACGAATTACAAATACCTGTCTATTTGGATTGCAGTTTAGTACCTTGAATATTTTCTGTCATATCCATTGTTGGTTATCTTTATTCACTAACAACAGTCACCTGAACAGGAAGCGTGCCAGAGGGACATTTTTTATTATAGGTATGACATTTATCGTAATTCATAACTGCCCAATTCTTACACACATTTATATACACACGTATATTATTTGACTCCACAACAAAATCGCAGGTGTTCGTTGATCAAGGGACCTGCCATTTTGCATCCGTTAGACGACAGGTATACTAATCCCTCCTGGCACCTTTAGGAAAGGTGTTTTACCCCTTAACGTTTTATTAAAACATACGGTTAACATTATAACAGATTAAACACACTTTTTTATATAATAATTACTGGATCCATTTTTTGTTACCAATTTTTTACAAATTAATTTGAAAATAAGATTGCGTATTTGTACTGACAATCTCGAAAAAATTTATACATATCTGATTTATTTAATGACAGAAACAATACACTATCTTCACATAAAGTATTTAGTCCATGACATTTATGTTACGTTAGGAAACATGTCGAGGAATTAGAGGATCCATTTGGGACATCATAATTGATGTTTCCGAAGGACTTAGCGCAATCAATTTTGGCTGCATTGTAGGTTGCTGATGAATAGTACACGACTGTCTGTTAAAAGCAAAAAGGCTGTGATCAAACTTACTGGTGAAAGGCAGCATTTGTTCTTTCTAAAGTTGAAAACTTGACAACATTAGCAACCAGTCCTTGAAGCTAAAAATAGGTCTTAAACAGCCAGCAGTAATTAATTAGTTCAACACATCTTTCATTTGTTTGTTCAGTTGTGGTAAAATTGTAGCATCTTTTAACTGGAAGACACGTAGTTTTTAGAAAAAAAAGAAATGTTTCCTACACTGTAAAAATGGCGTTTAGACTTGGAACGTCAATAGAACATGTTTAAGTCTAAACGTGTTTAGGATTATGTTCTATCCCTAAACGTTTAACTCTAAACATATTTAGGATTTTAAACATGTTTAGAGTTAGAACACTTAAGTTTCGTACATGTTTAGGGTTAGAACACATAATTTTCATTTTTCATTAAAGTGTGATGTTCCTCCTAAACATGTTTAAGTTTAGAACATAATGAATTACACAATATGCCGTCTTGTAAATTTATAGGTAAACGTTCTTTGATTAACTTTACTCGTGTGTGTAAGTCTTTTATTGTTTCTATAGGCAGAATAGATTACGTTTGAAATATCTCATTCATGAAGAGATGTGTTAGGTCCCGGTAGTGACCCGCTCCCCCCCATTCCCTCTCTCTGTCTCACAACGTTACGTGCCCCCTTTCCTTTTAAACCCGCTACTGGCGATATGTCAAGTTTGTCCATATTAAGTATCCAAGAACCTCAATCTAATTAAAATTAAGTTTACACACAATGACAATAACAAAAAGGGGGAGCAAGTCAGTAAAGATTTAATTTTAATTAGATTGCCTATATTAGTCCCAGTCGTATCAACCAGAACACGCCAAACATTTTAATTTCTACATTATATATAAATCATGGATTAGTATAACTATATTTATACGATCCTGTATAAAAAATAAAAATTTCGCGATCCAGAAAAAGTGTCGAGTTATCTCCCCCGACAGATGGCGCATTAGTTTCCTTTGTTTGAAAGTAGCCGCCAAAATGGACGTTGACGTTGTTGAAAGCATTACAGACAAAATCCGTGACGAAACTTCAGCGCCGGAAATAATCCAGCTTTGTGCAGAGAATTCCTTCAGTACTTCGTCGATTACTGCCTTAGAAGGTTTGTATTATCAAATAAATGCTGTAAGAATCTGAATGTCATTGTCATTGAAACAAACTATAACATCATGTGCCCCGGCTATTTATGGGCTTGCAGTACACTGGGACTAGTATAACTATGTTCCTGAGTACACGAAATGAAAGTATAAGACCACATAACACAAAAAAGCAATGTGTATGTTTGACAAGAACATGCACCGTATTAAAAAATTCACTGCACATAACAACCGCATGAGCATGGTTGATCGTCCAGCAAGCAATATTTCAGCTATATTCAGGATCGGCAGATGTTTCATGTGCATAACTGTAAAAATGTACAATTCTGCATGATTTTGCTCCTTTTACACACACAAGTGCATTTGCTCAAATACATTAAGTCATTGCCTTGAAGAAAAATGTGAAAATGTATGTCATGTTTTATTTGAGAATGAGTATAGCTTCCTTTCACAGTACACTCTGACATAAATTCATGACATAGATAGAATTGATTTTATCTATATTACATTTTGTTTTTTAAGCCTATAATTTTACTGGCTACTTTAATAATATACATTTGCATTTCTTGAATAGTAAAACAAGGTATGGACTATGGGTTGATTATTGGAACGTTGATAAAAAATGAAAACAAGTTTTTAGTGTTGAAACCATACTCATATTAGATTTCATATATTTTTACAGGCTGAGGACAAACAATTGGCAGGATGAGCATGAAGAGATTTTGAGACGGATGAAGCAAGAAATGAAGACAAGAAAAAAAAAGATTTTCCATTAATACAGCAAGTAAGAATGGTTCGTTTTTGTTTTCATTTGTAACAATAATTCCCTTCTTTAGACTCCCTCCTTATGTTAAAATCTTTTTCCAAAGGATCAGTATATGAAAAAATTTATATTTTTTTTTCTCGGTTTGGAATAAAGTGTTGGTCTGTCTATTTGTCAGTCAGTCTGTACACACACTGATGTCCTAATACTTAAAATACCTCTCAATTTGTTAGATTCAGTTGATTTTTGGTAAATTACTGCAATACAAGGTACATGCCATGAAAATGGAGTAAAATTGTTTGTATTCTTTTTTTCTGTAAATATCTTTAATATTTTGCTCAAGGATAAAAACAAAGTTGCTGATAAAAGTTTGCTTGCATTTTGTTGTTAGTTTTTTATGTATCTGGATTATTTTGTATGTTTTAAATATTTTTATTCTTCTGTAGGCAACTAACCCAAGCACTGTGAAGACGACAACAACTTGTCTTGTGGTTGTAAGAAACTGACTCAAAAATTAACACCATTTATGTGTATTGAATCGATAAAAAACACATAAAAAAGACAAAGAAGTTCTTAGACTATTCTTCTTTCTGGATCTCTCTTGTTCCACCAGCTATTAGGGTTCTACAAATCGCACTACTGAAATCGTTCAAATTTCCATAGAGTTGCTAACTTGATAAAGTTTAAAACAAAAGAACAATCAGACAGAAGTGAGGAGGACAATAATGGTGCTGAACTTGGAGTAATGTACAACATACAAGTTTTGACTTTAAATTAGGTCGATATTTTTGGTATTGACCATATTTAAATGCTACAGTTATTATACATGTATTATTAATTGCAAGTTTTTATCTGTATATATTGTAAAGAAATTTAGTTAAATGTTTCTTTTGATACTATTGTTTTGATAGTTGTCTTATGTACCAAAATTTCACATTTCATTTCAAAATCAGCTAAACATATGAAAACTTGATTTAAAATAACAATAAACCAATTCAACAAATTGAACTTTTTGAATTTTTAAAACACTCTATTTTTTTAAACTGACAGAAGATAACAACTTTCAACATGTTCAAAACTGGAAATATATACAAATGAGTTCTGAATGGCTGTTAAAAATTTGCGAAAGGAGAATTTATTATTATTTAAAGAAATTTAAAAATAACTGCAATATCATTTTTTTTTAATTTAATTTTGCAAAATCACTTTTCTATCGGCCGTTTTTAAAGAATTAACCTCTCAAATTACGGCATGTCATGTGATGGGGTTTACACAAATCAAATTTCTGAAAAAATTTCAATTAATAATATCATTTATTACCAAATGAATATATTTTATTACTGTATGGTTGATACTTGCTGTAACATTTTCACAAGTATGAACTTTTTGATACGATGTGTGAATCTCACTTTTTATATTGTAATAGGTGTTAATGAGTTATGTTTTCCCCATTTAAAGTGTATGCAAAGATTTGTTAACTGTACAAATATTTTTTCACCTGTATTGTTATATTGCCATGTTTATTGTAAAGAGCTTGCCTGGTAAAAAGCAACTCCTGTCTTGGTTTTGTTATTGGGCTCCACCTTGGAATTTATTTAGTTATTGGTAATCTCACCATGAATTGAATGTTTCTGATACCAGGGCCAGATCTTTTTACTGGAATAGCCTTTAATGTGTAAATTAATCAAATGTGTATAAGGTAGAGGTTAACATTTAAAGATTCTGTTTGAATTAGATAAATTAGACAGTTTTACTTTCTTGTTGATATGTTCACCAACGAAGTCTGGATTTTCAATTTTTATCATTTGTCTTGAAAGTATTGTTTAATTATTCAATTAAACTTGTCATTTGTGGGAACATGCATGAATAAGACATTGTAACCAATGTTTGATTCTCAAAAATGCATATATGATTGCATATATACATAGTGTTTTTGATACATTCTTTTATAGAATAAATTCTTTTTTATTCTTTTGTTTAATTTTAATTGATTAGTTCTATTGCAGAAATTAAAATGCTTGAAAACAACTGAATTTTACTTATACATGTACACTTAAAAATAAAATATAAGACTCGATTTAATTTTTGTGTTGCATTTTTTGACATTTTAGCCAGTATGTTTGGACCTGTATGAAGAGTAATAGTAAATTCTCCAAATATTACATTAGGGTCCTCAAATGCTGAACAGTCTGTAAATTAAAAAAAACAAGTTTGACATAGAAGCAGGGGATGACTACAAAAGGAAAAACCCAGGAATTGCAAGTAGAACATGTTTAGGGTTAAACATGTTCTCAATCTAAACACCAGTAAAGACCTAAACATGTTTAGGGTTAAACATGTTCTAACCCTAAACACCAATGCAAACCTAAACATGTTTAGGGTTAAACATGTGCTCAAGTGAGAACACAAAAGGCGTTTAGGTTATGTTTAGACTCTAAACACATTTTTTACAGTGTATGTGACATATTTGTTAAACATGCCCCTTTTTCTAAGTTGCGGGAAATATTGTTCGCAGCCCTTCACAATTTAGACAGTAATAAAATCTCATAATTTTACAACTGTGTGCCAAGTTTCATGAAGATGTAAAGTCATCTAAAAACATAACATAACAGTTGATTACATATATAAGTACAAAACTACTATTTAGCCATTGGCACTTATGACAAAATAAGCAGACTCTACAGCAGCAATGTGCCATATACACACATTTTGCATTATCTTGACACCCGTCTCGTCCCCTTTTTGTATAACTCTCCACTTTTAAGTATGTAAATATTTCAATTGATGTTCTCAGAGACATGTAATTACATATCTAATGTCGTAATTCAAAATGTATCACATACAATTTCAATTCTGTATCAGCATTACATGTCAGTCTTATATTTTATAACCCACTTTTGAGCAACTTTAGAGCTTTTTTAATACACAACTGGTTCATTTTAGACATGCTCATGTAATAGAGTATAAATGTCAATTACCTTCTGAAAATTGAAATAAAATGAGGGGAGATTTATATTATATATTAATTCTTTTAAATTGTTAAAAAAAATTAAATGTTGAGATTGCCGTTTTGGTCGAAACTCTACACCTGGAACACAAAATACATTAGAACAAATAAGCGTTCCGTCGCGTTTTTACGAGGGTACAACTTTAGTCTCATTACTCGTAATGTAGCAGAGCGGGAGTGAATCACTCCCAGCTATTTGATGCCGAAAAGAAGTTGCATATATAATCAGCCATGGCCAATCATTATATTTTTTTCTACATAGTTACCATTTTTTATCGGTTTCGTGTTTAAGATCAATCATTATTAATACGTGATGATAGTTATTGCCCTTTTTAATAACCCGCAATATGTTGTGAATTAATTGGCATTCGGGTCTCTGTTTAAATACGTTTACTACCTTAAAACATTGAGAAACCAGAACCTGAATAGTGCGCTGTATTTTGGGAAAGTATATGGATTCTTACTACGGAATGGTTGTTACTGTATGCAAATTAGCACGATTATACTAAAATAACATAACGTGACATAATCCATATACGGAAAAATGATCAATATAGCCGTTAGTTTCTTAATGTCTGAAGCTTTAATAACGTAAGGAAGATGAATATTATTTGTGAATTTTGTATAAATAGATCTAACTTAAAGTTAAAATTTGGAATTTTTTATTTGCTACATTACGAGTAATAGGACTAAATTCTGTCATTAATCCGACAAACCCCAAAATTTAACTTCGGATTATAACGGCAGCGCAATTCGGCCTAAACTACATGTATACCTTATTATAAGTCACAAATGCAGTGGAAGCAATTATAACTTGTATTTTTTTTAATTTATCAGTAGCAACAAATAACCATTTTAAAACAATACAAAATCATTCCAACAACATACACCAACACGCATTGTTTTTAGTAACCAGTTACACTTGTTAAAAGAAAATTTAAACAGATACATATTTTTGAAAGAATCGTTTAAACCAAAGGAGGATGAGAACTAACTTTACATTTTATCTAGCCTTGTCAATCTGTCAGCTGCAACAACAGGCAAAATATGCCTTGTAACGTTAACAGAGCTGATTAAAATAATTCATTTTTGCTCTTAATGGTAGACTTAATTAAAAAATTAAAACTCCCAAATTTTTATTTCAGTTTAGTCATAAAAATTCATTCATTCATCGTAAATGTTAGTCTACGATGGAATACATAACAATTATTAATTAAAACGAACACAAACACAATTATCCCTGCATCAAAACAAAGAAAACATTTCAGTATTGATGTCTCCTTCGACTGGAAGCAAACAGTTTGTCAAACGGAATTGAAGAAATTTCCTTCAAGGGTAGTACTTGACTACGCCTGCCGTAACAAATGTTTGCCTCAGTAAACAAGTGTCCACCTGTCATCGTATTTATGCATCACATTTCGTTTTGCTGGTATAATATGATGTAAAAAGAGTTTAAGAAGGAATTCAATAAAAGTTTTGAGGGATTGGTCAATTCAGTGTATGGTGAATTGCTGACAATATGGTGTAACGCGCAGTCGTAGTCATATAAAAATAGATTTGGTTGAACATTGCCGTACATACATTTTCTATCGCATTTCATACATAGATACGAATTCGTAACTCTTGTAAACCATCAGTTGGAAGACTTTCTGAGTATTTTATTCGAAGAAAAGTAAATTATGATAAAATAAAAGGATGAATAAATAAATCGTCAAACCTGGGACTGCATACAAATATTTCTTGTCAGATATTTTGTTCAGAGTATTAAACCAGGTATAAATGCGCGTCTATAGAGACGTGACATAGCATTAGGTGTTCGCTTAAAAAGCTTAATACAATATTTTTTGTGCTTCAAAATGATTTATTTTACTCTTAAAACAATTGTTGTGTAAAATGTACGTCACAATTAGTAGCAGACGTGCACTGTTTTACTGCCGGAGTATTATAGTAGGATCGACCTCCATCCAAACCTCATTTCCTTCAGTCCTTTTTGGCCCTTTTATGAAATATTTCAATGTCGTGTAAAGAACGAAATAAAAGAATAATAGTTTTATATTTAAGGGAATAATGGATACAAATCTACGACAAATAGGTTTGACAACAGTGTAATTCCTATAAAATGAGAAAATATGACAATTAAGGTGCTTAAGTAACTGTCATTACCGGTACCTCCACACATATTGGCAATAAAGGGTTTACACTTAGGATTTCAAAGGGTAATTGACACTCTAGCGTTTTAAAGAATAGTGTTTTCAATGCACTGAGTTGTACTTTAAACCTTCCATTTTGGACCCTTTAGGAATAAGGTAAAAAAGGAATTTGGATTATCTCCCTTTTACTTGGTTGTTGCAATTATCAGCGTACATTTTAATGTTGATTTATGCCGATATACCAAAACTTAATTGCAAACAGATGAATAATTCATTGATATTTTCTGCTCAAATAAAAAAAAATATTCATTTAATATTCACAAGCAATCTACTGATCAGAAAAAGAATATAATCGCCATGACCACCATAAGCAATTTTTGTGAAGAAAATTAAGTAAAAACTCCAATTACATTACCCACATAAAATGTAGGAAACCATTAACATTTAACTTAAGTTGTCTACTTTTATTGAAATTGTTGCTTTACAAGTGTAGAGATTTTGCACCATACCTTGTTGTCATGATGCTAACAATACTACGTTGCCGCGTTTTTGTGAAAGTTTTGGGGCAACTAATTCGTTGACATTAAAATGATGCATAAATATAGATCCTTACTCTTTCTATATTCGTCGCAACACATCATTGACTGGTTAGCCGAAATTTTGAGAATCACAAACGTATTGTGATTGTTTTGATTAAAACTTTCCCTTAGAAGAAGATGGTAAGATGGAAGATGGGGTAGCCATTGTAAATCTCGTATCGACCAATCACAAATATCGTTTCAATTTTGACCTCGTGACTCCAAAACGATTTCTTATCGTGAAATTATAGCATATGAATGAAAAATTATACCACTTGAATAAATTTTATTGAATATAAATACAAAATTATCTCACATAAATGAAAAATTATACCAATAAAATAAAATATATTGCATACACTGTATAACTGCAAATATATAATATAAATAAAAGGTATACCAATTGAATACAAAAATATTAAATATGAATGAAAAACTACAGCAATGTAAATGTTCGTTTGTTTGTTTGAATGATGTTTAACGCCACTTTCAACAGTTTTCAGCAATGTAAATGAAAAGTATTGTTTTTAAACGTAAAAATATATATATAAATGGAAAAAAATTATACTATTTAAACATGAAAAATTGAATATAAATGAAATTTTGTGAACAAATATCATGCCATAGTTTGTCATGTACTATATTTAGTAAACTTTCTATCTATTGCGTGAAAAATAAACCTTTGATACTCATTTTCCAATGACGAATACGTTTCCCAAAGTAATATGAAATTTATTAAATGCAACTTGTGACCATAATACATCTACGCAGTGGTAAAACACGGTTCAAGCCTAACAGATGTGCAAAAATATCTGTGCATAAATGTTTGTATGGTGTTAGAAATAAAAGTTTGTCAGGAAATAGAAGGTCTTACAAACGTATGTCAGGAAATTGCTTTAATACAGTTTGCCAGACGATATTACTATGACTACAGTTATGTCATGATATAGCATCTTTAATACAGATATGTCGCCAGAATGCAGTTAAAATATAGTATATTAGGGGATAGATGGCTGTGCTGCGATGTATTATAGTACATGTACAGAATTTAGTTTAAAGCATATATACAAGGACGACAGATGGCAGATTAAATAGGGACCGCAAACAGCATTCTATATACTACATTCACTGAACAATGCATACTTTATTTTACTGTTATGTCCTCATTTATAGCTCGTTTTACATAAAAATAGGCTGAAACTGGTCGTTCAGACAACTTCGGTGATCAACAGTAGATAACTGCTACGTTAATCACAGAGGATGAGTTTTTTTTTTATTATGAACGCTTAAAAGGGTCATTTGTCGCGGTTTGATCAGTTTTCTTTCTGTGCCACAATTCCTAAGAATTCCGGAGTATAATACTAAATAAGATTCACGACAAAGGCGAAAACATCTATTATATATTATATTCACTATTTCATTGTGTCACATTAATTTACACAATACAGAATAAACTACCAAACATGCTTGTATATAGATACCTCTAAATTAAAGATGGGAACATGTAAGCAAAGATAAAAATCAATTCTGCTTTTCGCATTTGAGCCGTCACAATTGGTTTATTTTACGATGTCTGTTACATGCGATCGATATTTAATCATATATAAGGTATAAATGTTTCCTTATAATTCGAGAGTATTTGAAATTGGTTACTTGGGTCCACAGAGCTGACCAGCGCGTCCTCAGGTGGCGGATATGGATCCCCTCTCGTTGGGGGTCATGTCATAATACGGAAAAGCCTAGCTGCGGACCATAGTTGGTGACGTGTTTAAAGAGTGTCATGCGCCTTGCACAATAAGAATCCATTTTGTAGATTTCGAAAAAAAGTAGGCTAAAAAATGTAAATATTCCGCCCCCACCCATATCCCATATTTTTCCAGTGGAATTCAAAATGTTTGTCCTTTGGTCAATCTTTCTGTAATTGATTGTTTTTCAAACTTGCTTTCGTCCTGAATAAAGCTAAAATACTGCTTGCTGGAAGAAAAGCCAACATCCAATCAATCAATTAACGAAATAAGTTATTATTCAAATTTAAGGACGATATTTTAAAAGGAAAGTTCTGAAAATGTTCTGTTGGATCGAAATGACTGTAATGACAACGTTGAAACCGATTTTTAGAGACGTAAGGAATTAATGACGTTTTGTTAAAAAAAAATCTATTTCGTACTATATAACGTGTCTTTCTGTAACACTTTGTTGCGCTTAACGGCAGTATTCGCAGACTTTTCTCCCCTGCGTAATTGGGGCCTCGGTTTTTGATTTGTTAGTCATCTACTAGTTATCACATGCCTGTCAGCATGTTGTGGATTTTCAAAGGACTGCAGTTAGGGTGTGCCCAACTCAAACTTAATTGTCAGATTTAACCTGTAATCCGGCTTTCTCCCAACCCAACCCCTAAAAAACTTGACGTCATGAAATAACTGTAATGTTGCTGAAAACTCTAATCTATCAAGCAATCTATCGTAATTGTAAGTATACCTTTTAAACTTTTTTTATTGCATGTCAAATAAAACTTGCAACAAGAATTCCTGTATATTTTTATAATATTTTTTAACTTTCTGTTTGTTTAGTAAACAATGTGTTCTGGTTGACAAAACAGTTTAACATTGTTTATACATAACAATTTTATAATTGAATGTTGTAAACTAATTAAAAACATGCAGTCATACATATAAGTAACTACTTTTTTAGCTGCATGAATAAATAATGTCTGTCAAAAAGAGACCATGTCCTTTGCTAAATGTGATGTAAATCTGTTACTGATTGAGGGGTCAGATCGGCTTAATATGCGAGAAAAATATAAATGTTACAGGTCACAGAAAATAAAATAGGCGGAATAATGAGTCGCGGAAATTAAAAACGAGATCAAGTGTGGATAATGAAAATAAAACATTTACCTCGACGCTATTGGTGTGCCATAAATCGAACGTTTTTTAAGGTTTTCAGGGCTCGGACCGCAGATATGTCCTGCCTTAAAAACATTAAATTAATTATATAATATACAACCAATTGGTTTTTTGTGGCTTTTTAAAATATATTTATTTATTTTATTTTTAGAACGAGACATTTGTATTAACTATTCTTTTGAATACTTGCGTGTAAATTATTACAAATTGTATAATAAATGCATAATTTAATATAATGACGCATAATTTGTTTCATTTTCAAATTATTAATTTTTACGTATTCGTCAATAAACTGACCGATTAATGCATATAATTACCTAACGGATTCTGGTCTACACTGATTGAACTGATCGCAACGATCACTGACGTTTACAAAGGAAATGACGGATTGATAATTTTGGACTGATGTATTTGTCATCAATCATTTAGCGTACCAAAATCCGTCAGTAATCAGTTATCAGAGTTTTGCGTTTACGGGTGCAAGTACTGTACTAGTTTATAGTTTGCATACTACAATCACCCAACACAGTCTACAAACTACAATCACTATACACAGACTATATACACTCACTGCACGGTCTTTATGCTACACTCACTTTACACATTTTGCACAATTCAACCACCGCACACAGTCGTCATAATACTTGACACAGTCTGCATACTCCACTTACTGTAAACAGTCTGCAACAACGATAAATGTTATAAATTACTAGACTAATGTATTTCTTCTAATAATTGAGTATTATATATTATCAAGTCCATAAAGTCTTGCTATAAATTTCTTGACTAAAGTCTTTTAAGTAGTAAATTATATATATTATCATGTCCTTGGAGTCTTGCTATATCAAGTGGGGATTGTTCTTTTTTGTCACAAATTGTTTGATCTGCTCCTTTTTTAATCAATAATTGTACTGTTTCTATAAATCCTTGTTTACAAGCTATATAAAGAGGTGACTCTCCATCTTCTGTACACTTATTTATGTCTGCCTTGTTTTCCACCAGCTTAGTCACTATGTCTGTATATCCTCCCTTGCATGCTATATACAGAGATGATTCTCTTTTCCATGTACACTTATTAACGTCTGCATTGTTGTCTACAAGTTTAGTCACTATGTCTGTATATCCTCCCATACAAGCAATATACAGCGGTGATTCTCCTTTCCATGTACACTTATTTATGTCTGCATTGTTATCGACCAGTTTATTCACTATGTCTTTATATCCTCCCTTACAAGCCACATACAGAGGGGATGGTGATTCTCCCCACCCTGTACACTTATTAATGTTTGCCTTGTTTTCCACCAGCTTCGTCACTATGTCTGTGTATCCACCCTTACAGGCTAAATACACAGGAGATTCTCCTTTACGTGTAAACTTATTAATGTCAGCATTGTTGTCTACCAGCTTAGTCACTATGTCTGTATATCCCAACTTACAAGCTATATACAGAAGTGATTCTCCATCCTTTGTGCACTCATTAGTGTTTGCCTTGTTGTCAACCAGCTTAGTCACTATGTCTGTATATCCAGCCTTACAAGCTAAATACAGAGGTGATTCTCCATCCTTTGTGCAATCATTAGTGTTTGCCTTGTTGTCAACCAGCTTAGCCACTATGTCTGTATAGCCTCCCTTACAAGCTATAAACAGAGGTGATTCTCCTTTACATGTACACATATTAATGTCTGCATCGTTGTCCACCAGCTTAGCCACTATGTCGGTATATCCTCCTTTACAAGCAATATAAAGAGATGATTCTCCCCTCCGTGTAAGCATATTTATGTCTGCCATTTTGTTCAAGAGCTTAGTCACTATGTCTGTATATCCCCACTTACAAGCTATGTGAAGAGGTGATTCCATATTCTTTGCACATTTATTAATGTTTTCCATGTTGTCTACCAGCTTAGTCACTATGTCCTTATATCCTCGCTTACATGCTAAAGACAGAGGCGATTCTTCGTCACATGTAATATTAGTGACTGCCTTGTTGTCCACCAGCTTAGTCACTATGTCTGTATAGCCCCCCTTACAAGCTGTATACAGAGGTGCTTCTCCCCAATTTGTACACTTATTAATGTCTGCCTTGTTGTCCACCAGCTTAGTCACTATGTCTGTATATCCTCCCTTACAAGCTATATACAGAGGTGCTTCTCCCAAATTTGTACACTTATTAATGTCTGCCTTGTTGTCCACCAGCTTAGTCACTATGTCTGTATATCCCCCCTTACAAGCTATATACAGAGGTGATTTTCCTTTACAGGAACATTTATTAATATCGACCGTTTTGTCCACCAGCTTAGTCACTATGTCTCTATATCCCTTCTTACAAGCTATATACAGAGGTGAAGCCCCCCACTTTGTACACTTATTAATGTCTGCCAATTTGTCCAAAAGGTTAGTCACCATGTCTGTATGTCCTCCCATACAAGCTATATACAAAGGTGATTCTTCGTTCTTTGTACATTTATTGATGTCTGCCTTGTTGTCCACCAGCTTATTTACTATGTCTGTGTATCCTCTCTTACAAGCTATATACAGAGGTGCTTCTCCACAATCTATACACTTATTAATGTCTGCCTTGTTCTCCACCAGCTTAGTCACTATGTTTGTATATCCTCTCTCACAAGCTATATACAGAGGGGATTGCCCATTCCTTCTACACTTATTTATGTCTGCCTTATTGTCCACCAGTTTAGTCACAATGTCTGTGTATCCTCTCTCACAAGCTATACAAAGAGGTGCTTCTCCACAATCTGTACACTTATTGATGTCTGCCTTGTTGTCCACCAGCTTAGTCACTATGTTTGTATATCCTCTCTCACAAGCTATATACAGAGGTGATTCCCCATTCTTTCTACACTTATTTATGTCTGCCTTATTGTCCACTAGTTTAGTCACTATGTTTGTGTATCCTCCCTCACAAGCTATACAAAGAGGTGCTTCTCCACAATATGTACACTTATTGATGTCTGCCTTGTTGTCCACTAGCTTAGTCACTATGTCTGCATATCCTCCCTTACAAGCTATATACAGAGGTGATTCCCCATTACCTCTACACATATTAATGTCTGCCTTATTGTCCACCAGTTTGGTCACTATGTCTGTGCATCCTCTCTCACAAGCTATATGAAGAGGTGCTTCTCTGAATATCCCTCTATCTTTATATTCTGTCATAGAAGCCATAATAGCCATAAACAGAGATGATTCTCGCCGATCTGTACCCTTATTTATGTCTGCCTTGTTGTCCACCAGCTTTTTCACTATGTCTGTATATCCTCCCTTGCAAGCTATATAAAGAGGTGATTCTCCCCAATCTGTACACTTATTAATGTCTGCATTGCTGTCCACCAGCTTGGTCACTATATCTGTATATCCTCCCATACAAGCTATATAAAGAGGTGACTTCCCATCATCACTGCAATAGTTAACATCAGCACCGTAGCGACAACACCATTTAGCCATGTTTATATCTCCTAGATAACAACAATGTAGTAAAGGAGTGTCCATTCTCCCATGATGTGTCCTTATCGATATATCCCTTCTCGCAAAAAGTGTTTGCAGTGATACATGTTCTGTTTTATTGCATTTAGCTACAAGTTGTTTCTGATATTTTATGTCTAAATTCTTTAAATACATTAAGAATGTATTTCTAAATTCTGGTGATTTCATATTATTGTTAGTGAACACAGTGACAACCTCACCCTTGTACCAATCATCAAACATCCTCTCTATGTACATCTTTTGATACTTATCTGGTACAATGGTTGTAAACTGATCACTGTCAGCTTTTTTCTTAAATACAAGTCGTTCTGAAATTAATCGACCATCACCATATTTTATTATGCATGTTATCATTGGTGTTTTTCCAAAGTAAAAAGAAAGAAAATCAAAAAGTTTATCATGAATTGTACGGTAACAACCTTTTTCTTTCTTCAAAAATGTATGGATGAGTGAATCCAATTCATCTTGTAACTGTAGTCTGGGTGTAGTTTTACTCAATCTACAGGCTTCACATGTGTGCTCAATGATCTCTTTGATATCTTGATTTACATCATTTGTTAGGCATTCCTCTTTTAGATGGTTATTGAACATAACACATAGAGCTAAAGCACAGTATTTACCATACGCCTTTTCTGTATTTAACTTGTCAACCTCTTCTTCATAAACCGAAAATGGATTCTTAAACAAATCTACTACATTTAATTCTTGGTGCTCATGATATAATTTACAAAGCAAGGGGAAAAAATCAAATAAATCAACATATTGACTAATTTTAGATGCATCGGATTTTAGATATTTTTCTGCTATCAATTGTATCTCTTTTTTAGACAAAGACATGTTTGGTAGTAAAAGGTTACATTCACAAGCTGTAAAAAGTGGTAACAATTTAAATTGCTCATCCTGATACACCTGTAGTCTACATGATGCTATAATTTTTGTACAATCATCTTTTAGCAGTACTTTGATATCTCCGTGCATTGTTTTCCATTTGTCCAAGTAAGTTTGGTTTAAAGTGTATGTTCCACACAAGTCATCAATTACATATAAAATCTTTCTTTTTTTATTGTAAAACTTAACAATATCTTCTGGATTTGTTACAGGTAAGATATCATACCCATCTGCTGCCATTTGTAATGCTACATGACGGACAGTAAATGTCTTTCCCACACCAGAACTGGCAGTAACAGTGACACACTTGTTTGTCTGCAAACACTGCAGTACATGACTTGCTGCACGGGTTTCTACAAACATATGGTCCTCCTCCTTCCAGTTTTCTAACTTTTTATTCATTTGATCTAAACAAAAAAAGAACGTTTTAATATGATAATATAATTACCATAACCAAAATAGTTTCCCTATTCTCTACACAAAGCCACGTCCATTACAGAACAAAACAGTCAAAATTTCATTCAAATAAACAATTTAGAGAGTCAAAGACAACGTTGCTAGTTCCGATACGCAGGAAGGTTATGGCAACTTTCTTGTCTATTTTGATGATCGCATTGCAATTTACCAACAACACTCATTCCTATGGTTACATTGTTTTGATTGATCTATTGTTTTTGGTTGGGAGAAAATGAAAACTTTCATGAACAAATTGTTTTTATATTAAAATTATACTTTGTTTTGTATTCTAATGATGCGGATTACTTAAAACAACTTGAACGTTTTTCATTTATTCGAATTTCGCCAACTTGTTGACATTCATTTATGATAAAACTACGTAAACTACTGCGTCTTCCGGTAACGTTCAACGTAGGCAATATTCTTCATCGACATGCATGTAACTCAGTAAAGTTTACATCATTACACGTTTGATGCCAAAACATTAAGCAGAAAACACAGAAATACTATAGAATGCATACATCTTGTTTAAGTTAAAAAAGCATTTGGACTTAGTTTATAATTGATCGGTTACTAGAAATAACCCATCAATTGGTTTATTGAATATAAACATTATCCGTTCTTCATTTATTGACCAATTCTGGTTTAGAAATAAGGAGTGAAAGATTTCACTGATTGACGGTATGAATTAATTTTTTAAAAATGTTTTAATGTCTGACGTTAGTATAACTCATTTAGAGCTGCATAATTTAAAATATGTCAAAATTTGACCCATTGTATAATTGTTTTTAATCATTACATAATTGTCTGTATTTAACAATATTTTAATACTTTTAATATTCATGAATGGCAGATGGATCCAGATTACAATAAAACTAAATTCCCTTTCATTAACCATTTATCAATTTAATCATCCAGATCTCCAAAAATAAGACTTTTAAAAATAAATTGGGTATCTTGACATCATAAATACATCTTTATCGCATGTATTTATAACATAAGACATGTTCGGTGAATTATTTTTAATAAAGTTTGTTGTTTGTTTATTTAAATGTCAAGCAACTTATTAGTGAGGAAATGCATTCCAATTTATTTTTCATTATATTTCACAAATCTGCACATACATGTATTTTGGATAAGCAACTTTTTTAATGCTACATTTGGGCCTCGGTGGCCAAGTGGTTAAGGTAGATCGTCTACCATTGATCACGTGGTCTGTCAACACTGAGATTGCGGGTTCGATTCTCACTGCGGGCAGGGTGTATTCGACTTCAATATTAATTCACAAGAATTGCCAGTTTTCCTACCGCTGGTCGTGGGTTTTCACTGGGTACTCCGGCTCTGTTCCCAATAAAAACTGGACGCCATGATATAGCTGAAAATTTGCTCAAAAATGGCGTTAAACATCATTCAAACAAAAAAAATAATGATACATGTCCATTGTACTAAATTAAGTATTATATCAAATTTCATTGCAGATTTGTAATGTATATAAGTAATTACAGATTATTCAAGGCAGACAGATGGACATAAAGGCAAACAAAATGTCAATAAAATAACATTGATGGGTAAAAACAGGGCCATTCTGAGGAAACAGGGCATTATGTCATAATGGCCCTGTCATAATGCCATGTTGTGGCATAATGGCCCTGTTTGGCATGTCATTAGGTATAGGCAGAAATACTGATAATTTACTTGGTTGGTGAAGAATTATTCATAAAAAATCTCAACTTTAATTACTCGAACACATTGCAAGTGCATATATATAATATGGCGATACTATATAGGTATGACTATCGATTTACACTTTCGTTAATGACTAATTTTCTGCCTAGCAAGGTTTGTATTTATTTATTAAGGGGACTAACATTTGAGTAGAGCTTGTTAAATTTAGTGGTCACAATTTATTTATTTTCATCTAAGGTTGGTCAGCTTTTCTTTTCAGTTATACACTATTCAGAGTATTAATCTTTTATAGATTTTACTCAGATGTGGGTCAGCATATTTATTTCTATACTCCGTTAATTTCTTTTTTTGAAATTTTAAACCATGAAAGGTGTGTGTATGAGCCAAGTATGTTTCTTTTAAGCTTTGTTACATTTGTTGTTTTTTTAAATGCTCGGTTTGATATTTGTTGAGTTTTTGTTAAAAAATCATCTTTAATAATATTATATTATGCAATCATAACATGTAGTCCGAGACAGTCTATATACTAGTATAGTCTGTCCCTGATGTAGTTTTTTTTCTTGCTGTGTTTTATAGTATCATATAAAGCAAAAATGAACAACGCGAAATTTAAACCTTATTTGTCAAATTAATTTTTTAAAATTATAGAATCTGGAGAAGATGCCTATACGAGACAATATAAAAAACAGTTCATGGCGAGTTGATTTAAATATTTCAGAGTCAGAATATTAACATTTCCAACTGTAATCATTTATGTCAGACTATCATGTCTATTTATCATACAAGGCCAGCATATTTATTTTCTCGTATAAAGCAAGATTACTTCAAACCTGATAGGGGTTTTAATATTTACTTAATATTTATTTTCAAATCCACCCCACCACCCCAATTTATCAATCAAAGAATGATATGACAGTTACCTAAAGCGGTGCGTTTCCCTATGTATATGTGTGTGTGCTTAATGACCAAGTTTGCCTTTTAAATTGTATTGAAAATGTTGAAATATTGCATGTTTACGGCATCGTCGCGTATTTCCAAATATTTCTTTTTGTACTAGTTGCGACCTTTAAAGATCACCCGTGTGTTTAAAAGACAAGGACATAAATTCCGACCTTCAGATTTTTCGCCAAAAAGGTGAAAGTACAAATTATCCTCGAAAACGGTTAATTTTTCAAAATATATGTTATTAATTGGCAAACTGTAACTATTTAGAAAAGTGCTACGCGATTAATTAAAAAGTAAAGTCACATGTAAAATAGTCCGATAATCATAACAAAATTTGGTTATATACAGCTAGCATAACGGAAAAACATTAAATTAAACAGCAATATTTAATACGCGCGTGCTGTTTTTTCGTAATATTTAAGAAACGTTTTTTTGATTTCAATAACTTTTGGTTTATATATACTGCAAAAAACATTTGTCTTTTGACGATAAAAATTGCATGTACTTTTAGCTATTTCAAGTCACGTGACAACACATGAGACGCTTGAAACACAAACATTTTTCTTGAAAATAAATCTAAACGGTCCATTTAGTATAAAACAACTCCTTAAAACGAGTGTGTTATAAAAACAGCTTCGATTTATTGTAACATGTACCTTATGCAAAACATACCTTAAATTGCCATAACCTATCTGCGTAGACCCATAGTCCCAAGCTGCTGTTCAGGACAAAAACTGTATATATATTCTGGTGTTTTTTCAATGCATAGAAACTGACCTAATATGCAATATTTTTAATTTCTGTGTTTTCAAAATACAATTTGGAAATGTATGACGAACATCAATTTCATTATGTGTGTGTTGCATTTTCTCCTTATAATGGACTGTGTACACCCCCACCCAGGTCCAAAAGATAATAATAACTGCATTATCACCCAAGGTCCTTTGAATATTGTACATTTTAAGCAAGTAGCCCGTTTCCCAAAATTGATTTAATTGAAGTGGAATTGCTATATTGTCACATCTTATTAGTTTCTGAAACACATTTAAATGAGACTATTAAATATGATGATATCATGATGAAAGGGTTTCAAAATCCCATTCGTAAAGATCGGAACAGGCATCGGGCGGCGTTGCAATTTATGTAAAAGCTCTATACAGGTATATGAAAAACCAAAATTTAATAACACTGATCTCCAATTATTATGGATTGAGGTGAGAACCCCATCCATAAATGCCATGATAGGTGTCATTTATAGACCACCAAACTAACAAGTGTCGTATTGGACGAAATTAGAATCTAACCTTCAACCAATATTTGACTTTAATATTCCAATCTTTCTGGGTGGGGACCTTAATGTAGATGTATTAGTGAATCATGGTGGTCATCTTGGAAATTTATTGTCAAGACTAAACATAGAAAATGTGGTCCGTGATCCTACCAGGATAACTAACACATCAGCAACATGCATAGATACTTTTGTTACAAACTGACCAAATTTTGGCAGTTGACATACTACCAGACTATTGCAGTGACCATAGTCCGATTAGCATAAATATTAACATTACCAATATTAAACAAAAAAGCTATAAACGCAAGATTCAAAACTATGAACAAGCTCACTATATAGGAATCTCAGAAGAAATAAAATGAAATGACTGGAACAGCCTATTTCAGAATAAAACTATCAATGAAAGTTTTTCAATCTTGCAATCTACCCTAAACGAGGCATGTGACAGACATATCTCAACTAAATCAGTAGTCATCCGCCTAATGACAAGCCCTTCATGAATAACTCTACACGAGGGGAAATTAGAAAGAGAAATCGTGCTCACTATAGAGCTAAAACCACCAATAGTCCAAACCATTTTGCAACTTATAGAAAACTTAGAAATGATGTAATTAAACTTGTAAGAGATGCAAAAGCTTCTTACAAAGAGAAACTAACATCTCAATTAATTGATAAAACTATACCCCCAGGAAAATGGTGGCGCATAGCCAAATCTGTCTGCCAATTAAACAAATGTAATTCTACTAGTCCCCCTTTGGAATATAATGGAAGAATTATAGTTCATCCATCAGATAAATGTGATATACTTAATACCTTTTTCACAGATATAGCACATATTGATGATGAACCTGATCTCCCTGAAGAAAATCCTGATCCTTTACATCTCTTCCCTAATTTTGTCATTAGGGAACAAGAGGTAAAGGATCAGTTAGAAATTCTTAACATATCAAAACCAAGTGGTCCGGATGGTATTCCCCTAAGGATTTTAAAGAATATATCTGAATCATTAGTTTAACCACTGACCCTCTTATTTAACAAGTACCTGCAGTGTGGGAGTTTACCATACATATGGAAACGGTCTCATGTCACACCCATTTATAAAAATAAAGGTTCTAAATCCGATGTTACCAATTACAGACATATTTCTCTGACTTGTGTCTTATGTAAAATGATGGCAAAGATCATAGTTTAACATATCCATAATTTTGTTCATAAACATTAGCTTTCAACTGAACACCAATCCGGCTTCATGCCTAGATACTCTACTGTTAACAAACTTGTAAATATCTATAATACAGTTCTAAGCAATTTAGATGTAGGAAGAAATGTGAGATTTGTCTTTTGTGATATCTCAAATGTTTTTGATATGGTTTGGCACAAGGGTTTATTATATAAATAACAAAAAAAATGGGTATACATGGGGATTTACTAAACTGGATCGCAGACTATTTACAGGATAGAAAGAAGAAAGTAGTTTTTGAAGGATTTAGTTCTAGTTGGGGGGATTAGTGATGCTGGTGTACCCCAAGGCTCAGTCCTAGGACCTTTCTTGTTTCTTATCTATATCAACGACATCATAGATGGAATTAATTGTTACATTAAACTTTTTGCGGGAACTGTACTTAGGGCAACTGTCACTTTTTCCTTACCTGTCCTTCATATACCGAATATAGATGGTCACTGCAGAAAGTATGCAATGATATGAATATTGATTACAGCGTAAATAATATTCTATTTGGTAATGCAACTCTTTCTTATGTTGATAATGTAAAACTACAATTGTCACTACAGAAATATATTAAAGAGTGTAAAAGATTCTTGTAACAAAATAGTTTTAATACACACATGCATGGTGGAATGAGTATGAAAACTACTTGACATACAGTCTATGTTACATTATTATTATATTTATTTTTCTTTCTCTATTTTGTCCTTCTTTTCAATTGTATTAGAATAATCTCACTCAACTATTTTTTTCTTTTCTTCACATACATGATAATCTTAAAATGATATAAACTATTCTATTTAAAGCCCAGACTGTTAGAAGTAAACAAAGCTACAGAATAGGCAACAACTGTTATAATAATTATTTAATTTTCCATAAGATAACTCAATATTTAGTTCATGTTTTCTTTTAATTTTGCACCATTGCTAATACTAGAGTTGTCTTTCTTGCTACACTATTAATGATACAATTGTACATGGTATATTTTTATATTTGTTGATATATTATTCCACCTGTTGAATGTTGCCTTATAGGCTTTGCCTGCTATCCAATCCATTTCAGATTTATTTCGAATAAAATATGTTTAAACTAACTTCAAAATACAACGACTTTAAAACTATAATGTAATAAGGCTAACAAATGGATAGGGTGTTAATTTTTTTGGGCTATGTTTCAAAAGTGCATCTTAAGTATTTAAGAACAGAGCAGAGTATTTAGAAACCAAAATCCGCGAAGGAAAATTACAAAACAAGCAAATAATGCACAATAAATGTTACGAATTTATTAAATCTCACCCCTTATATTCCAAGGGACAGTATCTTTCAATTTTTCAATTTCATTTGTGCTTTCTTTATGGCCATATTTCAGTTCTTTGATTTCGTCTTGTAAACAACAAATGAACCTTTTCAAATTCGTAACTTCCAGCATGATTTCCCAGTTAGACTGGTCAAGGATTTTAATCTTTAAAGCTAGTGATTCCTGATACAGAAACGACCCACCAAGTCTTCCTACAGCCTATAATAACGATAATGTTATACAACTATTAAATAATAAATACACCTGTAATCTCAAATCATGTAGCTTAATAATGACGTCGAAACATGTGATTTTATAAATATAAGTGTTTTTACAGAGGGTCTGACTGCTCTTCGAAATGTTGCCTACAAGGTGATAGGCTAATACTATCAATAGATTTGCATCGTTTATACTGTCAATATGATGTAAAAAAAACATTGATCAAATGACACGTCCACAGTTTAACGAGGTTTACACTGATGACAATTCTACAAGCTGAAGCTCTTGGCATATCTACAAAATGAAGATTTGACATTGTCTACATGTCTTCAAGTTGACAGGATTGACACTGTAGACAAGTTTACAGATTGCGGTGGTTGACAGGTTTGTGACAGCTTACAAACCTATAGGTTGACCAGAATGCAGGTTTACAGGGTTGAAACTGTCGACAGGTCTACTGCTTACCAAGTTTACGTTAAGACAATTCTACAGATTGACATGGTTGTAGGTTTCCAAGCCTAGAGATTGATAGGGGTAACACAGACAAACTTCCAGGCTGACACTGCCAACAGGTTTGTGTGTTGCTTAAATCAAGACTGTCAACAAATTTACAGTTCGATGGGATCGACAGGATAGATGAATTAACTACAGGATTAAAGAGTTAAAACTGTCGACAAGGTTACAGATGCCAGGTTATCACAGTCTACACAGCTACAAGTTGACATGATTTACACCGTTGAAATACCTACAGATTGATGTGGATGACAGTGTTGACAGGTCCCGGGTAGATGGGTTGACACAGCTGAGAAGTATGAAGGTTGTATTGCTCTGTTTTGACAAAGTAAAGAATGCGACTCAAATCAACACAATCGGAATGTGTCAGTATTATCACTTCATTACGTCCAATCATGTAAGGCAAACTTTGATCAAGTGCGACTGCTCTATCTTACAATTATCAGTAGTTATGCCAAAACACATTTTCGTACTAAAATAATGTTGTATTTGCCAATGCAATTTATTGAGTCATTTAATATTATTATGGCTGACATTGTGTCAGAAAACGTAATGGGATCATTTTCAATCAGTATAAATTAAAATGTTTACTGGTATGTAAATTTCGATATAACACATCATACGCTAAATTTTGTTTCAATAATTACCAGTGAAAAATGCAAAAGAACGATTATTTGAAAATTGTGAAAACATACGATTTTCATTGTTGACACCTATTACTTCTATTAAACACTGGACATATCAAATGACACCAAACGTTAATTGAATACAACAAAACATATCATATAGAAAATCAATCAGCAACAAATGTAAGACCTTATTGTTAAAAACAAACATTTTCAACACGTGATATATCAGAACTCGTGCCAGAAATATATTAAAATGTATTAACACACGAATAAAAGCACATGCAAAGGAGAAAACAACAAAAACCGGAGGCCCCAAAGAGTCATTTTTGTCACTTCCTCGGCAATCAACATTTCATATATGCCATTAGTATGTTCAAAACATATTGAGCTTTTATGCATGTATAATATTTTTCTGTCTAAATTTATAATGGTGCCATATTTTACAAAGAAGAAACTGGCCTACTTTAAGTTCCTCGTGACTTCTTTGAAAATTAATTACGACAAGAAGTGAAGACGTACCATACTTGAAATGGATTCAAATATAACATAAAAATTCTTACATGAAAGATACATAACCTACCAAAGAGTTAACAAAACGGTTGACTAAGATATTGTCTGCGGTTAAAGAAAGACATAAACAAATTATGTGAACCCGGTTTTTTGCGAAGGAATATTAATCATATGTGCATTCTTAAAAATTCAAAGACCTTTTGGAAAATTTTTAATCAAAATTGATATCTAACATTTAGGACCTTTGATTTTTCAACTCTTTTTACCACCTTGCTGCACAAACACCTAAAGTCTCGTCTTAAGAAAATCATACATGAAGCCATGGCTTCCACATCTGGTTATACATAGGTAGTTTTAGATTACTACAATACGTTTTTTCCACCTAAGGAAAAATTATGCTTCAGGTTTATAGTTTGCTAGATTATCTGCTTGACAATATATTTTTAACAAATGGAAGATGTATTTTTCAGCAGGCAATTAGTATATTGGTATATAGAACTATTGATGATGTCCTTTTAATTAACAACCCTCAATTTGTTTAGAGGCTTCAATTAATATGTCCGTCAGAATTGGAAATTACAGAAATCCCATAAACAGCTTCAATTAGATCAGTTTAGACTTACACTTCGAATATAAAACTAAATGTCATCGTAGCATAATAATTTACAAAAAACGAGACAATTATAATTTTTAAAACTATAATTTTTTCTCAATTATGAATCAAAATTCTAGCTTTTCCTGCATACGGTGTATATATTTCTTAATTGAACGGGAGATTGCACAGAGTATACTGATATTTGCAAACGTCACCTATGTCATCTGGATAAACTTATAAACCAAGGTTACAAGAGCCAACTACATGTGCGTGCCATTAATTGCCGAAAAATAATCTACCTTGTTTTAAAATATTGCTGCAGATAGTTTTTCCATTTTAATGAACTAACCAACTGATACTACAGTAAAGGATGCGGGAGGTGAGACATACTTTAAGATCTGGTTTAACCCACTATTTCTTTTGAAATGCATGTACCAAGTCAGGAACATTCCTGTAGTTACTTTACTTTTGGTTGTTGGTTCTGGAGTCTGCTAGTTTCTTGTACTTTGATTTGCGGATTTTTTCCAGTTTCCTCGGTGTTTGGTATTGTGTTATTACCCTCATTTATACTTGTTTACTCTTTTTTGACCTCACAACAATAAAGCGCACAAGGATGTCATAAAATATGATTTGCTCATTCTTCCATAACCCTTAATAACTATTATTTGTTAATTAGGTTCATGCTGTTTATTCTTTTTTTATATGCATGTTCATGTTTTATTTTACTAATTTTGCAAGTTAATATTGGACATATCGATGCAATTGTTTAGTCGATCGATTGATTAATTTCGCAAGTTTGTGTACATTTTGTAGACTAATACTTGGATTTGACTAATATATTTTATTTAAGCCATGTGGCCATGTTAATTGGTCGATGATATCAAGAGATTTTATGGAAAATAGAAATATCTGGATCATATGTGAATCCCATTTCAATAATAAAACAAATTACTCTTAAGAAGCAACATACATGAATAAATACCAAATATGACATTATAACAAGTTACATGATATAAAGGCAAGCTTTACTGACAAATACCCGACTTTCATGAACTGTTGATGGAAAACTTCCTCACTATCTTTTTTAATCATGCATATACCATACATGGTTACAGAGGAACTGATGTAATAAAAGACATTATCGTTGTCACTGTACTATGAAATTAAGGTCCAGCACACAGTTTTTTAATCTCATTCAATTTTGCGTTTGAATATTATATAGATTCGGTGTCTCTGTTTATCAATTTTCAGGACCTTCGATAACATGCCTGACTTACTGTATGTACATGGTGAAGACCCGGGAAAATTTCATTAGAATTAAAAAAACATGCAATGTCAAGATTGATGAAAAGCATAAAGTACAAACAAAATGAAATGGATAACTGGTCATATGTCTTTTGGATTTGCCAGAGATTGAAAAACTTAGATACCATAGACGAACTGACATTATTTATTCTTAATTCACTGGATTATAATGTAACAAACATAATTTTAAAAATGTACAATTAGTTTGGTCGGTGAACAAGTTGTTGATCTAATGAAGTCTGTCACAGCACTGGACCAAATATTCAATAATATCCCAAGAATATTGGAAATATTTATGGTTATAGAGGAACTAACCGAATCCAAAAACCTTAAACAAATCCACTGGACTTGTGAAATCGAGGTTATTGTGGTTGAAATCTGCACGACTGATATGTACTATGTATCAGCAACCTAAATACCAAATATTTTTATCATAAAAAGGTGTTTACTGAGTAACTGACCTGATAAAAAACTTGAACACATTAATTAAAACATTGATAATACATTCTGGTCATGTTAAAGACTGACAATTTATTTCTAATAAAATGAATAAAGTTTACAAATATATGAAGAAAGATGAAATTTTCCCACCGGAAACCCACGGACATCCCAGAAAGAAAACGACGTGTGCTTGCACTGTAAAGCAGAACCATACTAAAACAATAAAAATTTTAAATTTGTTGCACCTTTGCGTTTTTGTACGTCCATGTATTTTGTCTTGAAGTGTCTTTGGCTCTAATATTTATGACATATATGACACGAACACACGAAAACGCAAAAATGATGAGACATAATTCGCTGAAAGATGATGATGACAAATTAAGGATTTTTTCTTTTAAACACGGTACTTTGCGAAATGTTATTTGCAACCACATATTATCTGTTATCTACCTTGTATTTACATCTTATATAGCATATTGAGCCTTGGCAAACAAGTGATTTTGATATGTCATAATATATAGCTAATAAGGTAAGAGGTTTCTTCTCTGTGCTTACATGTGAGATGTCATTCCATGCTGTAATAAAGTCAGAGTTGTTTATCTTGTTATCATCTAAATGTGCTAGGTAATTTCTATAGTATTTTATTCTTGCTAAATCAGCACCAGGAGTTGTCTCCCCTGTAGATGGCAGACAATCAAATCCAAGAGCAGGTGGCGCTATAGATGTCAAATTTCTGATCAAACAGATCATCAAGGTAACATCAAATGTTTTCGAATCTAGAACACCTGTAAGCACACATTAAAAAGCACTAGCAGTTGCACACATTATTATTATTGAAAAAAGAATATCGAAATTTATTTGATACCTTTCTGAGACAATTAATATCTTTTTATAAATGTTATGTGATTGCAAAATATTGGGACAGATCATATGCAAAAAGGACAAATGAAATTGATACTTTAGTAAGTCAATTTTAATATTAACATAATGATACCAGATCTAGGAGGAAACAGGAGATTCCACTGAGCCTGGTTGACAACTCTACTTTTCTGTAAACTTAGTAGTTTTTTGTAGTTCTGCATCAAAGTAGATTGTAGATATATTGGAGGGAATTTTCTGTCAAAATATGCACGAACAGCTCTTGGTGACAACCCTGTCAGCATCAAGGACATTCTGACATAGTTTTCCTCTTCTTCTGACAATGATGACATATCTATTTAAGCTCAAACTCTTTCCGGTAGAATTATGAAAATAGGTGCATTATTCTGAAAGAAAATAAAATCATCAAAAACCCGTCTTAAGAGTTCTATGCAATCACATGAAACAGCCTCAAAATGCTATATATTTAGCTATTCGGTAAATGTCTTTGAGGTCTTTTAAATTGTTAACTTGATTAATAGTTCCAAAGACTTTACATGGACAATCTGCAGAAACATATACATTAACGATAACTATGATTGCAGGAAAATTAGGATTAATTTTAACCATGAGCGCAAAACGAAAATTGTAGATGACCAACCGATAAACATTTAACAAAGCACTTTCTGCTTTTGTTTAAGTCGTGTGATAGTAACTATTTTAGTTTTGATTAACAATATAACACAAACTTTGTAGAGGAGCATGCATTAAACGTTGCTTATAAGTTTGTTTTCAATTGGTTTGACGATATCAAACTAGAAAACTTATAAAATAATTAAACATTTTTTTCTTTATAAAATGTTTTTTCTATGTTATAATTCCTGCATTAAATGTTTCATTATGACAACTTCTCGCACCGTAAAAAATGCCTTTTGCAGAGTGCCAACTCCTGGAATTTGAAGACATTCAGCATTAGTAGTAAAATAATGTAACCAGTTTTTACGTCAATATGTAAAATGGTTTTTAGATATGCTCCAGACAAACCTATGATGTATAGCACAACAGAAGGACGGACGGAAAAATTGGTTGAACCATGTTTGGGGGAGAAAAGCACAGAAGCTAACCCAGACCTCGAATGGTCGACTGAATGATTTTAATTTCTAAAAACAAGTAGTTTAGAGGACAAAAATGTCAGATGCACATCAACAGTTCATAATACTGCAGTTAAAAATGCCTTATCGGCATTCAGCATCGGTAGCGAAAAAAAATACTCTTCATAAACAACATAATTATATAAATAGAGCAATTACCATAATATAAAAATAGAAAAACTGTGAGCAATCAGCAATTTTAACAAATTGATAACCCCGCTTCCCTTATATCAGTGACAAAGTCCATGTTTTTTATGGAATACCCGAAATATCATTCCGATAAAAATGTTAAATATCACAAACTTAATGCATTATCCGACAAAGATTCTGTGTAATTCATCAAATTTCATCAAATTCCATTCAGTAGTGTAGGAGGCGTTGCGCATCAGAGAACGGACACCTTCTTCACTATATACCCCCGAGAGGGAAAATTATAAAAATCTAAAGCAGTCACTGTTATAAAGATAACGTGCCACTTATCAGACTTTCATATACATTGTCATGCTACATGTACCAGTATCTATGCTAACAAGCCACTGTATCATGAAATACAGTTCAAGGTCAGACGACACCTACCATACCTGTTATGTACTATTCATCAGCAACCTATATTATCATTCCATTCATAGTCGCAGAAACATTACTTATCCAAAATTACTCGACCATGAAATTCAGGCAATTATCAGACTACCAGAATTCATGAAATATACCAGAAACCTACACACCGAATATTGTCTTGCTAAAATGGATGGTCATCAAAAACTATGTAGTTACTTTTACAAGGTCACTTGACGCATACTAGTATCAGACGGTCATGTACATGTACTAGTAGTCAGAAACCTACTAATTGATCCTTCCATGCACTGTTGGTTAATTTCCTTGTGTGTTTGAATGGTGCTGAATGCCACTTTTAGCTTTGTTAGTAAACCGACTATTCTTGGAGATTGAAGTGAAACGCATCCTTCCAGCAGTGAGACTGGAACCCGCAACCCAGTGTTGGCAGACGATGTGATCAATTCTAGATAAACTACCATAACTGCTTTGCCACCAAGGCAGCCCCCAACCCCGGGTTGATTATAAAAAAACACATAGTACACTGTCATGTACTATTCAATAACAACCTATACATCAATCTAGCATGTATGATTGGTTGGTTAGGAAATTAATATTAGAACTACTTTAATGTTTTGTATGATGTGGCGATGCGACAAAGAGGTCATTTATATCTTCTGTATCATCTCTATAACATATAACAATTACTTTCTTATTTAATGTTTTGTCATGTAAAATCTCAAATTCTAAACTGTTCTTTGTGACTATTTTCATACCTTAAAACTTCAAGATTTCTTTCTTTGGAATAATGACTTGATATTGTTTACTAATAAGAACTATATTGAAAATTAATTTTGATTTGACTTGCGGGGGAGGGTAAACGTCCTTCACCGACAACCTAATGCCCTTGGTCGGACGGTTAATTTAAATCTCAAATTCTTTTAAGATTATTGATAAATTTAGTATTATCATTTTAAAGTTTATATTTTATTATGCTGTGCAAAATATTAATAAAGGCAGTGATTAATTATATATATATTAATTTATATTGTTAGAAAAGAGTTATGCTGTTGGTGTTTGTGAGCAGTTTTGGGCTGATCAAATATACAAAAGAATAAGAAAAGGTATGTTTCACTAACGCAGGGGAAGCAACTCTGGACTATTTGTATATGCTATATTTGTATGGACATGCAACTAAGTTTATATAAACACAGCTTACTTCTCCTTTCGTTGGAACACTGTTTTTTCCACCTTTAGAAACCCAATCAAAGTTAATAAAACAAACTGCATATCAACAGTTTATAGTAATGAATCTGCCATTCAAGTTATTCCTATCACATGTATATGGGTACGTTATGGATTCAAAATGTCAATCTCCACATCTTTACTTTTCCTCCAAAACAGAATCAAACAGTCAGGAGACAATCATCTAGAAGCTTTGTTGGTTTATTTTAATTAATTTCTTTAGCAGTTAAGGAGTTGTTGGCAATAAAGGGAAGTTGCAACAAGAGTGTGTCCCTGTAGCCCTATTAAGATTAAAATAAGATTTGCCCCTTATCATGTTATCAAAGTTCTATTTGTTTTCATAAAAGTGTTGGCATACACTCTACATTTTAATATTTCATTTTTTATGCAAATCAATACCTTTATTTATTCTGAGAAGAATAATATATGAACATTAAAAATAAATGTAAAATCATAATGAATTGCTGTAAAATCCCCAATATGCACGTTAAAATCCCCTCAGAAAAGATAGGCATAACCAAATTGATGATAATGATATTTATAAAATTTATTCATTTGGCGGTTTTACCCCTTGAAGTGATATTTGTAACAAACCAATCCGGAAAAAAATTACGATTAAGTAGCAAAGTATTGGGATGTACTGTTAAGGTTTTATATGTGAATAGTAAGATTATAATTGTATTTAAATAAATGTTGAAATAGATTTAGCCATCTTAGAAAACTTGTCTTATAATTATAATTATGGTATTTGTTTGTCTCGATATAATCAGGAACTTCTGATCAATTTCCCATTGAATGAGAATCAAATTACCCTGATAAATAACAAAACAATATAAGTGTAACACTCATAGTTGACCAAAATAATCAGCTAAGCCACTGAAGGTATATGGTTTTCAGTACTTACACCCAAAATGAATTATTGTTGATATGTTAAAACATCATTCACTGCAATTTGTGGTCCATGTTAAAAACTGTATTTGTTTTGAAACGGTCGACATGAAGTAACAAAATAACAAAACACTTCAAATAAGCAAATTTGTCATGAAGGGTTTCGGGAAAAATTGTTGTTATGTTTTTATAAAGAACGAAAATCTATACCACAACTGAAACAAATAATAATATATGTATCATATTTTTTATTGGCGAGAGGAGGTTTCATTTTTCCAAACAATAGGCAAATAAATATGTAATCAACAGACCACGTGTAGGTAATAGAACTAGACATGCTACAAATCGAAAGGGAGCTACTTTTGAGATAGTTTTGTGTTTAATCTTTGTATCAGCGTTTAATTCGCGCTTTCTAATGATAGAAATATTGAGATTACACTCAATTAAGACAGGCATATTGTTGTAGTCAACCAATACAAACTCATTATTGTTGTCAATGGCTACACACTATTGTAGAAATGTTGCTCGACTCAAACACGTTATTGCAAAAATTCTTGTAAAACATGCCACCCATTATTGTAGACATATGACTCCTAATAGAAAGTAAAGTAGATACAGAAAGTCGTACAGGTCGGCAGCTAATATACAAGATATAACAGTGACGTACTTGTCGGCAAGGTCATTCATTAGATTTAATAATGACGTACTGGTCGTCAGCGTCATAATAAGATATAAATATGAAGTAGTGTTCGTTAGGGTCATGCATAAGATATACTCGTCTAATTGGCAGCGTCATATTTTAGATAACATAATGACGTACTGGGTGGCAGCATCACACACAACATAAAATGACGCACACTGTCGATAGTGTTACACAGAAGATATAACAATGACAATGACGTACTGGTCAGCAGCGTCTTATATAAGATATAACAAAGTCGCAGTGGTCGAAAGCGTCAAACATAATTTATAACAATGACGTAGTTTTCGCTTGGGTCATGCTTAAGATATAACAAACTTGTATTGATTGGCAGGGTCATACATTAGATAAAATAATGAAGTACATGATCTACTGGTCGACAGAGCAGACAAATGATATAACAATGATGCACTAGTCGGCAGCGTCCTCCAGAATATATAAAAATGATGTACTGGTCAGCTGCGTCACACAGAAGATAAAACAATGACGTACTAGTCGGCAGCGTCATGCATAAGATATAACAATAGACTATTGGTGGGCAGCACCAGCCAAAAGATATTAAAATAACGCAATAAAAAGTTGAAAATACCAAACACGCACAATACATAACCTATTATATAACGAATAAATAAATAACACTAGTGGCACTCTATACGTTAAAATTAACTAAATGGTGTTACTTCTTACATTATGAATTTAATCGTACAAAATGTTCATTTTTGTAATTATGTGTAATGCAATTGAATTATTGTTTATCAGTTACATGTATGTCAACGACAATTGACGAGTTCCCTTCACCTAAATATCCAAAACAATGCAAATATCAATCTCAAAATGGTTAGATTATTTCCGAGTAGATTAAAAAACACACACCCACACGTTATGTTAAAACATAATGTCACAAATAAATGTCGACAATACATATATACATACACTGTCCATGTTTCTGGAATTTGTCATTTCAACAACATTATTTTGAAATGACGTTTACAAAAATAAAAGGCTAGCCAGTACATGCGGAAGAGTGGGGGGTTCTAAACCTAAGAAATATCTTAGTCATTAATATTGCGGAGAAAGAAAGCTATACAATGACGTTCTGGTCGATAGCGTTACACGGAAATTTTCACATATCACAATGATCTACAGCGTCATACAGAAGCAATGACGTCTTGGTCAAAGGCGTCACACAGGTCATAAACAAGAAATATAATGCGCTGGTTGGCAGCTTCATTCACACGATAAAATATTGACGTACTGGTCAGCAGCGCCATTCTAAGATACTAGTCGGCAGCGTCACACAGAAGATACAAAAACGATGTAATGATCAGTTGAGTCACACAGAGAATATAATAATGCTCGACTTACACAGTGACACAACAGTAGCTTTAGACAGGTTCTGTTACAAGGACATTATGGTCTACTGCGTAATGCATGCGACACTACAAAAATGAAATGATACATATTATGTGAGAATGATGTTCTGACCCAAATCCGGATACCCGTAATATCGCCAGGATGCACCTTTAGCATCATAATACATCAGATATAAGAAGGCACTGTTTACCTCAAGTAGGCTATATGACCAGTGATTTGCTAATGATCTGCTTCACAGAGAATATATCGTTATTACGTACCAGTCACGAACTTTTAACATCCGATATTACATGAGACATAATTGGAAGCAACGCCATATGATATTTAAAGTAATGTAGAATGGCAATAAATATGAAACGAAAATCATTTTACACACACAAACCTCAAAGTAAAATACAGAAAACAAAGCTCAACGCGCAGAACGAGGGCAAACATCACACGCAAAAATGAACACTTTAATGGTAGAAAACACCACGATATAATTAATGGATTTTTTCTCTAGTTCTCGTCCTTTATATAGATTAAATACTGTTAGTGTATTTGGTGTTGACATTTACGAATATTCAAGTCATTGATCGACATATTTAAATATAAGTGTAATTAAAACACTGCAGACAAGTAGATATATAAGTCATCCCTGTCACAATTGCAATGAAAATGAGGGTAATTTTTGTAATAACAATTTGACCTTTAATATACTTTCAGAAATATAGAAAAATTTATATTGATGTCATCTAGACCTCAGCAAAAAATATCAATGTTAATAGATTACCGTTCAATTTTAAATCACACAAAATATCGAAAACGGTGAGCGGAACGGACAAGTTGATTGCCATATTGAAGACACAATATCCGGAGAGACCAGGCTGGTTTTTTCATCAGCCAATACAATTTCTACACAAACATCACAGTCTGAGCCCTTGAAGCAATACACTATTTTAACCTAAATTTTATAGTGTTGAAACAGTAAGTACCTTTTTGTTTATAATAAGAAAAGACACAAAACCAACAATAATTAAAATTAAATGATTTTATTCCAGTTTTTACCGGTGGCTAGTTCTGAGTTCCTGGAATGTCTATTTAAGAGAAAAGACGTTGGTCCAGACTTACTAAACAAATATAAATCGGAAGATGTCATTAAAGGTGTGTTATGTGATTATTTACAGTTAATACATACAAACGAATCGAAAATAGAGAGAAGTTTTCTGGAAACGATCATCTGATAATAGACAATGCCAAAGTTAAACAAAAGAGGGATCACTAAACACAAAAATCTAAATGTAAATAACACGAACCCCGAAAAAAAACAATGGTTGAGGCAAGGTGTGCCGGCAGGGAAAGGCAATCTTGATTCTTGATCCACGCGTTACTTGAATTTATAGTAAATTTCTAGATGTACTAGTGGGTCCAGGTATGAGGCAAACAAAGCTGTGTCAATGGTGACTGTCATATCCAGATCATTAGGTAAATGCAATCAAAATAGGTCCCGACGTTTGGACTGGTCAATGAAAGCATATTATCTGTATAGCGTAATGTGAAATTGAAGGAGAGGGCTAATATTTCAGTCCTTATATTTACAAAGACATTGTTTTAAAAGTGTTTCTTACGTATTAGATGTTATGAAATTAAAGCTGAGTTATGTTGTTTTATAAAAAGTTGAATATAACAATGCAAGCTAATGCTATAACAAGCGTAAAATGACAGAGACATATGCCATGAAATCTACGATTCATGACAAAAAATTTAAAAATTAACACCAGTTTATGATATAAGTAAATGTGCAGTGACGAGTTTGTTAGCTCTTGTGATACGGTAATAAATCAATCGTGTACCTCCCAGACTGATATCTATCAATCTGTGTAAGTCCATGGTTTTAACAAGAGAGTTTTACATGTTTATCTAGATTGTTTCAATTCATACATAATGAGCGCGAAATTGTGCTAGAACACTGTCAATAGTGAGGCAGTTACTTTTTATTGCATCTTGACAGTGTTTGAGGTTACATTCTGAAACATACCTTACAATGAAATGTCAGGTCATAGGAAGTACTAATGCAACATTAACCCATGTGTAGAATTCTATGTGTATTATATGACATCTGAATTTCTCGTTTCTTTTGAAATTCATTAAGACTATTTTGGATGATAATTGTGCTTAAACTTTCTGTGAATTATATGCAATTTTTGTTCGTAGGCTTATTGCAGATGATCTCGCAAAAATTGCTTCATTTAAAGTTCACATAAAACAAATTTACCTGTGTACATGTACATTAACACATTTATTGTCAATCTGAATTCTTTTTGAAACAATAATTTATATAGATAAGCCATAAGTAAAATTACATTGGTGATAGAAAAAGCAATGAAAAAATTTACCTACGATCTGCTTGAAAGTATAATTCATAATACGTAGACGATTTTTCAAATTTATGTTCTTTAATCTGGTTATCGAAAGCTGACACATAAAAGAAGCAGGAAATACTTATTTGGTTTTTAATTTATACCCAACTGATACTAGTTTTAGTAGAATATGTCCTCAGTGCAGCAGGCAAATTAATCAGTAGAGAAAAGAGATTGTTTGTATAAAAATAGGATGTTTTTTATTTAATGTTAGTCAATTAGTGAACAGCGTGTTCTTCGCATCCCAAATTGCATTCAGTGCTGACCGTGAATATGCATTTTAATTAAACCCTTTTGTAAACACTATATTCATTATGGCGGCTAGGTTTTAGGTGTTACATTTTACAACCTGCGATCGAAAAGTATGCCTAAATTCGCAACCTGGAACTCCATTATCCGTAATCCTCCCAGTACCAAACATTAAAATGCAACTTAAACACTTTGACGCAAAAACAAGCATTTTGGGTTATTTTATATAGAATGTAAGTTACAGAAATTGCCTCAACTGATGACAACAATTGCAAATAAAAAATGTTCAACATATACAATTTCTTTCTCAGAGACTAGTATGTTTTTGCTGATACTGGGACGGGGTGTACTTGGTAAAAGATCTATGTTATATTTTTTAGAAATGAAACTTCGGATCATTTTGAATGCTTCTGATGATTTTGAATTGATGCCCAATTCAAATTAAAATCAGTCTGAGATATCATGGGGAGTGATTCTCAATGACAGACTGATAAACTTATGCTTAAACACGCTTTCTTCCTTTTTTATAGGCTGATATATTAAGGCAATATTATCAGAATCCCCAAAGACGAAAAGGATTACTTGTGATAAAAGTATTAATTTATATGTATGTAAGGTATTTAGGATTCCAATTAGTTTAAACTATTTTCAGTTTACGTACAATACTGATGTCTAATATACCTTCTGAATTTATCAGATAAATAATTATTTATGTCAATATTAAGTAGCACTCAAATTAGCGAATATGTCCACAAAAAGAAGGGTAACTCTTATGAAGAGATTACAAAAAAATAACCAAATTAAATAATGTTGAGATTTATAAAAACACTTAAACCATTGTTTTTCCCTGATAATTATATGTGCCGTTTGCATGAAGAAATTTCACAATGAATGTTCATCAGGTCAGTTGACTAGTATACAACACCTGCACGCCTTCATCTAACACAAAGATATTGATCTTTCTGTGAAAACTTGTAGTGGTAATTATATCTGTTATTATTTTTGTGCAAAACATTCACGACTACAAGGTCGTCATACCGTTTTTTACATATAGTTTTAGCATCTTCAAAATTGTAGTATGCGAAAAGAGGATTTCCCATTGGCTGATAAAATAGCATAAAAATTTATGGCAGGGCATGCGAGAACGCAACCGCCGGTGGGTTCCCAATATGGACCTTGACATTGAATGCATTTAAGAATCCAACGTTTCGTGAGAGATATCGCATTTTCTGATTTCTTAAAGGATAAGACCAAGCAAAAATGTAAACGTTTACAGTATTACAACATAAATATTGTATCTAGACAGCACATTCCGTTAAATGTCGCAAAACTTAATACACTCTTATCCTAAGTAAACATAGATAACGTTGAATTCTTATAACACAGAACAACTACTCCTCGCTATAAAATATATGTCGCCATATATGTTGCATGGCACTTAATCAAACGCAATTTATCTACAAATCGATAATCGTTAACTAAAGGTAGCATTTATATTAAAGACAATTTAGACATTCCTTTGAAACCAAGAAGATATCATTCAATTTAAGTATTGATATCATCTGCTGCGTTGATACCCTTTGTAAATAACCTGCGCTGATTTGATAATGCAACATAATTCGGATAAGCTTTTTCAAGACCTATATAAGATTTCAGACATGATCTACTTATTTCTTTTGATTAACGACTACATAGATTTACAAACTTTGTTGCACGAGAAATAATATAACTGTTGTATACAAAATTTATCGACCATTGTAAACATTAACGTGTTAATTGCATAATCAGGTTTAATATTGTTTGAGCAGAGTGCTCTGGAAATACCATAACTTTTTTTTACATATGTGAGAAAAAATCTAAAACACCAAGGAATGTTGAGGAAACGATAAGTCAAGGGGGTGATAACCACTACAACCGGGGCTTCCCAGATACTCGGAAGGGCACACAACTCCTGCTCTATCCATGGAATTCATTGTATCACTCAGGTCAAAATCCGGTTATTGGTCATATCCGAGGATAGTCATAATCTGATGAGAATGAGGAAAAGTGGCTACTATAAGCGGAACGTCATTTGTAACAGAGATGCCATTCGTCTGTAAGTATATCAATTAGAAGTAAACTATTTGTTTTTGCTAATGGAAAATCATTAATTAGACGCTTTGAATCATTCCAGAAATAAACTTAACATGTTCACTGATTTTATCTCGTCGCATTTAATGTTTTAAAAGTTGTGTGTAGACCTTTCTGCAAAGCATCAGATATTTGATTTAATCTTCATACCCTAGAATCATCCTTGTTTGGTTTGTTACGTGTTGTTTGAACGAGACTCAAAATATTGTATGATCAATGAACAAAATATCTTATTTCTAATTTCTTAAACGTATCTTAATACATGGAGTTAATTATAAAATACTCCTGTTCCCGACTACGTTATTAAAATGGTACGTAAATAAAATGGCCGCTTAGTAAATACATTGTGACGGGCTAATGATGGGCGGTTACAATTGTTAACGGCGTGATACGCTAACGGTGGAAGTCACCATCATTGAATAATAGAGTGTGTTACGAATTCTATGCTAAGAGCCAGAAGCTGTCTGTAGTATACCACTCTGCTTATGAAAATGAAACCTCTCTATGATAAGCCCACTGTTTGTTTTAAATGTAGAAATATGTCCGATACAATATAAACAGTAAAAATACATTGATAGAAGAGAAATACACTTACCATCTGCTTGAATAGATAATTCATCACAAAACATCATGAGTTTTCTTTTCATACACTTTGATCTGCTTATCTATGAAAAACAAATAAAATACTACAATAAAGGCGACGATTTTAAATTTATACCTGGTAGATAAACACGCATAATACATGACCTATTATATAACGAATAAATAAACACTAGTGGCACTCTATACGTTAAAATTAACTAAATGGTGTTACTTCTTACATTATGAATTTAATCGTACAAAATGTTCATTTTTGTATTTATGTGTAATGCAATTGAATTATTGTTTATCAGTTATGTTTACGACAATTGACGAGTTCCATTCACCTAAATATCCAAAACAATGCAAATATCAATCTCAAAATGCTTAGATTATTTCCAAGTAGATTAAAAAGCACACACCCACACGTTATGTTAAAACATAATGTCACAAATAAATGTCTACAATACATATATACATACACTGTCCATGTTTCTGGAATTTGTCATTTCAACAACATTATTTTGAAATGACGTTTACAAAAATAAAAGGCCAGCCAGTACATGCGGAAGAGTGGGGGGTTCTAAACCTAAGAAAATATCTTAGTCAATAATATTGCGGAGAAAGAAAGCTATACAATGACGTTCTGGTCGATAGCGTTACACGGAAATTTTCACATATCACAATAATCTACAGCGTCATACATAAGCAATGACGTCTTGTTCAAAGGCGTCACACAGGTCATAAACAAGAAATATAATGCGCTGGTTGACAGCTTCATTCACAAGATAAAATATTGACGTACTGGTCAGCAGCGCCATTCTGAAGATATCACAATAAGATACTAGTCGGCAGCGTCACACAGAAGATATAAAAACGACGTACTGATCAGTTGAGTCACACAGAGAATATAATAATGCTCGACTTACACAGTGACACAACAGTAGCTTTAGACAGGTTCTGTTACAAGGACATTATGGTCTACTGCGTAATGCATGCGACACTACAAAAATGAAATGATACATATTATGTTAGAATGATGTTCTGACCCAAATCCGGATACCCGTAATATCGCCAGGATGCACCTTTAGCATCATAATACATCAGATATAAGAAGGCACTGTTTACCTCAAGTAGGCTATATGACCAGTGATTTGCTAATGATCTGCTTCACAGAGAAAATATCGATATTACGTACCAGTCACGAACTGTAAACATCCGATATTACATGAGACATAATTGGAAGCAACGCCATATGATATTTAAAGTAATGTAGAATGGCAATAAATATGAAACGAAAATCATTTTACACACACAAATTTCAAAGTAAAATACAGAAAACAAAGCTCAACGCGCAGTACGAGGGCAAACATCACACGCAAAAATGAACACTTTAATGGTAGAAAACACCACGATATAATTAATGGATTTTTTCTCTAGTTCTCGTCCTTTATATAGATTAAATACTGTTAGTGTATTTGGACATTTACGAATATTCAAGTCATTGATCGACATATTTAAATATAAGTGTAATTTAAAAAAATCACACTGCAGACAAGTAGATATATAAGTCATCCCTGTCACAATTGCAATGAAAATGAGGGTAATTTTTGTAATAACAATTTGACCTTTTATATACTTTCAGAAATAAAGAAAAATTTATATTGATGTCATCTAGATCTCAGCAAAAAATATCAATGTTAATAGATTACCGTTCAATTTTAAATCACACAAAATATTGAAAACGGTGAGCGGAACGGACAAGTTGATTGCCATATTGAAGACAGAATACCCGGAAAGACCAGGCTGGTTTTTTCATCAGCCAATACAATTTCTATACAAACATCACAGTCTGAGCCCTTGAAGCAATACACTATTTTAACCTAAATTTTATAGTGTTGAAACAGTAAAGTGCCTTTTTGTTTAAAATAAGAAAAGACACAAAACCAACAATATTTATAATTAAATGATTTTATTCCAGTTTTTACCGGTGGCTAGTTCTGAGTTCCTGGAATGTCTATTTAAGAGAAAAGACGTTGGTCCAGACTTACTAAAGAAATATAAATCGGAAGATGTCATTAAAGGTGTTATGTGATTATTTACAGTTAATACATACAAACGAATCGAAAATAGAGAGAAGTTTTCTGGAAACGATCATCTGATGATAGACAATGCCACAGTTAACCAAAAGAGGGATCACTAAACACAAAAATCTAAATGTAAATAACACGAACCCCGAAAAAAAACAATGGTTGAGGCAAGGTGTGCCGGCAGGGAAAGGCAATCTTGATTCTTGATCCACGCGTTACTTGAATTTATAGTAAATTTCTAGATGTACTAGTGGGTCCAGGTATGAGGCAAACAAAGCTGTGTCAATGGTGACTGTCATATCCAGATCATTAGGTAAATGCAATCAAAATAGGTCCCGACGTTTGGACTGGTCAATGAAAGCATATTATCTGTATAGCGTAATGTGAAATTGAAGGAGAGGGCTAATATTTCAGTCCTTATATTTACAAAGACATTGTTTTAAAAGTGTTTCTTACGTATTAGATGTTATGCAATTAAAGCTGAGTTATGTTGTTTTATAAAAAGTTGAATATAACAATGCAAGCTAATGCTATAACAAGCGTAAAATGACAGAGACATATGCCATGAAATCTACGATTCATGACAAAAAATTTAAAAATTAGCACCAGTTTATGATATAAGTAAATGTGCAGTGACGAGTTTGTTAGCTCTTGTGATACGGTAATGAATCAATCGTGTACCTCCCAGACTGACATCTATCAATATGTGTAAGTCCATGGTTTTAACTAGAGAGTTTTACATGTTTATCTAGATTGTTTCAATTCATACATAATGAGCGCGAAATTGTGCTAGAACACTGTCAATAGTGAGGCAGTTACTTTTTATTGCATCTTGACAGTGTTTGAGGTTACATTCTGAAACATACCTTACAATGAAATGTCAGGTCATAGGAAGTACTATTGAAAAATTGCAACATTAACCCATGTGTAGAATTCCATGTGTATCATGTGACATCTGATTTCTCGTTTCTTTTGAAATTCATTAAGGCTATTTCGGATGATAATTGTGCATAAACTTCATGTGAATAATATGCAATTTTCGTTCTTAAACTTATTGCAGATGATCTCGCAATAATTGCTTCATTTAAAGTTCACATAAAACAAATTTACCTGTGTACATGTACATTAACACATTTATTGTCAATCTGAATTCTTTTTGAAACAATAATGTATATAAATTAGCCATAAGTAAAATTACATTGATGATAGAAAAAGCAATGAAAAAATTTACCTACCATCTGCTTGAAAGTATAATTCATAATACGTACTAGACGATTTTTCAAATTTATGTTCTTTAATCTGGTTATCGAAAGCTGACACATAAAAGAAGCAGGAAATACTTATTTGGTCTTTAATTTATACCCAACTGATACTAGTTTTAGTAGAATATATCCTCAGTGCAGCAGGCAAATTAATCAGTAGAGAAAAGAGATTGTTTGTATAAAAATAGGATGTTTTTTATCTAATGTTAGTCAATTAGTGAACAGCGTGTTCTTCGCATCCCAAATTGCATTCAGTGCTGACAGTGAATATGCATTTTAATTAAACCCTTTTGTAAACACTATATTCATTATGGCGGCTAGGTTTTAGGTGTTACATTTTACCACCTGCGATCGAAAAGTATGCCTAAATTCGCAACCTGGAACTCCATTATCCGTAATCCTCCCAGTACCAAACATTAAAATGCAACTTAAACACTTTGACGCAAAAACAAGCATTTTGGGTTATTTTATATATAATGTAAGTTACAGAAATTGCCTCAACTGATGACAACAATTGCAAATAAAAAATGTTGAACATATACAATTTCTTTCTCAGAGACTAGTATGTTTTTGCTGATACTGGGACGGGGTGTACTTGGTAAAAGATCTATGTTATATTTTTTAGAAATGAAACTTCGGATCATTTTGAATGCTTCTGATGATTTTGAATTGACGTCCAATTCAAATTAAAATCAGTCTGAGATATCATGGGGAGTGATTCTCAATGACAGGCTGATAAACTTATGATTAAACACGCTTTCTTCCTTTTTTATAGGCTGATATATTAAGGCAATATTATCAGAATCCCCAAAGACGAAAAGGATTACTTGTGATAAAAGTATTAATTTATATGTATGTAAGGTATTTAGGATTCCAATTAGTTTAAACGATTTTCAATTTACGTACAATACTGATGTCTAATATACCTTCTGAATTTATCAGATAAATAATTATTTATGTCAATATTAAGTAGCACTCAAATTAGCGAATATGTCCACAAAAAGAAGGGCAACACTTATGAAGAGATTACAAAAAAATAACCAAATTAAATAATGTTGAGATTTATAAAAACACTTAAACCATTGTTTTTCCCTGATAATTATATGTGCCGTTTGCATGAAGAAATTTCACAATGAATGTTCATCAGGTCAGTTGACTAGTATACAACACTTGCACGCCTTCATCTAACACAAAGATATTGATCTTTCTGTGAAAACTTGAAGTGGTAATTATATCTGTTATTATTTTTGTGCAAAACATTCACGACTACAAGGTCGTCATACCGTTTTTTACATATAGTTTTTGCATCTTCAAAATTGTAGTATGCGAAAAGAGGATTTCCCATTGGCTGATAAAATTACATAAAAATTTATGGCAGGGCATGCGAGAACGCAACCGCCGGTGGGTTCCCAATATGGACCTTGACATTGAATGCATTTAAGAATCCAACGTTTCGTGAGAGATATCGCATTTTCTGATTTCTTAAAGGATAAGACCAAGCAAAAATGTAAACGTTTACAGTATTACAACATAAATATTGTATCTAGACAGCACATTCCGTTAAATGTCGCAAAACTTAATACACTCTTATCCTAAGTAAACATAGATAACGTTGAATTCTTATAACACAGAACAACTACTCCTCGCTATAAAATATATGTCGCCATATATGTTGCATGGCACTTAATCAAACGCAATTTATCTACAAATCGATAATCGTTAACTAAAGGTAGCATTTATATTAAAGACAATTTAGACATTCCTTTGAAACCAAGAAGATATCATTCAATTTAAGTATTGATATAATCTGCTGCGTTGATACACTTTGTAAATAACCTGCGCTGATTTGATAATGCAACATAATTCGGATAAGCTTTTTCAATACCTATATAAGATTTCAGACATGATCTACTTATTTCTTTTGATTAACGACTACATAGATTTACAAACTTTGTTGCACGAGAAATGAAATAACTGTTGTATACAAAATTTATCGACCATTGTAAACAATAACGTGTTAATTGCATAATCAGGTTTAATATTGTTTGAGCAGAGTGCTCTGGAAATACCATAACTTTTTTTTACATATGGGAGAAAAAATCTAAAACACCAAGGAATGTTGAGGAAACGATAAGTCAAGGGGGTGATAACCACTACAACCGGGGCTTCGCAGATACTCGGAAGGGCACACAACTCCTGATCTATCCATGGAATTCATTGTATCACTCAGGTCAAAATCCGGTTATTGGTCATACCCGAGGATAGTCATAATCTGATGAGAATGAGGAAAAGTGGCTACTATAAGCGGAACCGTCATTTGTAACAGAGATGCCTTTCGTCTGTAACTATATCAATTAGAAGTAAACTATTTGTTTTTGCTAATGGCAAATCATTAATTAGACGCTTTGAATCATTCCAGAAATAAACTAAACATGTTCACTGATTTTATCTCGTCGCATTTAATGTTTTAAAAGTTGTGGTTAGACCTTTCTGCAAAGCATCAGATATTTGATTTAATCTTCATACCCTAGAATCATCCTTGTTTGGTTTGTTACGTGTTGTTTGAACGAGACTCAAAATATTGTATGATCAATGAACAAAATATCTTATTTCTAATTTCTTAAACGTATCTTAATACATGGAGTTAATTATAAAATACTCCTGTTCCCGACTACGGTATTAAAATGGTACGTAAATAAAATGGCCGCTTAGTAAATACATTGTGACGGGCTAATGATGGGCGGATTCAATTGTTAACGGCGTGATACGCTAACGGTGGAAGTCACCATCATTGAATAATAGAGTGTGTTACGAATTCTATGCTAAGAGCCAGAAGCTGTCTGCAGTATACCACTCTGCTTATGAAAATGAAACCTCTCTATGATAAGCCCACTGTTTGTCTTAAATGTAGAAATATGTCCGATACAATATATACAGTAAAAATACATTGATAGAAGAAAAATACACTTACCATCGGCTTGAATAGATAATTCATCACAAAACATCATGAGTTTTCTTTTCATACACCTTGATCTGCTTATCTATGAAAAACAAATAAAATACTGCAATAAAGGCGACGATTTTAAATTTATACCTGGCAGATAAACTGGTTTATCATGTATTTGATTTATAAATCCGTTCTAATGACGTAGGGAGCAGTTTAAATGTTCATAAAATTTGTGTAACAAAAATCTTTTCAAACAACGTATAACGTTTGAAAACTTTGAAAGTGTATCGTTATGTGCTGTACATTATTTTCTTTATACCAAATTAAAGAACATTATATTTTCGAACTGCAAAGAAGAATTTAACACATGTATACACTGATTGTAAAGAATGAAAAATACAACTGAAGAAAGTATACATATGTCACAACTTTTCAGTGTTATTATAGAAAGCTACAGGCACTCATTTATGCCGATGGGTAACTCGACTTGTGATTAATTAACGTAAGGTACTCTTACACGTCTGGTACACCTGACTGCATCTGTTTTATTGAGTCGATTTACACACATTTAAGTGTTTGTTGTTTAGGGGTTCTATTTGTTATCGTTCATCTTTATTTGCGACTATATAAAAGTGTTCTATTATTGTTAACAGATCAGTTTTGTAATAGTTTTCTCTCCTACGAGCTACTAGTTGCGATGAATTACTTATCGTTGATGCTTGTTTTTATTAAAACAACTGTTTACAGAAATTGTTTTTTTTGTAAATGAATTTAAACATTATAGGTGTAAAGTATGAACTAATTTGATTTTTTGTCGTCCAGTTTTTGATAACTAATGAACATTTAGTTCTTATTTGAAATTTGACGTGATCGTGTCCCGTTTTATGATTTGAACTTATTAGACTCGACCTTTTTCTATTTTTTGATAAGCAATGAATATTTAATTTTTGCTTTTCGTTTAAAATATTTTTTTTACAAATATTTTAGTCATATTTTTATAATTTTCACATGTATCTTTTAAGTATGTGTTTTTAACTAACTTATTTCATTTCAGGGTTAATCACTGCTTATGAGCGGCTTCCGTTAATATATTATCACACCGTTCAACCGTAAAATAGTATGACACGATGAAAAAATATCTAAACAAGTTCGAAACGATGAAGACGCAGGCACGTTTTTCTATTTCTTTAATTTCTAAATTAAAAACATATTAAAAGACGATTAAGCATAGATATGAAAATAGATATATTCAGTGCTTTAATTTCTTGATTTTGTTGTTGTTCATCTAATAATGAAATAATTGGAAAAAGGCAGATGGCGATCATTAAAATGATAAAATAACCTTTTATGATAATTTTTTTTTTCAAATCTACATTTTATTATATAGAATATTCATTTAGCTGTCGTTTTGTGCCAAAAGTGTATCTTTAACATACTGCATTGACAATATTAATTTGATTTTAATTCCTTATTCAGAGAAAGTAAGAAATGCAAAAACCAGCTCAATGACAAGAGATATGATTGTGTTTAATGCTAATAAATAATTCTTGTCGATTGCAATAGGATATACTTATTAATTTATAACCTAATATTATACTGCGTTTAAAAATATATTGTAAATATAGATTTTCTGGGTTCATAAAAAGAATGAGGAGTAAGATATGCAAATTAATTTTGATCACTGTGCCTTAAATATGCTATTTACAAATTGCGATACACAATGCCAGTCGAATGAAAGCTTTAAAGCTATGCTTAGTGTCTGTATACATTTGAATGTATGCACCTCTTATTCAGTGTTCCAGCTAGGATTTAAAAATAGTGGTGCGCATAAGAAGGGCACGTTTTCGTGTATTTTCATATTTTTGAGTGTGATTGCGGTTGTTGCACTTTTGTTGTTATTGTTATTTGAATAAGTGTTCTGTTGCTGTTTTGCGCCTTTGTTTTCATTTTAAAGTAAATTTTTTTAATATCTTTGTGCATTTAATCAACTGAAAAGTAACTGCAAAAATCCGTTTTGTTACTGTGTTTCAATCCTTGTAGTTGTAACTTAAACACAAGTAGCATTGTATTTGCAAGTTCCTGAACTAAGTTCATATCCGCTCCGGAAATTTCTGTATTTTCAGTTGGTTTGTACTGGTTGCCGCGAGTATTTTTACTTAACGCTATTTTACAATAGAAAAAGTCAGTCGGGTACCAGCTTTCACTAATGGCGTGTTCAACGATTAACATGGCGCGGTGACCAATATTCAAAGATATTTATCGCAAAAGCAATAAAAACGGTTTTAGCTATTTCTGGTCTGGATTATAATTAAGCCAAATGACCAAAAACAGTGACCACGCAAATTTTTAAGGTAATAACATTTTTGAAGTGTCAAAACTTGAAATGTTACCTGTGTACCAGTCCCCACTGTTTAACACTATTTATATAATCAAAATTATAAGGAAACGAGAATAGTTTAATGAGTTAATTAGCTATAAAAACAATATAATTACTATTAATTTTAGAACAGGAAATAAATTGGAGCAATAGAGTGATAAGGGGCACCAATCGGGACACAGGGGCACGGTAATTTTAGGGCCGTGCGCGGCGCATGCCCGTTTGGAGACAACGAGGCACTGCTAAGAACCAGAACAACATCCTGGGCACTACAGCGTTTGGCGGTGGTGGTGTTTCAGTGTGGGTAGGCCTTTCATACGACTGTAAACTGAATCTGTATGTGGTTGATGACACAATGACAGGGCAGAAATATCGAAATCACGTCATTAACGCTATTATTCTGCCACATTTTGACAATTATGCACTGGGTTACAGATCCTTCCTTATGGATGACAACGCAAGACCTCACCTAGCTGCAACTGTACGTGATGTTATCGAAATGATTGATCATCTTACATGGCCATCCATGGCACCCGATATGAATCCAATTGAACATTTGAGGGATATCATTGGCCGTAAAATCAATAACAGAGCACCTGCAAATGTCCAAGAACTACGTGTTGCCATTCAAAATGAATGGCAGAATGTACCACATGCTACACTTTGTCGCTTCGTCAACAGCATGAGGAGGAGAGTTAATTAACTGTACCGGAAGCGTGGTGGTTACAAGACTGAGTATTTTTGCGTTTAACACATTTCAAAGTGACTTTTTTTCCCTGAACATTGATCTGTGTTTACTTTCATTTCATAAAATTGAAGTATGCAATCAAACTTATTTTTTGACTAATGAAAGTTATATGTGCACTGTTTATTTTGGTATCTTTGCTTTGAAATTTTTTTCATCAAACAATAAGTAAAGCGACTGTAAACGTGTTGTTTGTATGTCTTCTCTCATTCAATCTACATGTGTTTAGTCATACAGAAGACATACACAGACGTATTAACGCATGTTTGTGTATCTATAAATGTGATATATTGTTTGTTTGTTTGTTTGATGATGTTTAACGCCACTTTCAGCAATTTTTCAGCTATATCATGGCGTTCAGTTTTTATTGGGGCAGGAAGCCGGAGTACCCGGAGAAAACCCCCGACCTGCGGTAGAAAAACTGGCAATCCTTGTCAATTAAGATTGGAGTCGAGTACACCTGCCTGCAGTGAGAATCGAACCCGCAATCTCAGTGTTGACAGACCACGTGATCAATAGTAGACGAACTACCTTGACCACTCGGCTACCGAGGCCCCTAAATGTGATATATGCAAATCAATCAGCAAAAATGTGCGCAAATGACTTAAACTTTATTAATTTTTTTTTCAATTTGCAGTTTCAGTCAAAGTTGTTTTAGCTATAAATTTACTAGGCAAAAACTAAACATTTATTAAAAATTTTGATTTAGTACAATAACTCCTATAAAGTGCCATCATACCATTTCTGAAAACTTAATGATTAGTAGGCTTGTCCTTAAGGTTACTTTATTAATTTACAGGTTTACTCTATGTGTTATAGGCTTAAATTTATAACACAAAATCTGTCCTTATTTGTCGCTAAAGGGCAATAACTCTGTCTTCTTACAATTTTAGACTAAGAAAGGATTTAAAGGCCTTGCTTTGCTGATCATTTATTCAATCTACAGTTTAACTCCAGCTGTTAAGGCATTTAAGATACAGATGTCGTAAGTGAGCACTTTCCTCCATGTTTATGGATGACAACTACCCCCAAATATGACTAATTATAGAATTTTACCCTGAGTGATACGATAGGCGTCATGCATGAAGCAGGAATTTCTTACGCTTCCAGTATGTGTGTGGTTCGTATTGCTCAGAACATTTATAAAAAAATATTATATAATATGTAAAATATATGAAATATTTATAAAAAGAAAAGAAATGGTATCTATAGGTAAACTTGGTTGAATGCTCCGACGAGACGTGTTTTATGTAACCTGGACTTGACATCAACCATATATCTACAAGTGAAATTAAAGGACCTAGCTTCTGATATCGTCTCGTATTTAATAAGACGATAAAGAAATTCTGTTTCATAAGAATAGAGGAACGATCGGATAAGGGTCACAGTATGTACCCATAGGAATTCCGATTATATGTTGAAAAACACATGCTCCGACAGTTACAAATATGTTTTCATCAGAAAATCTAGCTGACTTTAACCCTGCTCCTCGTTGTGGCATAAGTTGTCTCAAGTAAATAAATACACATTGTTGCAACCTAAATCAACAAATTTGTAGGAAATGATAGTTACGTACGTGTGGATATGTGTATAAGTAGTTAACAAATAATTGGATGTATATATATTGATTTTTATACATATGTGGTATAAAACACACTGATCATTTATTCTTTATTCATAGTTTAATCAATTAATTCATACAAAATGAAAACTATACACTTCGTTTAGCTAAAAACAAAAATACAGTAGCAAATTATTTTCATCCATTAGTGATACTTTACTACACGTGTGAACATACCAGATGCAATATACTATAACAAGGATATAATATACACTAACAAACAACATTATACTACTATATTCACACTGGTTATTTCAGTATCATATAAAATAGTGCTGTCATGTGCGTCGTCAAGATTTAACTTCTATTGTATACTTTTTGTTACACGGTTACCAATAACAAATACGGTTCACAAAGTATTATGAAAGTTACTTAACCATGATTTACAGTTATCTAGTGTTTACATTTAATTTGCCAGCATAACACAATCATTTATAATTCAGCTAATCAAATCTCTAACATATGTACAATAATAAAATCTATGGAAATAAATGTTTGTATGGTGTACGAGAAAGCAGACTAATTTTTTTAGTTATGTTTAGCACTGCTTCACATTTTCCTGGGGGCTTCAGCAATTTCGCAGCTATATTATGGCATCAAGATGTTGTTAGGGGAGGAAGCCGAAAAACCCTGAAAAAAACGAATTCGGTAGTAAAACTAGCAATACTTGTCACTTAAGATTTGAATCGAGTACATCCTGCCGGCAGTGAGAAGTGAAGCGGCAACCTCAGTGTTAACAAACCACGTGATCAATAGTGGACGAACTCTCAGTGCATGTCAGGAAACCGCATCTTAAATACAAGGTTGCAAGAAGATAGCAGCTTTAATACAAATATGTCATGTTTTATACATGTATGTCAGAAGGTAAATTGCAGGGATGTTAGAAGTTAGCACATTAAATACAAGTATAAATAGTGATAAATGGTTAAATGGAGATGTGTCATAGTAAAGAATTAAGTACAAAGCATATATACAAGTATTGAAGAGATATCACGTTCAATACAGACCGCTTACAGCACAGTCCCCTGTGACAATGTCCTGAACTATATTCACAATACACAATCTAAATAATACTCTCTATATACAATCTACGTACTACACTCACTATACACTGCCTGCATACAACACTTACTGTACAGTCTGCATGCTTCAATTGTTGCACACGGTCTGCTTTCAAGTATTATTATTATTATTATTATTATTATTATTATTATTATTATTATTGTTATTATTATGACAAGGTCTACTATATTATAGTTCATAAATTCTAGTTATAAATTACTGGACTGAACAAATGTGAGTGATATATTCTACTATATTATTATGTTCACAGAGTCTTGATATATCAAGTGGTGATTGTCCTTCCTTGTCACAAATTGTAAGATCTGCTATTCCTTGGTGACAAACTATATGCAAAAGTGAATATCCGTCCTTTGCACACTTATTAATGTCTGCCTTGTTTTCCACCAGCGTAGTCACTACGTCTGTATATCCTCCCTTACAAGCTATACACAGAGGTGATTCTCCATCATCTGTACATATATTAATGTCTGCCTTGTTGTTTAATAGCTTGGTCACTATGTCTGTATATCCTCCCTTACAAGCTACATACAGAGGGGATTCTCTATCATTTGTAAACTTATTAATGTCTGCTTTGTTGACCACAGCTTATACACTATGTCTGTATATCCTCCCTTACAAGCTATATACAGATGTGATTCTCCCTTCCAAGTACACTTATTAATGTCTGCCTTGTTGTCCACCAGATTACTCACTATGTCTGTATATCCTCCCTCACAAGCTATATACAGAGGGGATTCTACACCATCTGTATGCATATTAATGTCTGCCTTGTTGTCCACTAGATTCTTCACTATGTCTGTATATCCTCCCTTACAAGCTATAAACAGAGGTGATTCTCCACCATATGTACACCTATTAATGTCTGCCTTGTTTTCCACCAGCTTAGTCACAATGTCCGTATATCCTCCCTCACAAGCTATATACAGAGGTGATACTCCATCATCTGTACACATATTAATGTCTGCCTTGTTGTCCACCATCTTACTCACTATGTCTGTATATCCTCCCTCACAAGCTATATACAGAGGGGATTCTCCCCAATCTGTATGCATATTAATGTCTGACTTGTTGTCCACTAGCTTCTTCACTATGTCTGTATATCCTCCCTTACAAGCTATAAACAGAGGTGATTCTCCACCATATGTACACCTATTAATGTCTGCCTTGTTTTCCACCAGCTTAGTCACAATGTCCGTATATCCTCCCTCACAAGCTATATACAGAGGTGATTCTCCATCATCTGTACACATATTAATGTCTGCCTTGTTGTCCACCATCTTACTCACTATGTCTGTATATCCTCCCTCACAAGCTATATACAGAGGGGATTCTCCCCAATCTGTATGCATATTAATGTCTGACTTGTTGTCCACTAGCTTCTTCACTATGTCTGTATATCCTCCCTTACAAGCTATATACAGAGGTGATTCGCCACCATATGTACACCTATTAATGTCTGCCTTGTTTTCCACCAGCTAAGTCACAATGTCCGTATATCCTCCCTCACAAGCTATATACAGAGGTGATTCTCCATTATCTGTACACATATTAATGTCTGACTTGTTGTCCAATAGCTTGGTCACTATGTCTCTATGTCCTCCCTTACACGCTATATACAGAGGTGATTCTCCATCATTACACATATTAATGTCTGCCTTGTTCTCCACCAGCTTAGTCACTATTTCCGTATATCCTCCCTTACAAGCTATATACAGAGGTGATTCTCCATCATCTGTTTATCTTCTCTCACAAGTCTAAAAAATACAGGTGTTTGCACTCTCTGGACACATATTAACGTTTGCCTTGTTGTCCACAACTTATTCACTATGTCTGTAAAACCACCATTACAAGCCAAATAAAGAGGTAATACATTATTCCTACACATATCAAGGGGCCTCGGTGGCCGAGTGGTCAAGGTAGTTCGTCTACTATTGATCACGTGGTCTGTCAACACTGAGATTGCGGGTTCGATTCTCACTGCAGGCAGGGTGTACTCGACTCCAATCTTAATTGACAAGGATTGCCAGTTTTCCTACCGCAGGTCGGGGGTTCTCTCCGGGTACTCCGGCTTCCTCTCCCAATAAAAACTGGACGCCATGAAATAGTTGAAAAATTGCTGAAAGTGGCGTTAAAACACCATTCAAACAAAAAAAATACACATATCAACGTCTGCACCGTTGTCCAGTAGCCTAGTCACTATGTCTGTATATCCCAACCTAGAAGCTATTGACAAATGTGTCTCATTACCATCATCATCTGCGAACAAATTAATGTCTGCCTTATTGTCTAATAGCTTAGTCACTATGTCTATATATCCCCCTTGACATGCTTTGCACAGAGGAGTTTCGCCATAATAACAGTAGTTAACATCAGCGCCATAACGACAACACCACTCAACCATGTTTATATCTCCCATAGCACAACAATGTAGTAAAGGAGTGTGCATTCTCTTATAATCATCTCTCTCAAATTTATATGTATAAGCTGCATTATCAAGTTTAGTTGCAAGTTGTTTCTGATATGTTTTGTCTAAATTCTTTAAATGCATAAAGAATATATTTCTAAATTCTTGCGATTTCATATTAATGTTAGTAAACACAGTGCCTACCTCACCCTTGGACCATTCATCGAACATTCTCTCTATGTACATTACTAGATAGTTGTCTGGTACAATGGTTGTAAACTGATCAATGTCAGCTTTTCACTTAAATACAAGGCGTTCTAAAATTAATCGACCATCACCATTTTTAATTATACATTTAATCATGGGTGTGTTTCCAAAGTAAAAAGAAAGAAAATCAAAAAGTTTATCATGAATTGTACGGTAACAACCTTTTTCTTTCTTCAGAAATGTACGAACGAGTGAATCCAATTCTTTTTGCAACAGTAATCTTGATGTACCTTTGTTCAGTGTACAGGCTTCACATGTCTTTTCAATGATCTGTTTGATGTCTTGATTTACATCGTCTGTCAGCCATTCCTCCTTCAAATGGTTATTGAACATAACACATAGAGCTACAGCACAGTATTTACCATATGCCTTTTTTGTATTTAACTCTTCTATCATTTCTTCATAAACTGAAAATGGATTCATGAAAAAAATCTTCTACATTTAATGTTTTGTTTTGGTTGTATAATCTACAAAGCAAGGGAAAAAAATCAAACAAATCAATATATTGACTTATTTTAGATGCATCAGATTTAAGATATTTTTCTGCAATTAATTGTTTCTCTTCTGTTGACAAAGACATGTTTTCTAATAAAAGGTTACATTCACAATCTTTAAAGAGCGGTAGCAGTTTAAACTGTTCATCCTGATACACCTGTAGTCTACATGATGCTATAATTTTTGTACGATCATTTTCCAGCAGTTCCTGAATTTTGTCTTGTGTTGTAATCCATTTGTCTAAGTACGTTTGGTTAAACGTGTATGTACCACATAAGTCATCAATCACATATATTGTCTTCTTATTTGGATTGTAATACTTGACAATATCATTTGGATCTGTTACAATCAAGATGTCATAACCATCTTCTGCCCTCTGTAGCCCTACATGGCGAACAGTAAATGTCTTACCAACACCAGAACTTGCAGTAACAGTGATACAAATGTTTGTCTTTATACACTGCAGTACATGACTAGCAGCACGAGTGTCTACACACATCTCATCCTCCTTCTTCCAGTTTTCTAATTCTATTGTTATTTGTTCTAAACAAAAACGAAATTTTTTAATATGATTAGATAATTATTACAACATCATAGTTACCCCTTATCACCTTGAAAAAACACCCAAATCAAAAGAACAAAAGTCAAATTGATTTAAACAGAAGTCAAATAAACAATTAAGACAGTCAAATAAAATGTAACGTGTTCTAAAAGTGGCATAATCTTTGCCACTGATGAGGGAAAAAAATCTACTTTATATATATTATGTTTCGTTCATAAAAGACTAAATTGATATGCAATATATTATTTATTTCTGTGTTTTCAAAATACAATGACCTTAAAATTATCATACGTAATCAGGCTATAAAGTGGATATGGCATTTAATTTGTCGATCTATGTTTAAAAAAGTACATATTACTACACGCATTTAAGATGTTCTAGATTCCAAAAACCAAGTCCAGCCAATAAATTAGAAAACATGTTTTATTATTGCAGATAAAATTAATAAAATCTCACCCCTTATATTCCAAGGAACAGTATCTTTCAACATTTCAATTTCTGTTTTCAAATCTTTGATCTCCTCCAGTGATATAAAAATTATAAAACCAGCAACCAAAGCAAAATACATGTTTTATTATTGCAGTTAAGAATTAATAAAATCTCACCCCTTATATTCCAAGGAACAGTATCCTTTAACATTTCAATATCTTTTGTAGTTTCTCTATGGCCATGTTTAATTTCTTTGATTTCGTCTGTTGTTTGAGCATGACTTGTTTTCAACTTTTCTGTTTGCCGTGCATTTAGTTTGCATGATTTCTTCAATTTTTTATGCGCAGTTTTATATTTTTTAACTTCCTGTGTCATATTGTCGTGTAAACAATCATGGGATCTTTTCAAATTGCGAACTGAAGTTTTCAAATCTTTGATCTCCTCCGGAGATTTCATCATTTCCAGCATGATTTCCCGGTTAGACTGGTCAAGGGTTTTAGTCTTTAAATCTTGGCATTCATTGTACATTGATGAACCACCCAGTCATTGTACAGCCTACGATAACAATGCGATAAAACAATAACATACCTGTAATATCATGTCATTTTGTCAAGAAGCATGTGATAATACTTTGTTAAATTGTTTATTGATACTGAATGTTAAATATATCTAATTTTCACAAATAGGAAGACCGCTTTAGCAGCCGCAAACGTTATTATCGTCGACATGTTGAAAGATAATATTGTCGACATGTTGATAGGTGAAACAGTAAATATGTTGAAAACAATCAACTATTTTACATAGTTGAAGTGATTGATGCCATAGATAGGCTGACATATTAACAATGTCCACATGTTTATGTATAAGTCTAGCATCTAGCAAACTGGAAATGTGGATAAGCCTACCTGTTCATACTGTTCACAAATCTACATGTTTACACTCATCTGATGAAAAGTTTACAAGTTGCTGTTTTCAGCCCTACATTTTAACAGGATTGACATTATAAACAAGTGTATACAATCTGACTGAGTTGACACTGTCGACAAGTCTACAGATTGATGTTTTGCACTATACAATTCTACATTTTTAACCATGTCAAATGGTAACCAGATAAATCTGTTAACCTTCTCAGCATGCCACTCTGTTGATAACTAAGTCAACCTGTCAACGTTGCCATGACGCCAACATGTCAACCATTCAAGTAAGCAACATGCACAATCTGTTTACCAAAGTCAACCTGCCACTATGACTACCTGATCACCAAGCCAACCTGACATCTTGCCATTTGTTAACTATTCCAAACAGTTTTGTAAGCAATGATGTTAACCTGTCAACCAGACGCGATGCCAACATGTTAACTAAGAACACCTGTTAAATGTGCTATATATTCCACCCTCAGAACCAATGACGTCATACCAACCTGTCTACGAGTAAACGTAACAACCTGGCCACTATTACAATCTGTAAACCAATTCAACCTTTTTGCCACACCATAAGAACAACCTGTTGACCTAATCAACCTGTTAGGCAGATTGAGATTATAACATACCTAACTGGTTGACGTAGATACCACGTCACTATGTTTATTAAGTCCACAAGTCTACCAATCTATCATGCCAACCTATCAACTACGCCGATCAGTTAACTATTCCATCATGCAAACATGTCAACCTGTTAAGCAAGTCAAAATGTCATTAATGCCGGCCATGCCACTATTCTAACCTGTCCATCTAGCCATCATACTAACCTGCTTACCATCTCTTTGTTACAAGGAATTATATATTATATTATCTAACTATGTTACATCTGAAATATTAACTAAGTGAAGTCAGAATCGGTGTTTCAATTTTGTACGGTAACTCCGGTTATTGTGATTTATTTGGCACTTTCTGTGAAAGTGTGATATCCATGTGATTTAAAGAGAGAAACTTTTTGTTTTTTTCTTTCTCTAGCATCTAAAATGCAAAAATCAAACACATTATTTGGACAAAACATCACAAATGAACACACCAAAATACTACACAAGGCTTTTGAGAGAAAAGCACAAAAATAACCCAATTTAGGGCAATAATGCCTGTAGGGATTGTTTATCCTTACTTACATCTGAGATGTCATTCCACGATGTAGTGAAATCAGATTTATCTATCATGTTATCAGTTAAATGTGCCAAGCAATTTCTGTAATATTTTATTCTTGCTAAATCAGCACCAGGTGTTGTTTCCACTGTAGATGGCAGACAATCCAGTAGAAGCGGGAAGTACAGATGTCAAATTCTTGATCAAACAGATCATCAAAGTAACATCAAATGTCTTTGAATCTGTAACACCTGTAATCACATATAAAACAGCTTACAGATGCAAACATGCTTATCATAACAAAATCATTAGTAAAAACCACTTTGATATCCTTATATAAGATTGATCCCCTCTTAGAAAAGTTCAGTGATTGCACAACTTCAATAAATGTATTTAATAAAATCCCATGTGTATGCAAGCAGACAAAAAAGCCGATACTACCACAAGTCAGTTGTAATGTTCGCAGAAAGTTACCTGATCGGGGAGGAAACAGAAGATCCCATTGAGCCTGATTAATTACTCTTTTCTTCTGTAAGCTAAGTAGTTTGCTGGATTTTTTGTTCAGCGTTGAGGGTAGAGACGTCGTTGGAAATTCCTTGTCAAATAATGCACGAACAGCTCTTGGTGACAACACAGTCATGAGCAGGATTGGTAGGATAAGCCTTAAGTTTGGTTGCATATTGCAAACCGAGCTTAATTCTTCTTTGATACAAAGAAGGCTCATTTGCTTCTACATATAAACTATTAACAGGTGTGGTTCTGAAAGCTCCAAGACATAGTCGCAACCCTTGATGGTGAACGGTATCAAGGATTTTGATATATGACTTGCGAGCTGAACCATAAATAAAACAACCGTAATCTAATTTGGATCGAACCAGCGATCTATATAGATTCAATAATGTGTCGCGGTCCGCACCCCAGTCAGTGCTAGATACGACTTTTAAAATATCAAGGGCTTTAAGACACTTGAATTTCAACATTTTGATATGGGGAAGAAAGGTGAGTTTAGAGTCGAACATCAAACCAAGAAAAGTAGTTTCTTTCACTATTTTAATAGCGTTGTTATACAATGTAAGTTCGGGATCAGGATGCATTTTTCTTTTGTTACAAAAATGCATACCGACAGTTTTGGAAGTGGAAAATTTAAATTCATTTTCCATTGCCCATTTCTCTATTCTATGTAAACATAACTGTAGTTGACGTTCTATATTGTTCATGTTTTTTCCCCGATAGCAAATGAGGAAATCGTCAACATAGAGAGAACCGTCAATATTGTCTTTCAAGACTTGAGCCAGACTATTAATTTTAATACTAAATAAAGTTACTGATAAAATACTGCCTTGAGGGACACATATTTCTTGTTCAAAAGGGTCCGATAATGTGGAGTTTACCCGGACTTTAAATTCTCTGTTAGATAAAAAGTTTGAAATAAAGGTAGGAAGTCTACCTTTCAACCCCATATCAAAAAGATCTTTTAAAATACCATATTTCCATGTTGTGTCATATGCTTTTCCTAAATCGAAGAAGATAGACACAACATGTTCATTTTTGGCAAAGGCGTTTCGAATAAAAGTTTCAAAACGTACCAAATGGTCCATGGTACTTCGTCCTTGTCGGAATCCACACTGTATATTTGAGAGAAGGTTATTGGATTCAAGAAACCAGACAAGGCGATCTTTAATCATCCGTTCCATGGTCTTACAGACGCAACTTGTAAGGGCTATAGGCCGATAGTTCGACGCTTCTGAGTGATCCTTACCTGGTTTTGGAATAGGTACAACGGTAGCCAGTTTCCAAATAGAAGGCAAGTCACCCGTTTCCCAAAATATTGTTAAGAAGATTTAAAAGACATTGTAAAGAAGACTGTGGAAGATGTTTGAGAAGTTGATAATGGATATTATCTGGACCACATGCTGTATCATGTGATTTGTTTAGAGAAATTTTAAGTTCTTCCAAAGAAAACGGTTTATTGTAATCTTCTAAATTTTTTGATTGAAAATTTATTTTGGATTTTTCTTTTTGAATTTTGACTCGCTGAAAATCTGGATGGTAATTATCAGCTGATGAGTGTTTTGCAAAAGTTTCAGCTAATTTGTTTGATATGTCCGATTCCGATGTTAATAAGTCTTGACCATCTTTAAAACGATGGACATTTGTCTTGCTATTTTTTCCTTTAATTTTACGGATCATATTCCAGATTTTATTCATTGGGGTATGGTTATTTAGTTTCGAAACAAAGTTACGCCAAGAGGTCCGTCTTTTTTTGTTTCGTTACCCTGCGAGCCTTCGCTCGAAAAATTCGGAATTCGTTAAGATTATTTTGTTTTGGATGTTTATTGAAGCGTTGTTCAGCTTTTTTCCGATCTTTTATAGCGTCCTTACAGTCCTCATCAAGCCATGGTTTACTAGGATGTTTTGGATTTTTCGAGGTCTTAGGAATCGTTACGTCAGCAATTGAAATAAGAGTTTCATTAAATTTAAAAATTGGATCAGAGATGTCATGAAAAGTCTCCGATTGAAGTCGCTCCTTACAGAGTTCTTCAAATAGGGGCCAATTTGCCTTGTTAAATTTATATCAAGCGGTTCGTTCTGTGTTAGAAGAATGAAGAGATTCCAGCATAATGGGAAAATGATCACTGCCACAAAGATCGTCATGTACTTTCCATGAGAAATCGGGCAAGAGAGAAGGATCTGCTATTGTTAGATCAATTGCCGAATATGATCCATTCCCAGGATGTAAATATGTATTGGCACCATCATTGAAAAGGCACAAATCTTCCTGATTCATTAAGCCTTCAATAAGTTTACCTTTGTCGTTAATTGTGTTACTACCCCATTGAGGGTTGTGTGCATTGAAGTCCCCAAGTAATATATAAGGGGCCGGAAGCTGATCAGTAAGATGTTTCAACTGATTTAAATTTATTGACGAATTAGGAGGGATATACACAGAACATAAAGTAATCGTTTTATCTAAAGATATCCTTACAGCAACCGCCTGAAGATCAGTGTTGAGATCTACAGGGCTATGTAAAACTTGATCTTTTACAAGAATGGTAGAGCCGCCAGCAGCTCTATCACCCTCGTCTACATATGTGCTGTATATAGAGTAGTTGTCACTTCGTTTTAGGTGGGATTCTTGGAGGCAAAATGCAACAGGAAGAAAGGCTTGAACTAATAATGTAATTTCAAGAAAATTAATCTTAAGACCTCGACAATTCCATTGTATTATTGTACCCATTATGGTCTGCGAATAGGGGAATAGTTGACAGTTTTTTGGGGGGTATTCCGCCGGTTTCTGCTAAGGGATCTACTTTTAGATCCAGTATCTGGGGGTAGTGTATCCATGGGATCGCCCCAGATAGTAGTGTCTAGATTATCTAGACTTCCAAACCTGTTGTGGATCTTAATGGGATCCCAAAGCAGTTTTGAAGTTCGATCTCCTTTTTTATTTGAGTTTGCATTTGAATTAGAGTTAACATTTGAATTTTTTGGGGTGCTTGAAGAAGAAGTTGATGGTTTGTTTTGATTTGATGCCGAAGAAGTAGAAGTTTGAGATGAGGAAGATTTCCGGGATGAAATGATTTTGTCAGTTGTTTCAACTGGAAGTCGTTCTGGGTCTTTTTTACCAATAGGCCAGGTGATCATAGTTTGCCTTTCAGATGTTACATAAACGCGTTTGGTCACGCTGGCGTATGATGTGGCAGAAGATGATGGATTGCTCGCCGAACTGTACAGACGACGAGCCTCAGGGTAGGTGATGTTTTTTTCGGTTTTTAATTTTTGGATTTCTTTTTCTTTTTTAAAGTGCTGACAGTCTTTTGAGGAGGACATGTGGGCTTCACCACAGTTAGCACATTTTGGAGTTTTAGTGCAGGTAAAGCCCTCATGCCCTGGCTCTGCACACCGAAAGCATACGAGTGTTCCTTTACACTGTCCTTTTCCGTGTCCGAATTTCTGACATTTGAAGCAGCGCACAGGGTTGGGAATATATGCGCTGACTTTAATATTTTCGAGACCTATTTGGTTGATTGGGGGACAGTTGGAGAGTTAAAATTTAGAAGGAAGGTGTTCAGTTTAACCTGAACACCTTGTCTGTTGGCAATAAATCGTTTAACTTTTGTAATACCCTGAGGTTGTAATTCTGTGCAGATCTCGTCGTCAGTAAGTTCGGCGAGATCATCGTCGCGATAATGAATGATTCTTTGACTTGAGTTTAATGTTCTATGGGGGGAGGCCGAAATTTCTAAATCTATAATTTTTGTAAGTTTTAGCAAGTTCAAGGATTGGTGTTTTTTGTTGCATTCAATGAGAAGACCACCAGATTTCATCTTGGTGACGTTCTTAACATCTCCTGCACAACCTTTTATCACTTTTTCAATAATAAATGGAGAGACTTTAGTTATTGGTTTACTGGGATCTTTGCTGGATAATACAATGAATCTTGACCAGAAATCTTCATCAACAATCTCTTCAAGCGGTAAGTCATTTTTTCTTTTTTTTGGAAATGTTACATTTAATGTTTTAGAAGCCACGATGAAAAGAATGCGGTTCACCACCCTTGTCACCCACCCGCCACGGAGTGCCAACAGGGGCGATGCTTGGTCTCTGCGGATAACCAGCAGAAAGCATCAGGTGTTCCAAGGGTGGTCTACTCAAACAGACGAATTTCTTTGGGAACGCAAGCCTCGTGCCAGAGCTAACTGGCGAAACAACCGTTCGAAACTCTGTCCACTTGATTGACCCATTAGCCATCGCCTTCTTAACAGCCTGTTATTAAACAACTTTGGTAGTAAGATCCATAAGATATAATCAAGTGATAAGAATGAGGACAAGCTTGTTAAGGGCTCGGCGTGACCAGCCGATTGACCGAACCGGGTCCATCCGGCCTCCCGTCTAGTTGAAGTTAGGGCCAAAGTGGTGTATTGAAAATCGAAACCCGCTGACCCGCACTAATGGATGCGGCAGAGAGTGATCTCTCAACCACCAGGATCCCTTCCTCCACCATTACGGGTTGCAACACACGGCAAACATGTCGCCTCTATAAAGCTGAGGAAGCTTTGCCCTTCAGCCACCGCCTTCTTTGCAAATCCTGTAAGGGAGCCGTCTATTAAATGGTAATACATTTCATGGAACAGTTGAAAGGAAAGTAATGTAATAGAGTAGCTTTAATTATAAGGATTCACAAAGGGCAAGACGTGACATGCCGATTCATCGAAGTCAGGGCTAACTCGATTTCCCGTCTAGAAAAAGTAAGGGTTCAGTAGGTTATCGGGACCGTTTACCCGGCCTACTGAAATCCCGTCCTGTAATCGACACGGGTCGCAACACACGGCAAGTGTTGCCTCTGTTAGCAGACTCTTGCTGAGGAAGCCGTGGGCCTATTCTCCTGTTCCCCGGGTCCCACACGGGGAATGCAAACAGGAAATGTTGATAATAGGGATGTATCTCTCTAATAGCATACAATTCAAAGAGATAAGTGGCAAGTATAGGACTTAAATAAACATCAATAAACAAAAGTATGTGAACACATATGCATTTCTTTTCGTACAACATGATCACTTATTATCCACGAGCAGATTAGGCGATGCGAATAATTTAGTTTACACACAAATGTATAACTAATCAATGCGGTTACTACACTTTTTTATACCATTTCGTGTCATATATGTTAATTCAAGCTGTATTACTGGCATTTAAGTGAATTTAAGTTTTGGACTGCAAGTCATTTATTTCAAATTGTTTGGAAACTACGAGTTATCCTTGGCAGATCTATGGACAACAATACGAAGGAGATATCTTCGTTTCGTATACCAAACACGATTTTGAAACAAAAAGATGCACTGTAGGACATTTTAAATTGCAACTGTTTTTAACGATATCTATAGATTGATCATAACGATGGAACACACATTTTAAATTATTCATATAAATTAATTTCTCAATAAAAGATTACTACCTAATCGATTACTGAACTCCTTAATTGTTAAACATCTGACTGTAAAATAAAGCACGTCTTTGAGAAAAAATATGCAGAGACTGCGTGTTTGACTTGGCATTTTAAATTTCCAACGAGTTTGAATTTACTTTAAATGAAGGTCAATAGCCTTCATTGACAATTCATATATTATACATTGTTATCATATAATAATAAACCTACGACTTATTTTGTCTGTCAATTGACTATAACAATGGAAAAACAGTCCTTACAAATATAGACAAAAAACGTTTTGAATAAAATCATATTCAAATTAAGATTTTCCGATGATCTGTAATAATAGGTGTTTAGCTCATGTATTGTTTAATAGTTCTGACTAAACATCCAAAAGAAAATATATAGATCAAATCATATCCATACTATATGACTCATTTACTGAGTTCCAATAAATACGCAACACCAAGCAATTATGTTTTCTTAAAGAAATATTTAAATACATCATAAACCATGAAAATAAAAATTTGAAAATTTCTTCCTCGAAGCCCGCTACCGCGAAGTCGTCTTCGCACCGTATTTCCTGAAATGTGCCTTATGTTAATATTAATGCGAAGTGGCAATTATCAAAAATATGCGACGAGTTTCTGATAATCAGTAAGATAAGGTTTTGGATATGATGCATAGTGAAACGTCAAGGCATCAAATTGCTCGTCGTATGCAGTGTTCGCCTTCCACTTCACTCGTTTGGCACAAAACACCAACAAATTCGTTCTTTAGAGGACAGACTACGCTCAGGCAGACAGCAGGTAACGCCTTATCAAATTAGAACGTTATTTTTAATGTACATGTTTATGTTCATTCATTATTTTGCAGAAAAGGGGGTCTTCAAAACATTATAATGAATCTGTATGTATTGTTTCTGACATTTATTGATAATTCGCATTTCATGGCTAGTCAAAAACGACGCTTATATCCAGCAAAATAGAATATAGACAACCAACATGTCAGAGAGCAATATGCTAAGAGGAGTAAACTCTTCAGTATCTCATTAAACATATTATAATTTAAGTATTTAAGGCGATAGTGTCATGAATTTGGAGAATAACTTAGTTAGAACCGGACAGAAATAACAATACTTGATAGTTTACAATATATATAAATCACATTGTGGCTGCTACCCCCTTACTTAAATGTATCGTGCTTCATTTATGTTTTTATCAGTTCCGATGGTCGATATTTAATCTTAAGCATAAAAATATTAGTTATTAGCTTAAGTGGCAAATCAACAAGAAATTTGTTTTTACGCAAAAACGGGCTACACGTATTCCGCTTTATGAAACTAGATGTTTCTAAAATGTTATATGCATATTAACCTATTTCATGACATGCCTCTTTTATGTCGAAACATATCCATTTCTGTTGATACGACATGACTAATTATCATATCAGAGCAGATAAACATTGCGAGTAAGCACATATTTATAGCATGGCGCCACGGTAAGTGAACGTCAAGTATTTTATGCCAGTTCATGTCAATAATGTAATAAGGTTTCTTCGAGTCATTTTTAAGTGATGGTAAGTGGACGCAAAGTCATTTTCTGAAATTAATTGGAAACTATGAGTTATTCTTGGTAAATCTACATTGTATGGCACACACAGTTTTAATTATGCATGCTAATTAATTTTTTCAATGAAAGATTTCTACTTATTTAATTACTTAACTCTTCAATTGGTTATAGTCTACTTATTCGCTTCATCTACGGCACGTACACAATTTTCAATCGTATATTTTAAATAGTAGTTATACGTGTAATTCTAAAGGTTCTTGTTTCTGGCATGTTTACACTGTTTTGCAATACAATGTGAATCACCTAGACAATTTGTTCCCAATAGCGCATTCGAACGCAACTCGTAGCTTTGTTACACTGAGATTATCTGTATTTTGAATTTCAAAATTGAACTATATGTTAACTATATGCAGTTGCCATTTCTTCTATAAGGATTAAAATACATTTCAGCCGTATTATAATGGAAAATTGACTGTCTTTACTGGTTACTGCAAACCAATTTGAGAATATGACTTATTTTCAGTAGATCGATGGTCAGCAGTAACATAAGGTAATTATATAGCCCATATTTGCTTTCTGTAAAAAAAGCACGACTTTGAGACAAAAATGCAGCGATTGCGTGTTTCACTAGGCATTTTAAATTCCCACGAGTTTGAATTTATGGTTAATCAATGTTTAATAGCTTCCATTAACAACACAAATTATTCATTGTCAGTATATAATATTAAATCTGCAACTGATCTTTTCTGGCAATAGATTATACCAATGGCAAGATAATCCTTACAAAATATAGACAAAAGACGTTTTAAATACAATAGAATTTAATTAAGTTATCCAATGAGTTGTAATAAAAAGAATTTGTGTTCATGTACTGTTTAATAGTTCGGACCACCCATCAAAAACGAAATCTATATATACAGTCCGCCATAAGTTAAGCATCACCTACTTTTCCGGATCTAATGTTTTTTCAATAACATAAACAAATGAGAAACTGTTTAATTTGTATGAAAATGTATATATCATTAGGAAATTTGAACCTGTAAAATTCTTTATTTAAATCCTCAAATTGTAAAATTTAATTCTAGTGGTCTAATAATGATCAGAAAAAATAGGCCAAAAAACAACAAAACAATAAGTGATTTTAAGTTTTAGTTTGACACAAAATTTTTCATTGTTTACAAAATTACTTTCATTCAACAAGTCCTGAGATGAAAGAGTAACAAATGGACTGTCGTTTGGCGTATTTTCCATCAATATCGGGTAGAACCTCCACGCTTCCGGTGTAAATGTTCAACACGCCGCCTCATTCCAGCAACCAAACGCCTAAGTCTGTACTGTGGAAATCTCTGCCATTCTTCCACAAGTGCGACTTCTAATTCTCGATCATTTTGGCATCTTGGGTTAAGTTGATTGACTTTTCGCCCGATAAAGTCTCACACATGCTCAATCGGATTCATGTCCGGTGACATGGCTGGCCATGGAAGTGTGTCAATGGCTTCTGTTTCAATAAAGTCCCTCACAACACGGGCTCGATGGGGTCGAAAGTTGTCGTCTTGAAACAGTGGTCTGTCTGCAAGAACATGGTTGTCAAAATGTGGCCTAAAGTGACCATCCAAGATGAACCGTTGAAAATCTGTAAAGGGAGCTTGCAGTCATGTGAAAAGCATCCCCATATGGTAACGCCGCCACCACCGAAAGCAGTTGTTCCTACAATATCGTTTCTATCCAAAGCTGTATTCCTTTGCCGCCAAACACGTATCCGACCGTCAAAAGTCTTCAACAGAAAGTGGCTTTCATCTGACCAATGAATACGTCTCCAGCTTCTTATATTCCAGTGACGATGATGTCTTGCCCACTCCATTCGTGCTTGGCGGTGCCTTCTTGTCAGTTCTGGTCGTTTCAAAGGCCTGCGGACACGTAATCGAGATCTGTGAAGCCTCCGAATAACTGTTCGGTCACTGATTTGACCACCAGTAGGCCACATTCCTCGTAACTGGCCTGCTTTTGAAAAGGGGTGCAATCTGGCTTGACGAGCAAGGAAGCGGTCCTCTCTAGGGGTTGTTTTACGGGGTCTCCCAGATCTTGGGCGGTCCTCGATTGATCATGTCTGTCTATGCCTCGCAACAAGTCTGCTAATAACAGAGTTGTTCACCCCAAAATTGGCTGCTATTTGGCGGTTACTCATTCCAGCATTTTTTATTCCAATTGCTTGCCAGCGTTCGGCGATACTTAATTTTCGTCTTACCATGTTGGAAAGTCTTTAAAAGATAATAACTAACCACAACATCCACGTGCAATCGGACAAGGCTGTTTCATTCAAAGTCAGTCTGTTAATTTGAAGCGGGACAAGTTTTTGAAACCGGTTTTTACACTTTAAAACTCTAATTATTGACATCTGACCTGTATGTTATATAAAGTATTGTTTGAAAGCATTGCATAAATGCATCAGAGGCTGAATGAACCGTTTTGTAAAAAAATTATTTAAGAAAATATTTAGGTGATGCTTAACTTTTGGCGGACTGTATAGAAGATTATATTATACTATATGACTTGCATATTAGATGCCAAAAATATGCAATATCAAACAGTTGTGTTTTTAATGCCAATTCTCTACTGACCTTTGAAACTATCCCGAAGATTTTGCAATCGATTTTGTTGCGTCGTAGTAATCTGATTTGCGTTGTCTGTCCAATAAAGTCGTACCAAACATACATTCCATGCAAAACTTGCAAATGGAAAGTTGTTATTTTTTAACATATATAATAAGCTTGAGAACACTCATCATTCGTGCTTGTTTTCTCGCAAAAGCATAATTTATGCACAGACTGTTGCAAGTACCACGTGCCGTGATTGTTTAAAACTTAGACAATCACACTTTTTTAAATAATTGACTGAAACAGTTTTGAGCTTTTTTGGACTTATTGCAAAAGTACCAAATATAAATTTTTTTAGTGTTGCGTTTTCATTGGCACATATTCTGAAAAAAGAGGAATGCATTTGAAAATTGAAGGCAATTAACAAAACCCCATAGAAACATATGCAACGCTTATACTAACATAAAACACACTCCACAATCATTTATTTGGTTGAATTTGTGGACAAATCATTTACATCAAATTGTTAACATTATACTTTTGCGTGTTTAATTTCTTGAACTTTCGTATCTGAAGTAGTTTTGGACAAGCATGAGAACTGTATATTATATTAAAAAATTCGTGATTTCTTGTAGATAGCTTTTCTTAATAATGATGGAGAAATAAGATGGCGCAATGAATCCTAAAAAATTACTATAGCAATTAAGAGACGTAGTAGTAAAAATAATCTAATGTGGTGTTACAGTATACAATCTTATTCTAACAATTATTCATCAACATTTACATGATGAAATTTGTGACATATCCGTCTTTATGTTATTTAGTTTAAAGATGAAAATGGAAAAGAGAGGTTAATATTAATTGGGTTCTAAGTTGCAGTTTGCTATTGTGAGTAGGAACAATCGTTGTCAAGCATATACTTATTAGATATATTTATAGTTCCCGTCACTGTCATGCAAAAAAGAAGATTAATACGTATATAAGAGATGGTGGACTGATTTTAATAAAATGCTGATGCTTCAAATTTGTTGATTCAGTCGCGAAATTAAATAACTGACATCAATACTTTCAACTTTTGCAATCTTCAATGTTTATATTTCTTAAAATTTTACGTTCTTTTTCTATGCAGTAAATCTTTAGGCAAGCATGCATAATTGTATGACTACCATGTCACTATTGTTTTGTGTTCGTTTGAGATTTATTATCTGGACTGTTGTAAAAGTTGTAGCCAACTTATGAAAAGTACACATTACTGGTTACATTTGTAATATGGTATTTATAACCAGATTACAAAGCTGGGCAAAAACTCGAAAACAAGCGTTAATAGACATACTTGTTATTTAAACTGAAGAATCTCATGATTTTAAATTAAAATGTTGTTTAATATGGTGCCGTAACAGAATGCTTTGGGTGGATTGCATAATTATTTTGCCTTAGAACGATGCATTTTTAAAAGGACATGTCTTTTTGCAGAAAAGTGGGGTCGTTAAAAACAAAATAATGACGCTCTGTGCATTGTTTCTGACATATATTACTAATTGATATTTCATGGCAATTCAAAACGACGCATACATCCATCAACACAGAAAATCGACAACCAACATGATAAACATATTCTTAACGTTTGTTGCGTCTGATTTTCACAAAAACTACCGCCAAACATTTAAAATCTAATACGAGTAAACTCTTTAGTACAACATTAAATATATTATAATTGTCCAATTTAATGGTGATATTGTCATAAAGCTTGCGAATAACTTCGACCCGGACAGAAAAAAACAATACTTGAAAGTTTACAAGATATATAAGTATGAATGTGGCTGCTATATACAATAACCGCTTGTCGGGGCTTTTAACCGGGTACTCCGGCTTCCTCCCTCAATAAAAACTGGACACCACGATATAACTGAAAAATTGCTGAAAGTGGCGATTAACGCCATTCAAACAAACAAACAAGCTACATGCAATATAAATCACATTACCGCTGCTTTCACCCTGCTAAAATATGTTGTTTTGTATCAATTCCAATGGCACCCGATATGAATCCAATTGAACATTTGAGGGATATCATTGGCCGTAAAATCAATAACAGAGCACCTGCAAATGTCCAAGAACTACGTGTTGCCATTCAAAATGAATGGCAGAATGCACCACATGCTACACTTTGTCGCTTCGTCAACAGCATGAGGATTAGAGTTAACTGTACCGGAAGCGTGGTGGTTACACGACCGAGTATTTTTGCGTTTAACACATTTCAAAGTGACTTTTTTTCCCTGAACTTTGATCTGTGTTTACTTTCATTTCATGAAATTGAAGTATGCAATCAAACTTATTTTTTGACTAATGAAAGTTATATGTGTACTGTTTTTTGGTATCTTTGCTTTGAAATTTTTTTCATCAAACAATAAGTAAAGCGACTGTAAACATGTTGTTTGTATGTCTTCTCTCATTCAATCTACATGTGTTTAGTCATACAGAAGACATACACGGACGTATTAACGCATGTTTGTGTATCTATAAATGTGACATATTGTTTGTTTGTTTGTTTGATGATGTTTAACGCCACTTTCAGCAATTTTTCAGCTATATCATGGCGTCCAGTTTTTATTGGGGCAGAAAACCGGAGTACCCGGAGAAAACCCCTTACCTGTGGTAGAAAAACTGGCAATCCTTGTCAATTAAGAATGGAGTCGGGTACACCCTGCCTGCAGTGAGAATCGAACAAGCAATCTCAGTGTTGACAGACCACGTGATCAATAGTAGACGAACTACTTTGACCACTCGACCACCGAGGCCCCTAAATGTGATATATGCAAATTAATCAGCTTTAATGTGCGCAAATGACTTAAACTTTATTATTTTTTTTCAATTTGCAGTTTCAGTCAAAGTTGTTTTAGCTATACGTTTACTATGAAAAAACTAAACATTTCTTAAAAATTTTTATTGAGTACAATAACTCCTATAAAGTGCCATCATACCATTCATGAAAACTTAATGACTTGTAGGCTAGTCCTTAAGGTTACTTTATTAATTGACAGTTTTACTCTAGGTGTTATAGGCTTAAATTTATAACACAAAATCTGTCGTTATTTGTCGCTGAAGGGCAATAACCTCTGTCTTCTACAATTTTAGACTAAGAAAGGATTTAAAGGCCTTGCTTTGCTGATCATTTATTCAATTTACAGTTTAACTCCAGCTGTTAAGGCATTTAAGATACGGGGGAAAACTACAATTTTCACCAAAAAGGCAATAACTCCTATCATGATTTATCTGACAATTTCAGACCAGTAAGGTGAATTGTTAAAATGTTACTGATCATTTTTGCAATTTACAGTTTACACTAGCTGTTATAGTTTTAGGTTAGAGGACCAAAACGGAAAATTTCATAAAAAGGCATCATTAAAGGGCATATACGGAATCACCTAACAGTTCAATTAAGTGAATTGTAGAACGTGTATTGCTCATCATTTTATAGTTACTCTAGCTGTTATTTCCTTTAGGTTAAAGGACGAAACTCGAAATTTTCATTTATCATTATATGGCAATAACTTCTATTAGGAGTCATCTGAAATGTTCAGACCAAGTACGTGAATTGTATTGCTGATCATTTTTTGCAATTTACAATTCCACTGTTAAACAAGAAAATTTGTTTTATCAAAAATCTCCATTAAAAAGCAATAACTCTTTCAAAGGGTAGTCCGACAATTTTGAACCAACAGAGTGTTTTGTAGACATTGTCTTTCTGCTTATTTAAGCAATTTGCAATGTCAATCTAGCTCTAATAGTTTTCAAGTTATATTGTAAAAACTGATTTTTTAAAAATCATCATTAAAGGCCATTTCTCAACTTCATAGGAATAGCATATATTGTAGAACTTATTGTGCTGATCAATTTAAGTTAAACACCCTGACTACAAATTTTAAACTAGGCCCTCTAAGGATGATTGTGGCCAAGTTAGAACACAATTGGCCCAGTGGTTTCAGGGCAGAAGTCTACTAATGACGGGGGATGATGGACGATTAGTTAGGGAAAAACAAAATTCTTATAAAAAAAAAGAAATGGTATCTATAGGTAAACTTGGTTGAATGCTCCGACGAGACGTGTTTTGTGTAACCTGGAATTGACATCAACCATATATCTACAAGTGAAATTAAAGGACCTAGCTTCTGATATCGTCTCGTCTTTAATAAGACGATAAAGAAATTCTGTTTCATAAGAATAGAGGAACAATCGGATAAGAGGGTCACAGTTTGTATCCATAGGAATTCCGATTATATATTGAAAAACACATGCTCCGACAGTTACAAATATGTTTTCATCAGAAAATCTAGCTGACTTTAACCCTGCTCCTCGTTGAGGCATAAGTTGTCTCAAGTAAATAAATACACATTGTTGCAACCTAAATCAACAAATTTGTAGGAAATGATAGTTATCTTTCAAACGTACGCGTGAATATGTGTATAAATTTGCCAGCATAATACAATCATTTATAATTCAGCTAATCAAATCTCTAACATATGTACAATAATAAAATCTATGGAAATAAATGTTTGTATGGTGTACGAGAAAGCAGACTAATTTTTTTAGTTATGTTTAGCACTGCTTCACATTTTCCTGGGGGCTTCAGCAATTTCGCAGCTATATTATGGCATCAAGATTTTATAAGGGGAGGAAGCCGAAAAACCCCTGAGAAAAAAACGAATTCGGTAGTAAAACTAGCAATTCTTGTCACTTAAGATTTGAATCGAGTACATCCGGCCGGCAGTGAGAAGTGAAGCGGCAACCTCAATATTGAAAAACCACGTGATCAATAGTGGACGAACTCTCATTGCATGTCAGCAGACCGCATCTTAAATACAAGGTTACAAGAAGATAGCAGCTTTAAGACAAATATGTCATGTTTTATACATGTATGTCGGAAGGTAAATTGCAGTGATGTTAGAAGTTAGCACATTAAATACAAGTATAAATAGTGATAAATGGTTAAATTGAGATGTGTCATAGTAAAGAATTAAGTACAAAGCATATATACAAGTATTGTGGAGATATCACGTTCAATACAGACCGCTTACAACACAGTCCACTGTGGCAATGTCCTGTACTATATTCACTGTACACAATCTAAATACTACTCTCTGTACACAATCTACGTACTACACTCACTATACATTGCCTGCATACAACACTCACTGTACACATATACTTACAACAGTCACTGTGCACAGCCTTTTTATTACACTCACTGTATAGTTTTCATGCTACAATAATTGTAGATAGTGTGCATACTACAATCACTGTGCAGTCTGCAAATGATAAATGGTATAGAATACTACACTGAACAATGTATAATAATAAAAATAATAATACTTATTAATAATAATAATAATAATAATAATAATATTATTATTATATAATAATAATAATAATTATTATTATTATTAGTATTATTATTATTATTATTATTAGTATTATTATTATTATTATTATTATTATTATTATTATTATTATTATTATTATTATTATTATTATTATCATTATTATGACACGATCTAATATATTATAGTTCACAAATTCTAGTTATAAATTACTGGACTGAAGAAATGTGAGTGATATATTCTACTATATTATTATGTTCACAGAGTCTTGCTATATCAAGTGGTGATTGTCCTTCCTTGTCACAAATTGTAAGATCTGCTCCTTTTGTAGTCAATATTTTAACCATTTCTATTATTCCTTGGTGACAAGCTATATGCAAAGGTGAATATCCGTCCTTTGCACACTTATTCATGTCTGCCTTGTTTTCCACCAACGTAGTCACTACGTCTGTATATCCTCCCTTACAAGCTATACACAGAGGTGATTCTCCATTATCTGTACACATATTAATGTCTGCCTTGTTGTCTAATAGCTTGGTCACTATGTCTGTATATCCTCCCTTACAAGCTACATACATGGGGGATTCTCTATTATTTGTAAACTTATTAATGTCTGCTTTGTTGGCCACTAGCTTATACACTATGTCTGTATACCCTCCCTTACACGCTATATACAGAGGTGATTTTTCCTTCCAAGTACACTTATTAATGTCTGCCTTGTTGTACAGCTTACTCACTACGTCTGTATATCCTCCCTTACAAGCTATATACAGAGGGGATTTTCCTTCATCTGTACACATATTGATGTCTGCTTTGTTGTCCACTAGCTTCTTCACTATGTCTGTATATCCTCCCTTACAAGCTATATACAGAGGGGATTCTTCCGAATCTGTATGCATATTAATGTCTGCCTTGTTGTCCACTAGCTTCTTCACTATGTCTGTATATCCTCCCTTACAAGCTATATACAGAGGTGATTCTCCACCATATCTACACCTATTAATGTCTGCCTTGTTTTCCACCAGCTTAGTCACAATGTCAGTATATCCTTCCTCACAAGCTGTATACAGAGGTGATTCTCCATTATCTGTACACATATTAATGTCTGCCTTGTTGTATAATAGCTTGGTCACTATATCTCTATGTCCTCCCTTACACGCTATATACAGAGGTGATTCTCCATCATTGCACATATTAATGTCTGCCTTGTTGTCCACCAGCTTAGTCACCATTTCCGTATATCCTCCCTTACAAGCTATATACAGAGGTGATTCTCCATCCTCTGTATATCTTCTCTCACAAGTCGTAAAAATACAGGTGTTTTCACTCTCTGGACACATATTTACGTTTGCCTTGTTGTCCACTAGCTTATTCACGATGTCTGTAAAACCACCCTGGCAAGCGAAATACAGAGGTGATACATTATTCCAACACATATCAACGTCTGCGCCGTTGTCCAGTAGCCTAGTCACTATGTCTGTATATCCCAACCTAGAAGCTATTGACAGAGGTGTCTCAGCAACTTCATCATCATCATCAAAGAACAAATTAATGTCTGCCTTAAATTCTAATAGCTTAGTCACTATGTCTATATATCCCCCTTGACATGCTTTGCACAGAGGAGTTTCGCCATAATAACAGTAGTTTACATCAGCGCCATAACGACAACACCACTCAACCATGTTTATATCTCCCATAGCACAACAATGTAGTAAAGGAGTGTGCATTCTCCTATAAGCATCTCTCTCAAATTCATATGTATAAGCTGCATTATCGAGTTTAGTTGCAAGTTGTTTCTGATATGTTTTGTCTAAATTCTTTAAATGCATAAAGAATATATTTCTAAATTCTTGCGATTTCATATTATTGCTAGTAAACACAGTGCCTACCTCACCCTTGGACCATTCATCGAACATTCTCTCTATGTACATTACTAGAAAGTTGTCTGGTACAATGGTTGTAAACTGATCAGTGTCAGCCTTTTCCTTAAATACAAGGCGTTCTGAAATTAATCGACCATCACCATTTTTAATTATACATGTAATCATGGGTGTGTTTCCAAAGTAAAAAGAAAGAAAATCAAATAGTTTATCATGAATTGTACGGTAACATCCTTTTTCTTTCTTCAGAAATGTACGAACGAGTGAATCCAATTCTTTTTGCAACAGTAATCTTGATGTACCTTTGTTTAGTGTACAGGCTTCACATGTCTTTTCAATGATCTGTTTGATGTCTTGATTTACATCGTCTGTCAGCCATTCCTCCTTCAAATGGTTATTGAACATAACACATAGAGCTAAAGCACAGTATTTACCATATGCCTTTCGTGTATTTAACTCTTTAATCATTTCTTCATAAACTGAAAATGGATTCTTGAAAAAATCCTCTACATTTAATGTTTTGTTTTGTTTGTATAATCTACAAAGCAATGGAAAAAAATCAAACAAATCAATATATTGACTTATTTTAGATGCATAAGACTCTAGATATTTTTCTGCAATTAATTGTTTCTCTTCTGTTGACAAAGACATATTTTCTACTAAAAGGTTACATTCACAAGCTTTAAAAAGCGGTAACAATTTAAACTGTTCATCACCATACACTTGTAGTCTACATGACGCTATAATTTTTGTATTGTCATTTTTCAGCCGTTCTGTGATATCCTTATGCCTTGCTTCCCATTGATCCAAGTAAGTTTGGTTTAACGTGTATGTACCACATAAGTCATCAATCACATATAATGTCTTCTTATTTGGATTGTGATACCTGACAATATCTTATGGATCTGTTACAGGTAAGATATCATACCCATCTGCTGCCATCTGTAACGCTACATGGCGAACAGTAAACGTCTTACCAACACCAGAACTGGCAGTAACAGTGACACAACTGTTTGTCTTTATACACTGCAGTACATGACTAGCAGCACGGGTGTCTACAAACATCTCGTCCTCCTTCTTCCAGTTTTCTAATTCTATTGTCATTTGTTCTAAACAAAAAAGAAGTTTTTTAATATGATTAGATAATTATTGCAACACCATAGTTACCCCTTATCACCTTGAAAAACACCTAAATCAAAAGAACAAAAGTCAAATTGATTTAAACAGAAGTAAAATAAACAACTAAGTTAGTCAAATAAAATGTAACGTGTTTTAAAAGAGGCATAATCTTTGCCACTGCTTAGTGAAAAAAATCAAGTTTAGATATATTCTCTTTTGTTCATAAAAAACTAAATTGATATGCAATATATTATTTATTTCTGTGTTTCAAAATACATATGGCAGTTAAATTATCATACGTAATTAGGCTATCAAGAGGATATGGCATTTAATTTTCGATCTATGTTTAAAAAAGTACATATTACTACACGCATTTAAGATGTTCTATATTCCAAAAACCAAGTCCAGCCAATAAATCAGAAAACATGATTTATTATTGCAGATAAAATTAATAAAATCTCACCCTTTATATTCCAAGGAACAGTATCTTTTAACATTTCAATGTCTTTTGTAGCTTCTTTATGGCCATGTTTAATTTCTTTGATTTCGTCTGTTGTTTGAGCATGACTGGTTTTCAACTTTTCTGTTTGCCGTGCATTTAGTTTGCATGATCTCTTCAATTTTTTATGCGCAGTTTTGTATTTTTTAACTTCCTGTGTTATATTGTCGTGTAAACAATCATGGGATCTTTTCAAATTGCGAACTGAAGTTTTCAAATCTTTGATCTCGTCCAGAGATTTATTCATTTCCAGCATGATTTCCTGGTTAGACTGGTCAAGGGTTTTAGTCTTTAAATCTTGGCATTCATTGTACATTGATGAACCACCCAGTCTTTGTACAGCCTACGATAACAATGCGATAAAACAATAACATACATGTACCTGTAATATCATGTCATAATGTCAAGAAGCATGTGAGAGTACTTTGTTCAATTGTTTATTGATTCTGAATGTTAAAAATATATAATTTTGACAAATAGGAAGACCGCTTTAGCAGCTGGAAATGTTATTATCGTCGACATGTTGAAAGATAATATTGTTGACATGTTGATAGGTGAAACAGTAAATATGTTGAAAACGATCAACTGATTCACATAGTTGAAGTGATTGATGCCATAGATAGGCTGACATAGTTACAATGTCCACATGTTTATGTATAAGTCTAGCATCTAGCAAACTGGAAATGTGGATGAGCCTACCTGTTGATACTGTTCACAAATCTACATGTTTACACTGATGTGATGAAAAGTTTACGAGTTGCTGTATTCAGCCCTACATTTTGACAGGATTGACATTATAAACAAGTGTATACAATCTGACTGAGTTGACACTGTCGACAAGTCTACAGGTTGATTTTTTGCACTATACAATTCTACATTTTCAATTTTCAATTATGTCAACCGGTAACCAGATAAATCTGTTAACCTTCTCAGCATGCCACTAACTGTTGATAACTAAGTCAACCTGGCAACCTTGCCATGGCGCCAACACGTCAACCATGCAAGTATGCCACGTGCCCAGTGTGTTGACTAAAGTCAACCTGCAACTATGACTACCTGATCACCAAGCCAAACTGACATCTTGCCATTTGTTTACTATGCCAAACAGTTTCGTAAGCAATGATGTTAACATGTCAACCAAACGCGATGCCAACCTGTTAACTATGAACACCTGTTGATGTGCTATATATGCTAACCTCAGAACCAATGACGTCATGCCAACCTGTCTACGAGTAAACATGTCAACCTGGCCACTATTACATCTGAAATATTACCTAAGTGAAGTCAGGATCGGTGTTTCAATTTTGTATGGTAACTCAGGTTATTGTGGTTTAATAGTCACTTTCGGTGAAAGTGTGATATCCATGTGATTTAAAGAGAGGAACTTTGTGTTTTTTCTTTCTCTAGCATCTAAAGTGCAAAAATCTATCAATTATTTGGACAAAACATCCCAATTGAATACACCAAAATAGTACACAAGGCTTTTGAGAGAAAACACAAAAATAACCCAATTTAGGGCAATAATGCATGTAGGGATTTTTTATCCTTACTTACATCTGAGATGTCATTCCACGCTGTAGTGAAATCAGATTTATCTATCTTGTTATCAGTTAAATGTGCCAAGTAATTTCTGTAGTATTTTATTCTTGCTAAATCAGCACCAGGTGTTGTTTCCACTGTAGATGGCAGACAATCAAATCCAGTAGAAGGTGGAATTACAGATGTCAAATTTCTGATCAAACAGATCATCAAAGTCACATCAAATGTCTTTGAATCTGCAACACCTGTAATCACATATAAAAACAGCTTACAGATGCAAACATGCTCATTAAAAAAATCATGACTTAACCCACTTTGATATACTTATATAAGATTGATCCCCTCTTAGAAAAGTTCAGTGATTGCACAACTTCAATAAATGTATTTAATAAAATCCCTTGTGTATGCAAGCACACAAAAAAGCTTATACTACCACAAGTCAATTGTAATGATCGCAGAAAGTTACCTGATTGAGGAGGAAAAAGAAGATTCCATTGAGCCTGGTTAATTACTTTATTCTTCTGTAAGCTAAGTAGTTTGCTGGATTTTTTGTTTAGTGTTGATGGTAGAGAGGCCGGTGGAAATTCCTTGTCAAATAATGCACGAACAGCTCTTGGTGACAACCCTGTTAGCAACAAGGACATTCGAACATAGTTCTCTTCTTCCTCTGACAGCGAAGACATAGATATCTTTAGCTCTAACCCTATTCTTTATATATTTTAACTACAGTAAATTAAATAAATTCATCAAGCAGATATATTGTCCTTGAAGCATTCTATGAAGTCACATTGTCCATTCTTATAAGACTACATACGTAGTCAACAGAGAGGTCCGATTAAGATTCTTTTAACTGTCAACCTTCATGACCAATTCTGATGCCTTCACCTACACAATCTGTAAAAACATTATGGAATATTATTTATATAACTGTACAAATCAGCTTGCATTTACAAGAATATTAAACAGACTACCTGAATTCTACCCTAGCCAATAGGTTACATGATAAAACCATGGGAGAACATTATGTAATACATCTAAACTGCTCACACGCTTACTATATGCAATGAAGAACAAAATGTAGAATGTAGAGAACGATTAAAACAATATTCGTAGCCATAATGGATGCGATCAGGTTCTAACTTATCGATTAGAAGGAATTAGAACAGTCCTTCTCAAAATCATATGCTGGTGGCTCTTTTACTTTTTGTTACATAGTTTTGAATGTTCTTCCATGACAATTTCAGCAATGTTACATCTAGATCACAGCAATTAGTTTTTATTTTTGGAGGATAAAATCGTTTTAAAGTTCAGTAACATCTATAACGAGTCTTCTGACTATTTAGGACCAATAGGTGTTTTGTAGCACTTGTGCTTATCGTTCTTTGTAAATTTACAATCTAACTCTAGGTGTGATATCTTTTACGTTCAAGGGACAAAAATCGTAAACAACCATCAGTTGAGAACACTTACTCCTATAAGTAGTCATTTAAAAAATGTGAGTTAATTTGATTTATAGGGCTTCACATTACAATTAATTTTCATATTTTAGTATATGTATTATATTTTTGATATATTTATATAATTTCTGAGGCAAAATAGATAATTTTGTATAAAACCGCCATTAATAAGTCAGAATTCTCATAAAAAGTCATCTGGCAATCTGAGACTGAATAATTAATTTGTGGTACTCTTTATGCTGATTATATGTGCAATTTACAGTATTACTCTGGCTGTTAAAGCAATTATGATATAAGCCAACAAAACGCAAAAACAACTATATTGACCCGCTGTTACAATTATATTCTTCCACGACCGTTAAAGTGTCAAGTATTATCATTAAAGATACATTACAATGAGTATTCAAATTTCTGAACTCTGTAATTCGGACATTTGAAATAATCCGTGATTAGATGTGATACCTGACTGAAAATAAATGATTATTTTTTTACCTACTTTTAAATTACCTCTTTAGTTTAACAATAAACAAAAAAGGAGCTTTTAAAACCAAACAACATACATGCCTACAAGACAATAACACAATATATTTAAATACAACCAAGTTGACTCACATTGCATGCTCACAGCATAAACAACATACGCACCAAAACAACCATAGATGGCTTTATTTTTTTAAAGCAACAGTGTCATTCGATATTATGGTACATCCGTAACTGTAAGACACTAGTATTATAAAACATTTTAACAATGAATATGGTTTTTGTGGACAGCTGATAAAAATGTTATGACAATACTGGATGTTTGAGCAAAATCTTTGATCTGTTAATGTATAAAGCACTACACTAAAACTGTAAAAATTCACAAAGAAACGCAAAACGCGAGATTCTTTGACCATAACCTTTATTTAGAAGAAACCATTATAATAGCCAATGTTATATCAAACCCTATTTTGATCGCGGGACACATCTCATTAACGCTCAGATCACAAAAAATCCTTACAATTGAGTACTATGGAATTTAAAAGACCTGTTTGATTAAAGATTATCCATTGTAGTGTAATGAAAGAGACTTTGTGTGCTGTATAATTGGTTTGACTAACATTGTAGAAAGACATCAACAGGTACGATTGTTTTTCAAAAAGCCATACAATTAAACCGTAACAGCATAAAAAGAGGACACAAATACCGTTGTAAGTGAATTATAAGTTTAACTGCACTGTTGGTGAAAAAATGTCTAACACATACATTTCTAGTTACATGTAGCATACCCCAATGTAAAACAACGATTTATAATGATGTATTGGTCTGTCGAGAAATTGCTGAGAACGTACACATTCACTCTCTGAAATCTTTCATGATTATATTTATATGATGTTTTTGTCTATGAAGCAAATTTTAAAAAAGAAAATCAATTTGTTTTTTCTATGTAAAAGCGTGTAAATATTATTTATTTATTTTATTACGCATCGAAAAGATTCAGATGGCAAAATGAAGAAAAAAACTTTTAATGAAGACCTGAATGAAATATATATTTACAGTATATTCTAAACATATTTTAAATGCTAATTTTCTAATTTAACGTTCTAACACATCTTATGACACGGACAATATTTTGGTTACAATTCGGCATTAAATTGATATTTAGAATTTAATTTAAAAGCTACAAATGCGACAACGAGGTATATTTGAAACCACATGGTATTTCAACTGAAAACTCATTACATGCATGCAATATTAAACTGATTATGCAACAATCCTCTGACACCCTTAGTTATAGATAAATATAATACATGTTCCATACATTTCTCTTAAACACTGCACTATGCCTGCTCTAATACTATCCGGTATAAATCTTTGAAACACATTTTTATATAAAATCGTTCTAACGGGCGTTATCTTCCACTATGACATAGGAATATCTCTAATACACACACCGCGCATCTTACACAAATATTAATGTGCAGATAGGCATGCTTTAAAGAGAATTCAAATCTGTGCTTATTACTAAATTTGTTACAATTGCTGTGACGTTAAACTAGATTACGCCATATGGTGGAATGAAAAAGCAATGTTACGCTTAGCCTTCATTAAAGGATTGAAGTGCTATTACGGTAATAAGTATCCTACATTACTTTTTTGTTTCTTTTTTGTTGTGATAGTTCTCCTTAGTTCATGATCTTTTTTTATTTAACTGATGCAAAGAATTACAGTGCATGAAATTCGTCTGTAAAGTGCTGTAACTTTTTAATGTTAACAGATGAAGACAGATCCCTACTTCGTGTCGCTTACTTAAATTAACCAGCGTTTCCACAAGTCGTTTGAATTTTTTTAGCTGCTTAAGAGATAAGTGGCAAGTATAGGACTTAAATAAACATCAATAAACAACAGTTCATGTATGTGAACACATATGCATTTCTTTTCGTACAACATAATCACTTATTATCCACGAGCAGATTAGGCAATGCGGAAAATTTAGTTTACACACAAATGTATAACAGTTCAATGCTGTTACTAGACTTTTTTTATACCATTTCGTGTCATATATGTTAATCCAAGCTTTATTACTGGCATTTAAGTGAATTTAAGTTTTGGACTGCAAGTCATTCATTTCAAATTGTTTGGAAACTACGAGATATCCTTGGCAGATCTTCGGACAACAATACGAAGGAGATATCTTCGTTTCGTATACCAAACACGATTTTGATACAAAAAGATGCACTGTATGACATCTTAAATTGCAACCGTTTTAACGATATCTATAAAAATCTGTGGATTGATTATAACGATGGAACACACATTTTAAATAATTCATATAAATTAATTTCTCAATAAAAGATTACTACATAATCCAATTACTGAACTCCTTAATTGCTAAACGTCTGCGTGTAAAACAAAGCACGTCTTTGAGAAAAAAAATGCAGAGACTGCGTGTTTGACTTGGCATTTTAAATTTCCAACGAGTTTGAATTTTCTGTAAATGAAGGTCAATAGCCTTCATTAACAATTCATATATTATACATTATCATATAATAATAAACCTACGACCTATTTTGTCTGTCAATTGACTATAACAATGGAAAAACAGTCCTTACAAATATAGACAAAAACGTATTGAATAAAATCATATTCAATTAAGATTTTCCGATGAGCTTTAATAATAGGTGTTTAGCTCATGTATTGTTTAATAGTTCTGACTAAACATCCAAAAGAAAATCTATAGATCAAATCATATCCATGCTATATGACTCATTTACTGAGTTCCAATAAATACGCAACACCAAGCAATTATGTTTTCTTAAAGAAATATTTAAATACATCATAAACCATGAAAATATAAATTTGAAAATTTCTTGCTCGAAGCCCGTTACCGCGAAGTCGTCTTCGCACCGTATTTCCTGAAATGTGCCTTATGTTAATATTAATGCGAAGTGGCAATTGTCATAAATATGCGATGAGTTTCTGATAATCAGCAAGATAAGGTTTGGGATATGATGCATAGTGAAACGTCAAGGCATCAAATTGCTTGTCGTATGCAGTGTTCGTCTTCCACTTCACTCGTTGGCACAAAACACCAACAAATTTATTCTTTAGAGGACAGATTACGCTCAGGCAGACAGCAGGTACCGCCTTATCAAATTAGAACGTTATTTTTAATGAACATGTTTTTGTTCAATCATTATTTTGCAGAAAAGGGGGTCTTCAAAACATTATAATGACTCTTTATGTATTGTTTCTGACGTTTACTGATAATTCGGATTTCATGGCTAGTCAAAAACGACGCTTATATTCAGCAAAATAGAATATAGACAACCAACATGTCAGAGAGCAATATGCTAAGAGGAGTAAACTCGTCAGTATCTCATTAAACATATTATAATTTAAGTATATAAGGCGATAGTGTCATGAATTTGGAGAATAACTTAGTTAGAACCGGACAGAAATAACAATACTTGATAGTTTACAATATGTATAAATCACACTGCGGCTGCTACCATCTTACTTAAATGTATCGTGTTTCATTTATGTTTTTATCAATTCCTATGGTCGATATTTAATAGTAAGTATAAAAATATTAGTTATTAGCTTAAGTGGCAAATCAACAAGAAATTTGTTTTTACGCAAACACGGGCTACACGTATTCCGCTTTATCAAACTAGATGTTTCTAAAATGTTATATGCATATTTAACCTACTTCATGACATGCCCTCTTTTTGTCGAAACATATCCATTTCTGTTGATACGACATGACTAATTATCATATCAGAGAAGATTAAACAATGCGAGTAAGCACATATTTATAGCAGGGCGCCACGGTCACTGAACGTCAAGTATTTTATGCCATTTCATTTCAATAATGTAATAAGGTTTCTGCTAGTCATTTTTAAGTGGTGGCTAGTGGACGCAAAGTCATTTTCTGAAATTAGTTGGAAACTATGAGTTATTATTGGTAAATCTACATTGTATGGCACACACAGTTTTAATGCATGCTAATTAATTTTTGCAATGAAAGATTTCTACTTATTTGATTACTTAACTCTTTAATTGGTTATAGTCTGCTTATTTGCTTTATCTACGGCACGTACACAATTTTCAATCGTATATTTTAAATAGTAGTTATACATGTAATTCTAAAGGTTCTTTGTTTCTGGCATGTTTACACCGTTTTGCAATACAATGTGAATCACCTAGACAATTTGTTCCCTATAGCGCATTCGAACGCAACTCGTAGCTTTGTTTCACTAAGATTATCTGTATTTTGAATTTCAAATTGAACTATATGTTAACTATATGCAGTTGCCATTTCTTCTATAAGGATTAAAATACATGTGAATGCATTTCAGTCGTATAACAATGGAAAATTGCCTGTCTTTACTGGTTACTGCAAACCAATTTGAGAATATGACTTATTCAGTAGATCGATGGTCAGCAGTAACATAAGGTAATTATATAGCCCATATTTGCTTTCTGTAAAAAAGCACGACTTTGAGACAAAAATGCAGCGATTGTGTGTTTCACTAGGCATTTTAAATTTCCCACGAGTTTGAATTTATGGTTAATCAATGTTTAATAGCTTCCATTAACAACAACAATTATTCATTGTCAGTATATAATATTAAATCTGCAACTGATCTTTTCTGGCAATAGATTATACCAATGGTAAGATAATCCTTACAATATATAGACAAAAGACGTTTTAAATACAATAGAATTTAATTAAGTTATCCAATGAGTTGTAATAAAAGGACTTTGTGTTCATATACTGTTTAAAAGTTCGGACCACACATCAAAAACTAAATCTATATATAAGATTATATTATACTATATGACTTGCATATTAGATGCCAAAAATATGCAATATCAAACAATTGTGTTTTTAATTACATTCCATACAAAACTTGCACATGGAAAGTTGTTAGTTTTTAACAAATATAATAAGCTTGAGAACACTCATCATTAAAAGTCATTAGTGCTTGTCTTCTCGTAAAAACATAATTTATGCACAGACTGTTGCAAGTACCACGTGCCGTGATTGTTTAAAACTTAGACAATCACACTTTTTTAAATAATTGACTAAAACAGTTTTGAGCTTTTTTCGACTTATTGCAAAAGTACTAAAATATAATTTTTTTAAGTTTTGCGTTTTCATTGGCACATATTCTGAAAAAAAGAGGAATGCATTTGAAAACTGAAGGCAATTAAAAAAAACCAATAGAAACATATCCAACGCTTATACTAACATAAAACACACTCCACAATCATTTATGTGGTTGAATTTGTGGACAAATTATTTACATTAAATTGTTAACATTATACTTTTGCGTGTTTAATTTCTTGAACATTCGTATCTGCAGTAGTTTTGGACAAGCATGAGAACTGTATATTGTATTTAAAAATTCGAAATTTCTTGTAGATAGCTTTTGTTAATAATGATGGAGCAATAAGATGGCGCAATGAATCCTAAAAAAATGCTATAGCATTTAAAAGACGTAGTAGTAAAAATAACCTATTGTGGTGTTACAGTATAGAATCTTTGGTGTTGTACTGTATAATTGTTTATACTAACAATTATTCATCAACATTTATTTAATAAAATGTGTGACATATCCGTTTTTATGTTATTTAGTTTAAAGATGAAAACTGGAAAGAGAGGTTAATATTAATTGGGTTCTAAGTTGCAGTTTACTATTGTGAGTAGGAACAATAATTGTCAAGCATATATTTATTAGATATATTTATAGTTCCCGTCACTGTCATGCAAAAACGAAACTTAATACGTATATAAGAGATGGTGGACTGATTTTTAATAAAATGCTGATGCTTCAAATTTGTTATTAAGTCGCGAAATTACGTAACTGACAGCAATACTTTCAACTTTTGCAATCTTCAATGTTTATATTTATAAAAATTTTACGGTTTTTACTATGCAGTAAAACTTTAGGCAAGCATCCAAAATGTTATGTTCTATTCAAGCACTACCATCACTATTGTTTTGTGTTCTTTTGAGATTTATTATCGGGACTGTTGTAAAAGTTGTAGCCAACTTATGACAAGTAAATATGGCTGGTAACATGTGTAATATGGTATTTATAACATGATTACAAAGCTGGGCAAAAACTCGAAAACAAGCGTTATTAGGCATACTAGTTAGTTAAACTGAAAAATCTCATGATTTTAAATTAAAAAGTTTTTAATATGGTGCTCCAACAGAATGTTTAGGGTGGACTGCATAATTATTCTGTTTTAGAACGATGCATTTTTTTTGGAGAAAAGTGGGGGTGTTCAAAACAAAATAATGACGCTCTGTGTATTGTTTCTGACATATATTACTAACTGATATTTCATGGAAAGTCAAAACGACGCATACATCCATCAAAACAGAAAATCGACAACCAACATAATAAACATATTCTTAACGTTTGTTGCGTCTGATTTTCAACAAAACTACCGTCAAACATTTAAAATCTAATACGAGTAAGACTCTTTAGTACCTCATTAAATATTTTATAATTGTCCAATTTAATGGTGATATTGTCATAAAGCTTGCGAATAAACAACAATACTTGAATGTTTGATTGCGGCATAGAGTTGTGTCGTTTTGTACTTGCTATGCTTAAATGTTTGGATTTAATTGAGGTATTGGTAAATTATGACCTTAACCTTTATCAAGGCCCAACACATGCGTAAATAGCCCGTCCTAATAAGGCTGCATGAATTTGCATGGTTTTAATAAAACAAATTACTATATGCCTTTCTACACTAATGTATAGGAAATGTTGATAATCTCTAATAGCGAAAAATTCAAAGAGAGTTGTAACTGGTCTAGGATTATATGTTAACATAAAAATTTTTACTCCTTTTGTATGGGAAAACATATTCACCTCTATTCGTATTTGTTTAAAACATATATAATTTTTTCAATGAAGATTTCTACTTATTTGATTACTTAACTCTTTAATTGGTTATAGTCTGCTTATTTGCTTTATCTACGGCACGTACACAATTTTCAATCGTATATTTTAAATAGTAGTTAAACATGTAATTCTAAAGGTTCTTTGTTTCTGGCATGTTTACACCGTTTTGCAATACAATGTGAATCACCTAGACAATTTGTTCCCTATAGCGCATTCGAACGCAACTCGTAGCTTTGTTTCACTAAGATTATCTGTATTTTGAATTTCAAATTGAACTATATGTTAACTATATGCAGTTGCCATTTCTTCTATAAGGATTAAAATACATGTGAATGCATTTCAGTCGTATAACAATGGAAAATTGCCTGTCTTTACTGGTTACTGCAAACCAATTTGAGAATATGACTTATTCAGTAGATCGATGGTCAGCAGTAACATAAGGTAATTATATAGCCCATATTTGCTTTCTGTAAAAAAGCACGACTTTGAGACACAAATGCAGCGATTGTGTGTTTCACTAGGCATTTTAAATTTCCCACGAGTTTGAATTTATGGTTAATCAATGTTTAATAGCTTCCATTAACAACAAAAATTATTCATTGTCAGTATATAATATTAAATCTGCAACTGATCTTTTCTGGCAATAGATTATACCAATGGTAAGATAATCCTTACAATATATAGACAAAAGACGTTTTAAATACAATAGAATTTAATTAAGTTATCCAATGAGTTGTAATAAAAGGACTTTGTGTTCATATACTGTTTAAAAGTTCGGACCACACATCAAAAACTAAATCTATATATAAGATTATATTATACTATATGACTTGCATATTAGATGCCAAAAATATGCAATATCAAACAATTGTGTTTTTAATTACATTCCATACAAAACTTGCACATGGAAAGTTGTTAGTTTTTAACAAATATAATAAGCTTGAGAACACTCATCATTAAAAGTCATTAGTGCTTGTCTTCTCGTAAAAACATAATTTATGCACAGACTGTTGCAAGTACCACGTGCCGTGATTGTTTAAAACTTAGACAATCACACTTTTTAAATAATTGACTAAAACAGTTTTGAGCTTTTTTCGACTTATTGCAAAAGTACAAAAATATAATTTTTTTCAGTTTTGCGTTTTCATTGGCACATATTCTGAAAAAAGAGGAATGCATTTGAAAACTGAAGGCAATTAAAAAAAAACCATAGAAACATATCCAACGCTTATACTAACATAAAACACACTCCACAATCATTTATGTGGTTGAATTTGTGGACAAATTATTTACATTAAATTGTTAACATTATACTTTTGCGTGTTTAATTTCTTGAACATTCGTATCAGCAGTAGTTTTGGACAAGCATGAGAACTGTATATTATATTTAAAAATTCGAAATTTCTTGTAGATAGCTTTTGTTAATAATGATGGAGCAATAAGATGGCGCAATGAATCCTAAAAAAATGCTATAGCATTTAAAAGACGTAGTAGTAAAAATAACCTATTGTGGTGTTACAGTATAGAATCTTTGGTGTTGTACTGTATAATTGTTTATACTAACAATTATTCATCAACATTTATTTAATAAAATGTGTGACATATCCGTTTTTATGTTATTTAGTTTAAAGATGAAAACTGGAAAGAGAGGTTAATATTAATTGGGTTCTAAGTTGCAGTTTACTATTGTGAGTAGGAACAATAATTGTCAAGCATATATTTATTAGATATATTTATAGTTCCCGTCACTGTCATGCAAAAACGAAACTTAATACGTATATAAGAGATGGTGGACTGATTTTTAATAAAATGCTGATGCTTCAAATTTGTTATTAAGTCGCGAAATTACGTAACTGACAGCAATACTTTCAACTTTTGCAATCTTCAATGTTTATATTTATAAAAATTTTACGGTTTTTACTATGCAGTAAAACTTTAGGCAAGCATCCAAAATGTTATGTTCTATTCAAGCACTACCATCACTATTGTTTTGTGTTCTTTTGAGATTTATTATCGGGACTGTTGTAAAAGTTGTAGCCAACTTATGACAAGTAAATATGGCTGGTAACATGTGTAATATGGTATTTATAACATGATTACAAAGCTGGGCAAAAACTCGAAAACAAGCGTTATTAGGCATACTAGTTAGTTAAACTGAAAAATCTCATGATTTTAAATTAAAAAGTTTTTAATATGGTGCTCCAACAGAATGTTTAGGGTGGACTGCATAATTATTCTGTTTTAGAACGATGCATTTTTTTTGGAGAAAAGTGGGGGTGTTCAAAACAAAATAATGACGCTCTGTGTATTGTTTCTGACATATATTACTAACTGATATTTCATGGAAAGTCAAAACGACGCATACATCCATCAAAACAGAAAATCGACAACCAACATAATAAACATATTCTTAACGTTTGTTGCGTCTGATTTTCAACAAAACTACCGTCAAACATTTAAAATCTAATACGAGTAAGACTCTTTAGTACCTCATTAAATATTTTATAATTGTCCAATTTAATGGTGATATTGTCATAAAGCTTGCGAATAAATAACACTATTTGAATGTTTGATTGCGGCATAGAGTTGGGTCGTTTTGTACTTGCTATGCTTAAATGTTTGGATTTAATTGAGGTATTGGTAAATTATGACCTTAACCTTTATCAAGGCCCTACACATGCGTAAATAGCCCGTCCTAATAAGGCTGCATGAATTTGCATGGTTTTAATAAAACAAATTACTATATGCCTTTCTACACTAATGTATAGGAAATGTTAATAATCTCTAATAGCGAAAAATTCAAAGAGAGTTGTAACTGGTCTAGGATTATATGTTAACATAACAAATTTTACTCCTTTTGTATGGGAAAACATATTCACCTCTATTCGTATTTGTTTAAAACATATATAACAGGTCGCCGCGGTCCTTAGATGTCAAGATTGTTTGTCATTTCATGTCAGAAATGTAAATTAAAGGTTTATACTTCTAAGTGACGGTAAGTGGACTGAAAGTAATTTATGTTTTATTTTTTAAGAAACTTAAGTTACCCTTGCTAGATTTAGGGTAAACAATATGTATCTGATATCTACTTTTCGAAAACTAAAACACGATTTTGAGATAACAAAAAAAAACAGTGTACTAGTTATTTACTATTCATTAAAATTTCTTCCGACTTAACTATATCAAAATACATCTGTCGATTGATCATAATGATGGCATAAACTTTCGTATTATACATGCACATCAATTCCTCTATGATAGATAACTACTTAATTGATAACTTAACTCTTTAATTGGTTATTGTCTGCATATGTATGTTTCTGGCATGTTTTGACTTTTTATCGAAATGTGAATTCCTAGACCACGTGTGCCCAACAGCGCATTTTAAAGCACCATGTTTGGATGAAATTACGTGTATATTGAATTTTAAAATTGGACTATATGTCGTTCTCTGTTTCTGGCATGTTTTGACTGTTTTTCAACGAAATGTTAATCACTTAGACCAGGTGTTCGCAACAGCGCATTTTAACGCAACACGCAGCTTGTTTGTATGAAATTATGTGTATTTTGAATTTCAAAATTGGACTATATGTTAACTTTGTACACTTGCAAGTTCTCCTATTCATTATAAAATACAGGTACATTCTTTTCAGCCGTATTGTTATGTAAATCTGACTAATGTAAATTAACTGTCTTTACTGAGGCAGTTGGTTGCTGCAAACCAGTTATTGTAATCGTTTTGGGAATATAACTTATCTTAAAAAAAAACAGTTATATTATGTAACTATGTAGCCCATATTTACTTTCTGTAAAGAAAATAATGACTTTGAGACAAAAATGCATGGATTGTGTGTTTGTCTAAGCATTTTAAATTCCCCGCGAGTTTGAATAAATTTTAAATAAATGTGAAATAACTTTCATGGACAACACATATTTTAAATTTCGCACGAGTTGAAATTTATTTAAAATAAATATTAAAAAGCTTTCATTGACAATACATAAGATTCATTGTCAGCATATAATATTAAACCTTCAACTAATCTTGTCTGTCAATTGATTATTACAATGGCAAGATAATCCTTACAAAATATAGACAAAATATATTTTAAATACAATAGAAATTTATTAAGTTATCCAATGAGCTGTAATAACAGGACTTTGTGTTCAGGTATTGTTCAATAGTTTGGTCTAGACATAAAAAAAAACGAAATCTATATATAAGATCATTGTATACTATATGACTTGCATATTTGAGGCCAATTAATATGCAATATCAATATTGTGTTTCTAAAAGAAATAACGAATTACATCAAAACCATGAAAATATGCTATACATTCAATATTGTTTGCTCGAATGCCGCTACCGCTTACACGTCCTCGTACCCTATTAGTGACATACGTTAATGCCTAGTCTCTTTTTAGATTTGAGCTTTGAACTGCTGTACAGAAACGATCCCGAATCGACTGTCTTTATCTTGTTTAGGCGTAGCTATTTGCTCTCTGCCTATGCGTGTTCTGCCCTCTAAAGAATCAAATTGTGGCTTTTGTTTCTTTGATTCAAACGCGTCATGGTGGAAGGCGAACACTGCACAAGACGAGCCATTTCTTTGCCTTTACATTCCTCGTTGACTGATTCCCAAAACCACATCTTTTTGATGCCAAATCTCTACTGACCTTTGAAAAGATCCCGAAGATTTTGCAATCGATCTTGTTGCGTCGTGGTAATTTGATTTGCGTTGTCTGTCCAATAAAGTCGCGCCAAACTTACATTCCATATTAAAATTGCAAATGCAAAGTTGGGATTTTTTAACAGATATTATAAGCTTGTAGAACTCTCATCATTAAAAGTCATTCGTGCCTTTCTTCCCGTAAAAAACATAATTTGTGCACAAACTGTTGCAAGTACCATGTGCCTTGCATGTTTAAAACTAAGTCAATCATACTTCTTTTTAATAAATGTCCAAAACAGTGTTGAACTTTTTTGGCAAAAAGTAATAAATATATTTTTTTAAGTGTTGCGTTTTCATTGGCACATATTTTGAAAAAAGAGGAATGCATTTGAAAGTTGACGCCAATTAACAAAACTTCCAGAGAAACATGATGTCTAAACAAATACAACGCTTATAATAACATAAAACACAATCCACAGTCATTTATTTGGTTGAATTTGTGGACAAATTGTTTAGATAAAAGTGTTAACATTATACTTTAGCGTGTAGTTAAATTTATCTAGTGTGGTCTACAGTGTGGAATCTTTTTTGAGTATTGTATTATCGTTTGTACTAACACGTATACATCAACATTTATATGATATAATTTGGGACATATTCGTAATTTAAGTCATTCAGTTTAAGATGAAAACAGAAGAGGCTATTATTAATTGTCTTCTGATTTGCAGTACACTATTGGCAGTAGGATCAATGTGTGTAACGATACATTTCTTGTTCGCGTCAGTGTCACGCACAAAATAGACTTAATACGTATACAAAGGATAGTGGGCTGATTTTCATAAAACGCTGGTGCTTACAGTTTGTTGAATCAGTCAAAAAATCACTGCCAGCAATACTTTCACTTTTTGCATACATTATAATTTGCTATGAAGTAAAAATTTTCGCAAGCATGCATAATGGTATGTTATATTAAAAAAGTGATTATATATCTAACTATTTGTTTTTGCAAATATATTTAAGACATTATTTATTCAAGCCGTGATATATTAGATATTTGAATATAATCAAGGCTTGTAATGGACATTATCAAATTAAAATATGTTAATTTAACTAATATGTGAATGTTATGAGAAGAAATTTGCCAACCTATCTAAAGTATTTGTATTTGTAACCTTGCATGATGACGTCATCATAAACAATGCATTTATTTAAATTCTAATTATACAAGGAAATTATTCATCCATTATCTAGAACACGACTATTTAAAAAATTGAGCCGTATATCTAACTGTATAACTTTATCAAAATATAAATACCGTTCATGATTTTCCGACTGGGCTACAATATAGAAGATATTTCTGTAGTCACCTTTGATAATAATGTTTACTCATAATTATCGTTCCTCGTTGGCATGCGAATTATATAGACAGAGATAAATTTGCCTCAAAACTAGGTGGACTGATAGCCTTTCGGTGTAACTAAATTAAAGACGTTTAGTTACGAAGACCTTCAGTTTAATTTCTTATTGAATTTACCATCATCTTATTAACGAATGACATTGCTTTCGCGTACCATGCAATCACCAGGAGGCGTATCGCGTGATATTTATTGCTTGCGATAATAGGATTGCATAATGTCTTGTTTACAAAAAAGAGAATAACATTTAAAATTATAGCTTACATTGATAAGCAATTTTAGATGGTAGTAATTGGAGAGGAGAAGCCATCTTAAGTCTTGTAAAGAAGGGTGTTTCTGTCGTACGGTTTATAATTACGCGCGTAGAACATTTCCCAAACCTTCGACACACTATATAAAATACTTAACATTACATGTACATGTCTACAAATATATGTGGTCAGTATTTTATATTACAACAAGACAAAAGCTGAAGAACTTTCAAACATCCATGGCTTTAGTTTTACTATATCAATTAAAAGCATTAAACTGCATACGGTTTGTTACCAATTTAAATGGTTTTCAAAGGAATTCATTTTGGTATGTATTTTTGGAAGAAAATGATTTGGTCTACTTTTCGTTAATTCAGTGTTAACTAAAAATTATACGATTGCAAATTATTTGTTTGCTGACTTGGCTTTAATATCAATGCATAATTATTATATGGAATTAAGTTAAAAGTTATGGAATGAACTAGTAAACTGACCTATTCTACATGTACAGCCCAAAGTAACTTATTAAACTTGCACAATTGTTAACAATTACATGCACAGGGCCTGTAAAAATTATTTTTTAAGCTTGTACATGTTGCATAAAACCCCAGTGCTTTAAAGGCATTATTAATTTAAAGCATTTAAAACGCTGAACATGGTTTTGTGCCTAGCTGGGCAATACTGGATGTTTCAGCAGCAGTACATACTTAATGTTTTATTAATAAACATAAACTATCAAAATTTGTTGACTCTAAAGGCAAAACCAAAATACGCAAAGAAATGAAAAACACGACATTCTTTGATGACCACGTATATTAAAACAACAAAATCTCAATGTCAATGTTATATTTATCCCTATTTTGATTACGTGAATCATGTCATTAACGATTGCATTGCACCAAAAATCCTTTCAAAAAGAATACTATAGATTTCAAACGATTTCGGAACATTGTACAACGACATCATCGCCTTTAATTTTATAAGCTCGTGTAAATACATTAAGATTCATTTTAATAACAAATTTCAATTGCGTAAGTGTGACCATTATTAACCTTATGTCAACATGTAATGACTGATATTGGGGGCAGGTAATAATTTTTCATTGCCAATATTTTAGAGTTTGCTGGAAAGATGTACAGAAGTTGCATTCACAGTGTTGTAATGTGTCAAGGAAGCTTTAGTCGTACAGGTACACCATGCTTGTAAAGCATCATTATTATAAAATTTTGAACATTGAATATGTTTTTGTGCTTAGCTAGGCAGTACTGAATAAATAATTCAGGAGCTGTCCACGCCTAATTTTTATTTATAAAGCATTTATTTCTCAAAATGTGTTGCACAGTGAAAGAACAACAAAATATGCCCATCTATAAAAAACTTTAAAAAAACCACGAGATTCGTTGACATAATCTAATAGTAAAATGTTATATTTATCCCTATTTTGTTCGCGTGAGTCTTCTACTTAATGATTGTATTGCACAATAACTCTTTACAAACTGAATACTATGGATTTCAAAAGACGTAAGTAGATCAAAGATTGTCCATTGTAGTGTAACAATATGAAGCTTTGTTTGTGTTTTGCATAATGGTTTCGACTAACAAAGCCATTAACATATTTGATTGTTTTTCAAAAATCCTATTCAATGTCATTTATTTTACTACATATAAAGAGAAATGAAGCAGAATGCAGTCTTTGAAGAAAGAAGTCATTTAATCTTCTAGAATCCGATGTTATTACTAATATTTATATGTATATGGGTTTGACAATAAACACCATTTTTGACTATAAGCTCATGTAAACACGTTAATAGATTTTGCTAATAATTTCTAAGGTCAACAAATCATTACAGATACAAGGAGAAGTTAAAAAAACTATGTATTGCTAATACTTTAGAATTTATAGAATTTGCTGGACAATGTATGATAGTTGCATTTAGTATGTGGCATTATGTCAAAAAGAAGCTGGAGTTCATACTGTTTTCAAGTCATACATGTATAGCATGTTTATATATTTTATGTTTTAAAGCATTTGCTTATTTCAAATGCTTGATTTGAGGCATTTTTATTATAAAGCATTTTAAACATTGAACATAGTTTTGTGCATAGCTTGGCAACACTGGATTTTTCAGCAGCGGTCAACACCTCATTTTTAATGCAAGAAGCACTAAACTGTTAAAATATGTCGAACAGTGAAAGCACACCAAAAAATGCACAAGTACAAAAAAACGCAAATAAACACGAGATTCTATGACAATCACGTTTAATTAAACGACATAATCTAATTGAAATAATCTTTACAAATACTATAGATTTTAAAAGACCTCTGTATATCAAAGATTATCCAATGTAGTGTACCAATACGAGGTTTTGTTTGTGTTATGTTTAATTAATTAGCATTCCGGCGATATAAAAACGATGTTTTATGCCGATATTATAGATAACATGTTAATGTTTAAGTAACAGTGTCATTCAACTTTGACATTTCAAGAGTGTTATCACTGATTTTGACAGTAATCTTATGACTAGACACGTGTTGATGAGCAATAACGCCGCCTGTCCGCATCGTGTTCGCTCTGTGGCTGCTTATCTGCATTACGATTCGTTGGAGACATAGCAAAAACGTACGTACATGAATCTGAGTAAGCACATCTGTGACATCGGCCGCCCTGTGAGAAAACGAAGACCTCTAGTATAGAGTTAACAGAAATTTCTGGCAAGCTTTGACTATTTTGCGACGACATTGAATTATCAAGAGCATTTGGTTCCAACAGTGCATGTTGACGCAACTTGTAGATTTGTTTGAATGAAAGCATAAGTGTTTGTAATATGAATATTTGAATGTGTGTTTACTATATGCACTTGCCAATTCTATAATTATATAATTTATCATAACCGCATTTTAGCCGTGTAATAAAAAAAATGACTCCTGTAAATAAACGGTCTTTGCTGAAGCTGTTGGTTACTGCAAATCAGTTATAGTTTATAGTTTTGGAAATATCAAGTACCTTTGGTAGATCGATTGTCAATACTATGTAGCTTTGCAGCCAATATTTACTGGTAAAATGACGCACACTTTGAGACAAAAATGCAGTGACTGCGTGTTTTGCTAAGGATTTTAAATTTCACACTAGTCTGAATTTATTTTAAATAGAACGCAAATAGCTTCCATTGACAAAACATATTATTCGTTGTCAGCATATAATCTGTCTCGTCTGTGATTTGATTATAACAATTGCAGGGTAATTCTTATAAAATAACAAGTTTTTTTAAATACAATTTAATCTTATTTCGTTATCCATGAGATTAATAATAAGAGTTTGTGTTTAGGTTTTGTTTAATTTGTCGGACTAAACATCCAGAACGAAATAGATATACAAGATTATACGTACAGTCCCTGGAACGTATAAGTTAACAACGCGCACGATGAACGGACGATATACGGATGATGTACGCACGATATACGAACGATGTACGCACGATGCACGAAACGATATACGATACGATATACGATAGAAACGGTGAGGCGGTGTTTATCGTTTTAATAGATCGTTTCATCTATCGTACGGTTTATCGTATGGTGCATCGTTTCTTATGTCGTCATTGCAGGGTTGAATGATTGTTCTTGGTATAAATGGTTTATTTTTCAGTATTTTCGTCAGTATTGAAGGCATTTACTAGTTTTACTAGATACATAATATTTTAAAAGTACTTAATTGATAACGGAGCACAATCATGTGCGTAAAATTTAGCATCCATATATAACACTATGTATTTTGTTATGGAACTTCGTTGATTAATAACATTACTTTGACCTCTGTTTTAAATAAATTTAAAAAAAATAATAATAACTTAAACCTTATCTACATTTCTTAATAAAACCGTTTACATTCATTCGATTGAAAAGTTAAACAATTCTGTCTATATGTTTTAAACGCAGAAACTCTTATACATGTACCTTTCATCAAGTTCCTACCTTACTAAATGCGCCAGACATTTACAAATTGTAACATTGTTGCGGTTTGAAAGAAATATTATTAAACTTTTTATGTTGCCTTATGTGTACCTGAAAATTTTCCTTTGTGCCGATGGTAAATTGATTCAACATAAATCTTAGATCCCTATCATTAAATATGTACTTTGTTTATGTTAATTCAAATATTCATAATTCCCCAAAATAAGCTAAAATATTGCTTGCTGGAAGTCAAGCAATACATCAATCAATCAATCAAATATTCATATATTCAGCTATAATTGTTAATTCTTTAAACTATATTTGTATTTATTAATATTACTGACACCTCTTTCTAAAATTTAAAAAGATCGTTAACTATATTCTCAGACGCGTTTTTTGTACAGTAGTACTAAGTCTTAAACTATAAAATTGTTGTCACTTCATGTTCTTTGTTTTAGAAAGAACTATTTTTGTTTTCTTATCTACATCTACTGGTTGTTTATATGTCTTAGGTGGTAAATAAGTGTGCGTCGGCGCGGTAACTTACCTATCGTAAAGAATGACACATTTGTATATTTTATGACAGGTAATTTTGCGCGATCATCCAAGACAATGATTCAGATTCATAATTTATAATGTAATTTATGGTGGCATATATCTGCCCTTACTTGTCACATAATTAAGTCTACATAATTTGTGAAATAAGTTTACTTGTCACTTAATTAAGTCTACTTGTCACATAAATAAAGTGCTAATATTTTTAAGAAAAGAACGACGTTTTTGAATTTTTGCTGTTTTCATGCCATAGACAAGTAGACTTATTTATCTGACAAGTAGACTTATTTATCTGACAAGTAGAATAAATTATCTGACAAGTTGACATAATTATCTGACATGTAAACTTAGTTACCTAACAAGTAGACTTATTTATCTGCATGTTGACATAATTATCTGACTAGTTGACTTGTAAGTAAAGTTCACATGCCAGATAAATAAATCTACTTGTCAGATAATTAAGTTTACATGTCAGATAAATAAGTCAACTTGTCAGATAGGTATGTCAACTTATGTATGGCATGTAAAGGGCAAAAACGCAAAATTCGGTTAATTTTTCTTGAAAATATTATAACTTTATTATCTGTAAAGTTTACTTAAATATGTGACAAGTATACTTAATTAAGTGACAAATCGACTTATTTCACAAAATATGTTGACTTAATTATGTGACAAGTAGGGGGCAGATATAGTAATTCATCCATTTTCAGTTCTGAATTTAAAGAAGTGTCTTTTAACAAGACGTTTTTTCGTCCCTGTTGTAAATATCGTAAAACTGTATGTAGCGTTGTGAAGGTTAATTCTTCTTTAATTTCGAAAGTATACCAAACTAGCTTTAAAATCGAACACTTTAAATCTTTACACAGAACGACAGAGAGAATCACCGGCCCTGGACAAGTACCTGTAAAACATGAATTCAAATCGAGTGCACCATTTGTTTTCATCGTACAATGTCCCGCACGAAACAATACGTATGCATTAATGACATAGAGAATTCAGTTAATCCATCAACCTTGAAAAAATAACAGTAATGTACTGCGATTTAAGTGAGACAAACACATTTTTAGATTGTAATTAGCTCTGAATCAACAAAACCTAAGACGTATTTCCAAACAATTCCAATTGCCACAATGTCTTTTAACAGTTTAATGCGTTGTTAATACACTTTAAAGCTCAAAATATTTGCACTAAAGTTTACCATGAGTTTAGGTTTTTGATTACCTGAAAAATAATTTGATTTCTTGTTTGAAGTTATAAGCCACTTTCAGAACGTTTCAGCATGGGGGGGGGGGGCGCTTGAATTTTTAACGGAGAAGGAATAGCGAGAACCTGGTGGAAGCCCTTAACTTTTCGGCAAGGAAAGAGGGATGAAGTCGAGAACTCAATTGCAGTTTATATTATGTATAAAAAGAAAATTCAGATCCTTTTTAATGCAATAAACTTTTTTACATCAATGATTCAAAGTTATTTAAAAACTTTTAATGCACAGTTATTATCCTTAAAGCAAAAAATATGTTATTTAATGTTGCAGTTTACTAAACGTAAATAGCGATGTACATCTAAAATCAAATTACCCAAGCATTATACAATGTACGCTTATTTGACAGAACAACAATATGGCGAACGATAACGCAAACCATAAACCATACGATGTACGATAAACCATACGATATATGCTAACATAAACGGAAAACCATACGATAAACGATAAAACAAACGATCCACCATACGATGCACGCTGGTGAAAACGATGCACGATATACTATACGTTATACGGTACCATATACGAACGATATACGCACGATGTACGAACGATGTACGGACGTTGTACGAACGATAAACGCACCATGTACGAACGATAAAATCGTTAACTTATACGTTCCAGGGACTATATACTATGTAACTTAAATACTGTGGGCCAATAAATACCAAACAGTAGTGTCTTAAAAGAAATATTTAAATACATCAAAACCATGAACATATACTGAGACAGTTGGATACTGCAAATAATTTGAGAACGATGAATTATCTTTAGTAGATCGATGGTCAACATTAACATTATGTAACTCTGAAGCCCATATATACTTTCAGTAAATAAATGGACTTCTTTAAGACAAATATGGTGTGATTGTGTGTTTGACTAGGCGCTTTAAATTTCCCACGAGTTTGAAGTTATTTTAAATAAATGTTAAATAGCTTCCATTGACAATACATTATTATTCGTTGTCAGCATATAATATTAAACATGCAACTGATCTTGTCTGTTAATTGATAATAACAATGGCAAGATAATCCTTACAAAATATAGCCAAAATACGTTTTAAATACAAGTAAATTTAATTAAACTATACAATGAGCTGCAATAATAGGAATTTGTGTTCATGTATTGTTTATTTTTTTGGACTAAACATCCAAAACGAAATCTATAGATAGGACCTATGTATACTATATGTCATATATTGAGTGTCAATAAATACGCAATACCAAACAGTTGTGTTTTTAAAAAGAAATATATAAATGCATCAAAACCATGTAAATATACTATAAATTTTGATACTTTTTTGCTCGAAGTCTGCAACCGCGAAGTCGTAGTCGCACCGTATTTCCTGAAATGTTCCATCTATCATTTTCAAGTCTTTATTGAGCTTTGTACTGCCATATACAAAAGGACTAAGAAAATTGTGCAATAGAATGTATCTATAATGTTGAGTGGTAGTTATCTGATGTCTGCCTGTGAGTGGGCTGTCCTCTAAAGAACGAATTTTTTGTTGTTGTCTTTATGTCAAATGAATAAAGGAGAAAGGCGAACACTGCGTACGACGCGTAATTTCATGCCTTGACATTCCTCATTGAATCATACCGCAAACTTCATCTTGTCAGAAAATCGCGCCATGCTAACGATCGTGGCAAAGTTGCACATGTACAGATGGAACTTTTTTAACACATATAAAAAGTTTAGAGAACAGTCATCATAAGAAATCACCCGTGCATGTCTTCCCGTAAAAGCATAATTTATGCAAAGACTGTTGTAAGTTCCGTAAAATGTGATTGAACAAAATTCAGTAAATCCTAATTTTGTTTCAACAGTTGACTGAAACAGTTTTGAACTTGTTTGAGCTTCGTTTTAAAATACTAAATATAATTATTTTGAAGTGTTGCGTTTTCATGGGAATGTTTTGCAAAATACATGTCAATGCAATTCAGCCGTATTGTCATAAAAAATTGACTCTTGTAAATAAACGATCTTTACTGAGGCAGATGGTTACTGCAATCAGTTATAGTAAATCGGTTGAGAAATATGAGTTATATTTAGTGGATCGATAGTCAATATTAACCTAATGTAACTATGTTGACTATATTTGCTATAATGTAAAGAAAAGGACGACTTTAAAACAAATTACAGTGATTGCGTGTTTGACTCTAAATTTCCCACGAGTTTGACTTTATTTTAAATAAATGTCAAATAGCTTCCATTGACAATATATATTATTCATTTGCAGCATATAATATTAAACCTGCAACTAATCTTGTCTGTAAAGTGATTATAACAATGGCAAGACTTATCCTTACAAAAAATAAACAAAAGACGTTGGAATACAATTAACGACGTTTCTATCACAATTTAAAGTTATTCAATAAGCTGTCATAATAGGAGTTTGTGTTCAGGTATTGTTTAATATTTCGAACTAAGCTTCCAAAACTAAATCTAAAGATAAGACCTATGTATAATAAATGACATATATATTGAGTGCCAATAAATACGCACTACAAAACAGTTGTGTTTTTAAAAAGAAATATCTAAAATTACAATGAAAATATACCATAAATTTCTAAATTTCTTTCTCGTAATCTGCTACCTCGAAGTCGTCGTCGCACCGTATTTTCTTAAATGTGCCATCCAATAGTACCAAGTTTCTATTGAGCTTTTGACTACCGTACAGAATCGATCCGAAGATTGTGCAATAGAATGTATTGATTGTGGTAAGGCGTAGTTATGGGCTGTCTGTCGTTGTATGGTCTGTCATTTTAGGAATCAAATTGTTGTGGCTTTGTGCCAAACGCGTGAAGATGTAAGCCGAACATTGCATACGATGGGTAATTTTATTGCTCTACATTCCACTTTGGATGATGCAACAAACATCATCTTGTCAGAAAACCGAGCCATGCTAACGATTAATGCAAAAATTGCATACAAGTTTTGAGAACACTCCTCATTTAAAATCATTCGTGCATTTTTTCCAGTAAAAACAATATTTATTCACAGACTATTGGAAGTACCGTGTAATGTGACTGTTCAATACTCACTCAATCCTAATTTTGTTTCGATAGTTGACTAATATAGTTTTGAACTAAATTTAATTCTTTTGAAGTGTTGCGTTTTCATTGGCCCTCAGATATTTTGCAAAAAGGAGTATGTATCTTAAATTTGAAGCCAATTAACAACGCTCCCAGACAAAATCCCTACCAAACGAACGCACCTTTAAAACTTACATAAAGCATAATCCACAGTCAGTTTAAAATACATGTGACTGCATTTTCAGTCCTATTGTCATTAAAAATGACTCCTGTAAAATAAAGGTTTCTACTGAGGCAGTTGGTTACTGCACATCAGTTATTGCTAATCGATTGAGAAATATGAGTTATCTTTAGTAGATCAATGTTAAACATTATCATTATGTAACTATGTAGCTGTATTTCCTCTTGGTAACGAAAAGCTCGACTTTGAGACCAAAATGAAGAGATTGAGTGTTTACATATGCAGTTTAAATTTCCCACGAGATTGAATTTATTTTAATAAAACGTTGAAAAGCTTCCATTGACAATACATATTATTCGTCGTCAGCATGTAATTATAAACCTGCAACTGATCTTGTCTATCAATTGATTAAAACAATGGTAAGATTTACCCTTACAAAATAAAGACAAAAGACGTTTGAAATACAATTAAATTTAATTAAGTTATCCAATTAACTGTAATAATAGGATTGAGTGTTTACGTATTGTTTAATAGTTTGGACTAAACATCCAAAACGAAATATATAGATAAGACCATATGTATAATATGGCCGATCTTGTTGAGGCGTAGTTATCTGCTGTCTGCCTGTGCATGGTCTGTCCTCTAAAGAATCGAATTTTTGGTGTCTTTGTGACAAACGCGTGAAGAAGTAAGGCAAACACTGCATACCACGGGCATTTTCATGCCTTGACATTCCTACAAATCAGAAAGTCGCGCCATACTTATGATCAATTGTACATGTAAAGGTGAGATTCTAAAACACAACTGATAATTTTAGAGAACACTCATCATTAAAAATATCTCCTGCAATTCGTCCCGACAAAACAAACACAACGCTTAAAACTAACATGAAGCATAATCTATAGTCATTTTAATATACATGTAAACACATTTCAGCAGTGTTGTTAAGAAAGATTTACTGCTGCGAATTAAAGTTTTCTACTGAGGCAGTTGGTTACTGCAAATTAGACACCTCGACATAAGTTAAGCAACACCTACATTTTTTATAATTTCAAAAATCTGAATGAATATTAAAGATGTTCGCTGGTCATGTTGAAAATAACAAGGTATCTAAATTTATATATTTGATAAATAGACCATAGTTAATGGTACAAAATAAGCTTAAAAAATTCATAGGTTGCTGAACACTTTTTCGAGATAATAAGCATCCAAAATTTGGCGGGAAAAAGCTTTCTCTGACTTTTTCATAGGTTTAGCATTGGACATGTTTTAGTGTAAAAACCTATGAAAAAATAACACGAAATTTATAAAACTTTGTAAATTAGCTTTAACTGACCCAATAAACCCTATTATAAAAAGAAAATAGGGGGTTGCTGGGCAAAAAAATTATCCCTATTTTAATGGTAAAATCTAGAGGATTCTGAAAATCTGACAAATCTCTCAAAAATTGACCAGCGATCATCCTTAACGTTGTGTTATTTATGAACTAAAGCCATCATTGGGGCACGGGAAAGTTACTTCAATTAACTCCTCAGGTAAATCTTAAAAAAACAAATCCAGTGTGTCATACGGTGGTCGAGCACGCCTAAAAGCCTTGTTTTCCTCAACGATTTAGTTTTCATCTCTTAGTCTTTTTCGACTTCATCTTTACATTTTTACAATGCCTAGACGGCAATTAAGTGACGCTGAGAAGTGACAGATCGTTGGAATGCGTAATAGTGGACAGAGTTTGCGTCAGATAGCACAACATTTTGGCATTTACTTTAGTATTGTATCTCGGCTTCTGAAACGTCATCGAGATGATGGAACTATCCAGGAAAGTCCTAGGTCAGGTCAACCCCCAAAAACATCTAAGATAGAGGATAGAGCACTCCTTCGTGTAGCCAAACGCCAACCGTTGCAAATATAAAATTGACGTTCTTAACGCTACTATTGTGCGACATGTTGACAATCATGCACTTGGTAGCAGACCCCTCTTTATGGATGACAACGCAAGACCTAACCATGACCATGCATGTCACCCGATATGAATCCAATTAAACATTTGTGTGATATCATTGGCCGTAACATCAATAACAGAGCACCTGCTTGTCAAAATGTCCAGGAACTACGTGTTGCCATTCAAAATGAATGGCAGAATTAATCACATGCTACACTTCGTCGTTTAATCAACAACATGAGTAGTATTTTTGCGTTTAAAACATTTCAAAGTAACTTTTCTTTCCCTGAACGTGGACCTGTGATGATGTGTTTTCTTTAAGTTAATGAAATTAAAGTATGCAATCAAACATATTTTTTGGCTAATGAAAGTTATGTTTGCACTGCTTTTGGATATCTTTGCTTTGAACACTTTTTTCATCAAACAATAAGTAAAGCGACTGTAAACATGTTGTTTGTATTTTTCATTTTTCATTAATGCTCAATAATTTAAGTTTCTTTAAAAATTAACAAAAAATATATATCTTAAATGACTCCAAGGTAGGGTGTTGCTTAACATATGGCGAGGTGTAAGTTGTGGTAAAACGTTTGAGAAATATCGGTTATCTTTAGCAGATCAACATAGACATTATGAAACTATGTAGGAATTTACTTTTAAAAAACACGACTTTGAGACATAGATGCAGTGACTATGTGTTTGACTTGGTATTTTAAATTTCCAATGAGTTTGAATTTATTTTAAATATATTAAATGGTAGATAGCTACCATAGATATTATATATTATTCATAGTTATCATTTAATATTTAATCTGCAACTAATCTCGCCTGTCAATTGATTGTAACAATCTTTACACAATTTTAAAAAGACCTTTCAAATAAAATCAGTCAATTAAAATTATTCAGTGAACTGAAATAATAAGAGTTTGAAATGTGTTCTTGTATTGTTTGATTGTTCAGAATATGTCATTCAATTTTGTCGTTCTTTGTTATGATTGTTACATTATCTTGCTAATGTTAATAAACATGTTATTTTTTTAAATATTACACATTATTTATGACATAGTAAAACTTTTCTAGCAAGATAGTTGGAAGCGGCTAAGTAAAAATAAACCTTTACCTATGTAGGCTCAAAATTTAAATAGTTCATTCTGCTCCAATTTTATTGATTATTTAAATAAGGGTAGGCATCATATTGATAATATTTTACAATAGCTAATGCTCGTGACAAAATGTTCATAAATTCCCATGTTAAAAGACTTCATAAAGTGAGATAAATATATATATAAAACTTCAACATCATTACCATGAAAAATGCATTTCAAAATTTCAAGATGTTGTCACTGGCGTCTTCTTGTCGCATGTCCAAGCTTAAATAACAAGAAAGGACTAAGTGCGATAAAGTTTGAACGTTGTTTTTATTGCGAAACTCAGTTGTAATATGTTCAGAATGAGGGCGAACAATACCATGCTGACCCAAACATCTTGGTGTCAAACAAGAAAGGGAATAATCGTTTAACGTAAAATGCTGCCACCATCCAACCCTAACTATCCGTCTCTTTATTACAAGGAACAGGATACGTTCACGCTACAAATTTGAACACGCGTTCCACAGTCACTACGACGAAGATGGAAACTAGGCTCGTCGCACCACAGTACTAAAGACAACTGTCTGTGAGCTCATCATTGACTCTGATGTTTTCTTGAAAGACGACTTCCACGACGCTTGTGGCGTAACGAGGTTTCTACGGAAGGATTTTCCTGCTCGAAGTCCGCTTCTGCGATGTCCTCGTTACACCGTATTTCCTGAAATGTGCGTTCAAGTGCTTTTGGTTGCGTATAGAAACAATCACGAAGATGCTGCAATCGAATTTATCGATCTTGTTAAGGCGTAGTTATCTGCTGTCTACCTGTGCGTGGTACCGTATAGCGGTTTTTTAGCGCTTGCCACAGTAGGTTTGGAATATTGAAGATATCAAAATGCAGATCGATAGTAAAACTACCTTCTTTATTATTTAATGACATATGATTAAAAATATAAAAAAACTCATTTTACCGGTGTTTCTAAAATCATGAATTTTAGCCGTTTTTATTTTTGGCGATTTCAGTTTGACCGCTAAAATACTCCAAAATTTGCACCCCGCTAAAACTACCCGCTATACGATATGTTCTCTGTAAAACCAATTTGGTGGTGGCTTGTGTAAAAAGGATAAAGGGGAAAGGCGAACACTACGTACAACAGGCAATTTCATGCCTTTACATTCCTTCTTTGATCATTACCCACATAATGTTGCTAGCTTATTGTCAGAATGGCATACTTTGATACATGTAAAGGTAGGATTTATAAAACATCTTGTATCCTTAGAGAACACTCGTCATTACAAATCGTCCTTGCATGTCTTCCCGCGAAAACTAAATTCATGCAAAGACTGCTACACGAAGCCGAGTGATGAGATTTTTCAAAACTCAATCGTAATTTGTTTACTTTTTGATTAAAACCGTTCTGAACTTTTGGTATTTATTGCGAAAATAAATTTTGAGAAAAAAAGTGTTGCGTTTTCATTGGCACTCGGTCTATTTTGGAAAATGGTATGTAGCCAAAAGGTCAAACCAATGAACAACACTAGTACTTCTAGACAAACATTCCGACAAAACAAACAACGCTTAAAACTCACATAACACATACTCTACTGTCATTTATTTGGTTGAATCTGTGGAAAAGTTATTTACATGTGATACATACGAGTCTTTAGTTTTCATACCTTAAGTCATTTTGAATAAGAATGCAAACTGTATAGTATATTTTAAAATGGGTAAATAGTGAATAGATTCGTTGTTTGAATTTCACCACGCCAGAGTTTCATCGACTCTAATCTCCATTGACAAGGATTACCAGTTTTCCTACCGCACGTCGGGGGATGTCTCTAGATACTCCAGCTTCCTCCCGCAATAAAAACTTGACGCCATGATAAAGCTGAAAAATTGCTAAAGTTGCGTTGAACACAAATTAAACAAACAAACAATCAAATTTAAATTGCAAAGGAACGCAATAATCCCAGATTCCATTAGATAACTTTTATTAATAGTCTGTGTGATATTTTATCCTATTTTAAATAATATATCATTACACAAATTTCATGTTAATGTACCACTTTTACTCTTAAAATCTGAAGTATTATTTTTACACAAAAACTAGCTACAAGTACTTAGTTTTATAAAACTAAACCTTTTTCATATTTCATAGAATACATATTTCATAACATATCGTTGAATCCAGTGAGCATACAGGACAAAAAAGATATTTAGAAATAATAAACTGATATCTATTTATAACCCAATTGCTTTAAATACTTTCACAAGTAACTGCAAGTACTTACTGTAGAAGCCAGTAGCAACCACTCTACGCACCTGTTCGATGTCAAATTCAAAATGTGTTAAATGCTAAATATATATTATTTAAATTATGACTTATTTATCTGTACATCTCAGTGGATATTTAAATACAATTCTTTTTGATAGGTATCATTAAACAATTATATAGAAGATCACTAGTTTATTGTTGAATTTGTTACTGAGTTAAAGTTTCCAAACAAAAGAAATATCTAATTAACTGTTTTGCTAAATATATTTAAGACATTATTCGCTCAAACGATAATGTATTTGATATTTTAATTAAAATAATTTATTTTAACTAGAATTAAATCCAGGACAAAGATTGAGTAGGCCGAACCTCCACAAAAGAGTTTGTTGTAAGTCTGCTTAAAGTATACATCCGTCGCGTTACTCATTGCCATGCAAAGGAAGAAATCTAATAAAAGAAAATACAATATGACTCAGCGAAAATGTTTGATTGTTTTCGAGAGATGGATTCTTGTAGTGATCAGTTTAGTCACAGTGACGACCATAGAACTTCTTAAGGAATAAAATCAACCTAGATACAAAAAACTCTTGTTTGAGTATCTAAGTGGTCAAAGGCAGTGAGCGGTGTAGAAAATTGGAATACCGATCAAAGGATCATGCATACCGTTTAATTCGTTAAATTTATCTACCATAACCTAGAGTTTCTAGAATGTTATTATTAATGAACGGGAATCATATTTACTATATACCAATAATAATTATTTAACTTTTAGCTTTATCTTTTTAGTCGGAATTGTATATTTTTGAAACTTACGGTCAAATAAAGGTGTTCATATTGAACTTTTAATCGTTTATTGTTATTTTAATTAATTTTAGGTTCTGTGCGCTAAATTCAGATATCGATCTTTGGTCCCAACTTATTTTTTGGTGACTGCTTGGTTTAAAAGTTGTGTACTTATTTGAATTTTGTGTGCACCGTTTCAATCTTGAGAAATTGTGTAAGTGTATTGACAAAATTGAGATTATTAAAGAATGTGTACTTCTTTGTTTACAGTGTTTTAATAAAGATGTGAAACAGATGAAGTGTCATCGGATGTAACTAAATAAAAAAGACATTTTACAACCTTATTCAGTTTATGGTCTTATTGAAATCACCGGCAAATTGTGAAACAATGACAATTCCTTGGCGTACCGTACTTTCACAAGGTGAGATATCGTGTGCAAATGATAGCAATGATATCACAGTAATTGCTAAAGACTTATTTTGTCATAATATTGTGGCAGAATGTCTTGGTTTAAAAATTAAGAGATTCGCAATTAAAAATATAACTCATAATTATATACAATTTTAGATGAAGATCATTGGAAAGGGGGAGGCGATCTTCAATTTTGTGCAGAAGGGGATTTCCGCCCTAACTCATATAGATGCACGACACACAACGGAAGATACCCTACACCTTAACATACCTGCAAAATATGTAGCCTTACATTGCATAGCCTAAACTGCATTTGTTTTGTTGCCATTTTTAAATGCTTGAGTAATGCACTCTACATGGCCATGCTTCAGACAGAGTGTGCTTGACTAAAACTTTTTCCAGCCAAAGTTTGAGGATGGGATTTTACCACCTACGCCGGCTTAATAAAAACTTGGCGCTTTGACAGTGCTGAAAAATGTGGTGAAAAACTCATGTAAAACAATCAAACACCATGAGATAAACAGCAACTTCACTTTTGGATTATTCTAATAAGATTTACAGATTTAAAAATACGAGTGTTTTATTTGTGGAGATTACTTCAGATAGAGGGTATCAGAGGAATTTATTGTTTGATAAAAGACGTTATTTTAGTTATAAATGACTTTGATATAACTATTTTTTTCTAAGCCGTTGGAAACTAAGATGGCGGTATTCGACATCTACTGCGGTAATTTTAGACATTATTTGATATGAAAAGGGCTGTTCATTAATTATAGATGCATAATTTTCATATAGATTTAATTTAAAACTTAGTTATGTGCTCTCTTGTATTTTAATCATAAAGTGGTTTATGGGATTAAATTTTATACAAAAATATTCATACCCCAGTTCAATCAAGAAAATACACCAGAAACATAAAATTGAGATTATCTAAGGAAAATGATATTAAATGCCATGCTAATATTTTTTTGACAACATTCTTTTTAAGATAAAGCGTATACTCCGCTAAGAAATTTACTATAAATATTAATTAAAGGCGTTATACAAGTACAAAATGCATAGCCTTTATATTTGAACTTTATAAGTAAAAGGTCGTCACAAGCTAAATTCTTTTAAAAAAAAATCCTTCTTTTGATTTTTAGCTGGAAAAAAGAAATTGCCCTGTCAATATTTGCACTGACCTATCCATCATATCCATATTGCACAGTCCCTTTACATTAGAGAGAATAAATAAACAACCTGACTGCAGGGCAATAATTTTGATATAAATATAACGTAATGTTGTAGGGTAGGCATATTTACGCATAAAATCGTTATTTTTTACGATATATAAAATAAATAAATGTCTTTTTGCTTTTTGATTAAGTGATATCGAACAAGAAACGGAAACTCATCCTAGATGTTAATCTCGCACTCAGTCGCAATTGCAATTAGAATTGAATGTTTTCATGTGACATACTGACTACCTGAATTTAAAAATACTGACATTGTATTTTATATAACCTGGTAGGCTTAATAGGTTCCAGCCGTGGTTCACAAAACGAAGAAGAAAAATTGAGTTTGCCAAAATATTGCAGCTCACTAAGAGTACAATATAAGCAGGTTCGTTTAAAGAAATGGTTGCGAAACTGACGATGAACCCAAGTTGGATGTTACTGCTGTAGCTTTACCGATGAAGTTATAGTAAACATCTATCTAAAGTACTCAAATTAACAGTTGGACATTATGTAAACAAGATTTTGAAGGAAGATAAAACAGTTAAGACGTAACTCAATGTGTTCATGACATGACGTTACGGTTTGAACAATCGTGTATTTTTGTTATAAAGGCAGATGTTGTTAACTTTAATGTCTCTTTTTCTCTCGCTAATAATAAATTACTTAACTGAGGTACTAGTACTTTTGAAGAGATGCTTTTTAGAGACAAAAATATTAGAAAAGCGTCTTGTGCTCAATATTTTGGTTGTTAAGGGCCATTAAACCGCATTAATGTAGTTAACAATGTTAAATGCTTGATTTTGACCATTATTTACAAAAGGTCTGTCCTTCATGATCTGTAATGAGGGCATGGATGTTCGAATGTCGGGTTTTTTCTAGCACTCCCGTTTCCTTCCGATAAAGTCATACTATAGCTGAAAATTTCTGAAAGTAGCGTTTCTAGTAGCGAAATTATATTATGAATAGTTTAAAATGTAAATTTTTTACCTGACCCACACCCTGGTCCGGACTAATTTTTTTATCATCTTGGTCACTATCAGGTATTGATATTCCTTATGGGTTGTCTTTAAGATACATAGAGACGGATATTCATGGTCACTTTCTGATATATCCCCTCGTTTGCGACTTCCTATAACGACCATAACATGCCCCTCGTCAATAAAAATTCCCGTGTTTGCTGAGACAAGAAATTATGTTTTAGGTCTATATACACGTATGTAACTGGTGCATTTTTGACGAATGTTATTGTGCTTTGACGTGTGTTTAAGTTTAAAGTTATTCCGGATGTTTGCATATTTTATGTGTATATGTGGGTTTTGCATAGGTAATTGCTGTAAACAGATGTTTATGTTATAAAAGTGTTTATGGAAATAAACAGCACTTCGATCTAATTTAATGCATAGTAGCGAAAAATTGTATTTTAATAAAATTTAGTGCAGTTAAGACAGATGTCTGGGAAAATGACAAACATATATAAAACTCATTATACATTACCCGGTCCATACATCTGTAAATAACCTCTACTAATAAAGATTTGTCAACTCTCTTTTAGGTATCTTTCAATTTCGTCACGACAAGCATGAATTACTTAAAAGAGGACAATCATATGATAAAGCGAACATATTAAAAAATAATCTAGCATAAAAGTCCCTCTAGAGCCTCACATGATACAGTCATAAAAGGTTTATTTACCCCATACTAAACCAAATTATATAATTGCAGCTATTTCAATTTCGGAATGGCATATAATTTTAAGAGAATCATCATAATAATAGTGTTGCTAGGCTTCAACCGATACACTTGGTTCAGATAAGTTTTTTTTTTTGAATTTCTTACATAGGTTTTTAGTTAAATTAATTCATGAAATAGAAGACATCTTGGACTCCGAATGAAATAAAAATGTGTAACCGTAAAAAACGACATACAGTAATCATTCACATAAAATATAGCTTCAATCAGCGTTGCAGTTTTAGTAAACAATGCATTTTGAAAAGGGTTCATATAACATCCTATGTTAAAATAAGTCAACAAAGGTGTTAATTTATAATTTTGATTGACATAGAATATCTTTATATAGGACCATCCACGAATATTAGTTATAAGGTCTGTTGCAATAATTTTTCAGGTTTCAGGGAAGCCATCTTGAATTTCTGAACGGCACAATCTTTGCAGAGAACAAACCAATAAACATTCGCATACAAGATAGCTTATACCGGATGTTAAGTTTCCGAGAAAAAGACAAATGAAAATTAATTTCCCATATGGTCATATGTTAACCTATGTACTGCGGGGTAGCCATTTTGGATTTTCTATCACGAAAAAAATGAACTTTGCACGGACCACCCGCATAAGTCGATAGTTTAAGTTCCATTTTAATAGATTCATCAAATATATAAATAATATTTTCCTTTATGATTAATACTGTGTTTTGTTGAATCATGTTTCTACCCTCCCTTACAAGCTATATACAGAGGTGGTTTAACCACGAATGTACACTTATGAAAGCCTGCCATGTTGTCCATCAGCTTAGGCACTATGTCGGCATATCCTCCCTTACAAGCTGTATAAAGAGGTAATCCTCCACCCCATGTACACCCATTTATGTCTGCCTTGTGGTCCACCAGCTTTGTCACTATGTTTGTGAATCCTTTCTCGCAAGATATATACAGAGGTGATTTTCCATCATTTGTACTCTTATTTATGTCTGCCTTTTTGTCCACCAGCTTAGTCACTATGTCTGTATATCCGCCCTGACAAGCAAAAAACAGAGGTGTTTTTCCCTCCCATGTGCACTCATTAATGTTTGCCTTTTTGTCGACCAGCTTGGTTGCTATGTCGATAAATCCTTGTTTATAAGATATATACAGAGGTGATTCTCCGTCCTTTGAACATTTATTAATGTCTGCCATATTATCTACAAGCTTAGTCACAATACCTATAAATCCTTGTTTGCAAGCTATATACAGAGGTGATTCTCCGTATTTTGTACATTTATTTACGTCTGCCTCGTTGTCCACTAGGTTAGACACTATATCTGTATAACCTTTCTTACAAGCAATATACAGAGGTGATTCCGCATACCCTGTACACTTATTAATGTCTGCCTTGTTGTCCACCAGCTTAGTCACTATGTCTGTATATCCTCCCTCACAAGCTTTATACAGAGGAGATTCTCGACAATATCAGCACCATAACTACAACACCAATCAACTATGTTTGTATCTCCTACAGCACAACAGTGTAGTAAAGTTGTGTTCATTCTCGTGTGATATGTTACTAATTATTCATGATCACGTTCCTCTAAAAATGCATGGAGTATTTCAAACGCTGTATAGGCTGAATTATCATATTTAGTTGCAAGTTGTTTCTAATATGTTGAGTCTAGAGTTTTTAAATACAGTAAGAATATACTCCTAAACTCTTGTGATTTCATATTAATGTTAGTAAACACTGTGACAACCTCACCCTTGAACCAATCATTTAACATTCTCTCTATATACATTTTTTGATACTTGTCTGGTACAATGATAGTAAACTGATCAATGTCAGCATTTTTCTTAAAGTCTTTCTGAAATTAATCGATCATCACCATTTTTAATTATGCATGTTATCATTTGTATTTTTGCAAAAATAAAAAGAAAGAAAATCGAAAAGTTTATCATGAATTGTGCTATAACAGCCTTGCTCTTTCTTTAGGAATGTATGAATGAGTGAATCCAAATCATCTTTTAACACTTTCAGATGGTTATTGATTATGACACAGAGAGCTAAAGCACAGTATTTACCATATGCCTATTCTGTTTTTAACCTTTCCATCTCTTCTTCATAAACTAAAAATGGATTCTTAAACAAATCTACTACTTTAAATGCTGGTTTTCCTTATGTAGTCTACAAAGCAAAGGAAAAAATCAAATAAATCAATATATTAATTAGTTTTAGATGCATCAGATTGTAGATAGCGTTCTGCTATCAGTTGTTTCTCTTTTCTAGACAAAGACAAACATGTATTACGTGATAAAGGATCCCATTCACTAAATGTAAATAGTGGTAATAATTTAAACTGTTCATCCTGACACACCTGTAGTCTACATGATGCTATAATTTTTGTACCGTCATTTTCCAGGATCTTTTGTATTTTTTCGTGTGTTGTTTTCCATTTGTCCAAGTATATTTGGTTTAATGTGTATTTACCACACAAGTCATCAATCACACACTTTTTATTAGGATTGTTAAACTTGACAATATCCTCTGGTTCTGTTACAGGTATGATATCATACCCATCGTCTGCCATCTTTAGTGCTACATGGCGGACAGTAAATGTTTTACCAACACCAGAACTTCCAGTAACAGAAACGCAATTGTTTTTCTTTGCACATTGCAGTATATGAGTAGCAGATTAGGTGTCTACGAACATCTGGTCTTTATCCTTCCAGTTATTTAACTTTTTTGTTATTTGATCCGAAATAACAGAAACTTTTCTAAATCATATAATCTAATTACTCTCGCCAAAAAATGATCTTTATAATCTATAAAACACAAACTTGCTCTGTGTTCAAACAACTAAAATGTCTACAGACATCGAAAATTCAAGAAAATATATAACAGGTTATAAAAGTACACAGCTCTTCATTGTTGCTGAGGTCAAAACACATTCAAAAGTTTCTATTTGCTTTGATTCTACATAAAAGATTCGATAAAAAGAAACATTTCACATTTTGTATTTATAAAAAACAATGATATACTATTTAGATTTTTACAAGTAATTATGCCATTAAAAGAGCTGCTTATCATTTATGAGGGATTTTAATGCATTGCAGCTAAGGATTAGTTAATATCTTATTTAAAGCCCACACCTCTTACATTCCAAGGAACAGTATCTTTCAACGTTTCGAGTTCTTGTGTACATTGTTGGTGGCCAGTTTTAAGTTCTTTGACTTCTACTATAGTTTCTGCAAACTTAGTTTTAACATCATCTTGTAAACATTCATGGGACCTTCTCAAATTTTGTATTTCCAGCATGATTTCCGAGTTCGACTGGTCAAGGATTTTAGTTTTTAAAGCTTGAGATTCCTGATACAGTGATGGGCCACCAAGTCTTCCTACAGCCTACAATAATAATAATGGTATACAAATAATAAATAATAAACACTATTGTAATTTCAATTCATGTAATTACGAGACGTATAAGGAGACATTGTTCAATTGCTTAATAACGATGATGTCGAAACATATGATTCTACAAATATAAGTTCATTTTATAGGCTGAGAGCAGGTCGAAACGTTAAAAAAGTTAGTATTATATTTGATATTTTATGAAAGGAACAAACGAAAACGCAAAAAAACACTAAAATATAAATATGTACAATAATGGTACTGTATATTTTGATTATAGTATACATGTACATTATCCGATGAAAAAAAGAACTTATAATATGGAAATGTCAAATGCATTTGTTCTTTTAAAAAATGCAATTTGAGTAGTTTTTTATAACTACAGCATCCCTGTTATCTACCTTGTATTAACATACGAATTATTATTTTAAGCCTTGGTGAAGTAAGGGCATCCTATTATGTCATTATTTTAGTTTCTAAGAAAAGAGTTATCTACCTTGTACTTACATCTGAGATGTCATTCCATGCTGCTGTAAAGTGAGAATTGTCTATCTTGTTATCATCTAAATGTGCTAGGTAATTTCTATAGTATTTTATTCTTGCTATATCTGCTTCTGGAGTTGCCTCCACAGTAGATGGAAGACGATCAAATCCAAGATACGGTTGCGATATAGATGTCAAATTCCGTAACAAACATATCATCAAAGTAACATCAAATGTCTTTGAATCGACAACACCTGTAATGACATAACAAACAACTCTCAGTTTTAAACCTGGTATTTTTTAAAAGGATTTTCTTTATTACAAAACATAATATTGCAATGTATTTGAAATCCCCCTTTTCACATTGAACCTGTTTAAAAAGTGAAGTGTCTGCAAAATATTTAAGTGGATGAAATGTTTACTGCTGAAAGTCAATTTTTTCAGTGTTAACATAATGTTACCTGATCCAGAAGGAAACATGAGATTAATTTGAGCCTGGTTGATAACTTTACTTTTCTGTAAACTAAGTATTGTGTTATATTTCTGCTTCAATATAGATGGTAGATATAGTGGAGGTAACTCCTTGTCAAAATAAGCACGAACAGCTCTTGTTGACAACCCTCTCAGCAACAAGGACATTCGGACATAGTTCTCCTCTTCCTCTGACAACGATGCCATAGCTACTTTCAGAAGTAAAATTTTTCAAAAAGGCAGGTGCAATAATACAGGAAAAAAATAATCAAGCAAATAACATTTTTTGGAAGCACTTTATGTTATCACAGGAAGCATCCTCAAAATACTTTACATGTAGTCATCTGGTAGAGTTCTGTGAGGTTCTCTTAACTGTCAACTTGAATAATAGTTCCATTGACTTCACATGGACAATCTGTAGAAACATATACATTAAATATAACAGGGATTGGAGGAAAAACGAATTAATAACAATTGGCACAATATGGAAATGGTACAGGACCAACCGATAAACATTTCACACAGCTTTAATCTGGTTTGCACTTTCTGCTTTTTGTTTAACGAAGTATTGTAACGTTGTGTGATAGAGACTTTTTTTTTATTTTAGATATACAAAACAACAAAAACTTTGTAGATGAACATATATTGAACGTTGCTTATAAGTTTGGTTTCAATTGGTTTAAGGATATGAAACTGGAAACCTTTTAATAAATTTTTTCTATGGTTTTCTATGATATACTATGTCCTGCATTAAATATTGTATTATGACACCTTCTCAGAAAATCAAAAAGCCTTTTGTAAGGCGCCAAGGCCAATTTGCAGACGAAATAATAATTATTATTCATTCATAGCATTTACTGATAGTGGTGGGCGGGGTCTAAACTTGTTTGAATTTGTAGATGGTTTATTATCTACTAATATAAAAGCACAATGTCATAATGTAAATTTTAAAATGAAAAAAATGTTATACTGTTAGAATATAAGGTTTTAATTTGCACTGGTTTTGCAATTGGAGGTCCACCTATGCAACGTAAAAAAAATACATACTTAAGATAACTATTACTAAGTACTTTAGCTAATCTGGCAATGAACCCCAAGGGTTTATATGATTACTTAGACACCAATATCTTGAAGTTTCGGATGAACAGTGACGCTATATACTATATATTTATATATTAAGTGTGGACTACCATTTATACACATCCTTCCTACACATTCGTAATGCTGTGGAAGGTGTTTTTAGTGGTAGCTATTTTGTACAATTAAAACATAACGATAACAAAAGTACATGTCATTAGACAAAGTGTTGGCAATTCATTTATAAAAGGAATAATACTTTTACAATAAAAGAACAACACGCCCATAATACAGTCCATACTATAATACTAAAAATATCGCAAAAATCAATTACACAAATTTATTGCCTTAATCTATGTCTTTACAGTACTTGAGATTGTAAATCAAATCAAATCAGCATACGCCGATAACTTATAACATAAATTATGTAAATATCGATTACACATGATTTCAATTGTGTTTTTAGACATTAAAAGCGATTAATTATGCAAAGAATGAATAACTATTTATGCAGCTACCTAATTATATAAACATTTAATGACCCCTTTCCGGTTGATGTAACTGGTTTATGAAGCCATAAAAAACGTACATCCCTATCGAAATACTTCGCTGGACTCATAGATAGCAGCTGCCCGGGATGTAACATGTTTATAAATTGCAAAAATGTCCTATCGTTTCATTGGAAAGGTTGTAAAATCGTTATACCCCTAGACTTCTTTGATGATCAAAGTAAAACGCATTTACCATCAGCTTGAATGTATCATTCATCGAAAATCGAAAGTCATTTGAAATTTGTGCACCTTGATCTCTTTATCTAAGGCAAGCAAATATAAAATGTAATAAATAACGACTTGATTTTAAATTTATACTAGCTTGTTTAAATGTCTCAATATGTATTTGATTCGATTTGGGTGAAAATTCCCTCTCTCATGATATAACAGATCGATGCATGTTACTCAGTTACTGTGCACATTATTTTGCTGTCACATGGCCAAATTAAATGTCTGTTGAACTTATCTACATGTATACATATAGGATAACATTCCACTTAAGACCAGCCCTTACATAAGATTACGGAAACCTGCTTATAAAATAAAGGGAACTGTATTTGCCTTTCATCGATTTATTATATCTTCAACTGTTAGGCTTTAGAGCGTACCTAAGGTGGCATATCGTTCCCTTAAACATGATAAATAAAGCAGTTTGCAGATAAATTTTATGCCTTCTCTCTGAAGACTTTATAACTCTACAGATGTTTTATAACCAGCTTACAACATAAGATTACATATACACCTTTAGGTTTGTAATGGTCTTTGTATTAATAAAACATTTTAGACAAAGTTTTGAAACTTGTTTTAATTAATTTTATCAACTAGATTTTTATTTGAAAGGACAATGATATATTAAAGGGATATATTTAACAAATTATTATTTTAAATTAAATAAAATACCGTTGGAAGTTTTAACACGTCGTTTCTAACGTAAAATATATACACTTGGTACTTTTTCGTAATTAAACACACAGATTGTTTATGCTCTTAGACTTGTACCTTAACATATAATTGTAAATCTTGGTATCAATTAATACAATTATAAAGCAAGATATTAATATAAAATACACTTCACATTCTTCTCCCACCAAAGACAGGTGTGATATTGATACGAAACCTTTTTTAGACCACTCATTTCTTCAATTTAAGTAATTAACGCGATTTTTCAAAACTTGCGATATAAATGTATCGGAAAGTAACGAACTTAATATTCATAACAAGCTTAAACAAAATGTTATCATAAGACACAACAACATTCTTTAATTGCTCATTATACAGAAGATTACAAATATTTAAAGTATACAGATGTCAGCTGCTATTTCCCACAAAAAAGTCAGAGAAGCCTGCAGAGAAAACTCCAGAATCAACAACCAAAAATATACTTCGAATTCGACTGGAAACGATCAGTTAAGGACAGAAAAAGCATGGTTAAACAAAAGAGAGAACAACAACAAAAAAGGGACACCAAACACAAAAATCAAAATATATGTAACACGAAACCCGCAATTAATCATGGTTAAGTCCAGTTCTTCCCGCAGGTTAAGAAACTCCTGATTTACATGTGGCGTGCCTCTATTGTCAATTTCTAGATGTGCTGAAAGGTGCAGGTATGAGGCAGACAAAACTGTGTCAATGGTGTCCGCTATATCAAGATCAGTGGGTTACATACAATCAAAATAGACCTCGACTTCTGGATTATTAAATGAAAGCATCTTATCTATATAGCGTAAAGTGAAATTGAAGGAGAGGACTAATTTTTCGGTCCTTGTGTTTAAGAGGAACAAGTCTGCAAGAAGAGAAGCACAGATGGTACCCACTTTGATGACGAAGGTGTGTTGAAATACACGTCCAACAACGATTAACAAAAAATGTTATCAATTAGAAAGTTAAAGTTCTGATGAATTAAGTATCAGAGGACTTTTGGTGAAAATCAGAGTGGATATTATTGTACCCCACATTAAACCATATATATGTATCTGGGTTATTATTCTTTAAAGTGAATGGCACGGCTATTACTTTATACTTGAGCTTATTTCACGACGAAATCAATTCGGTCTTTTTTCTACCCATTTTCTTGCAATAGACTATAGAGAGATTGTGATGACTTAAACTCATGAGTATTGCTAACGGAATTTCGGTTTTCTAGATTGAACACTGACGTTGACTAATTAGCTGCTCAAACAGATATTTGTTATACAAAGTTTGATGTCCATTAGAAATTCTATATTATTAGCCACGATCAAACATCAATCTCCAGACGCGATCAATAATTGTTAGCTATACAAGCTGTTCGATGAGCTTTTATGTAGAGGAAATCACTGAAGAAATGTTATACGCAAAAATGATCGGAAATTAAAGTTGTCTTACTTTAAACGAAGGGTATCAAGCTTATTGTAAAAATGCGATGAAATAGTAAACAAAACGTGAATTGTTTAATAATAGGACATCATTTTTACAGCAAGTCGACGCGAATGGAAGCACGCTCATTTGGTCTGCTAGGGAACATATAATGTCGATTAAAAATAAAGCATTCTGATTATATATCATTCAGTATTGACTTAGAGTGTAATTAAACGAATTAGGATATTCTTTACAAAGAATTAGACACTGTTATTCGTGCAATCTTTTCATTCGTGTGGATGTAAGGAAAAAGCATTGCAAAGAAGTTATTTAGCAAGTTAATCAATTAAGTACCTATTAAAACATACGTTATTTTAATTGACAAAACAAACTATTCGATATCATGGTGTTTGTAATATTATCAAGCTGTACTCTGCGAAACATGTTTTAAAAGTGTTTTGTGGTTCTACGAAACATCGGATATTTGTTTTTATTTTGATACCCCAAAACCCTTGTTGCGTTTGGTTCTTTCTTTGCACGAGGTGAGAACGAAAGACTCACTATTAATGTATAATAAATAAACAAATCTTATTTCTGATTTCCAACTCATATCTTAGTACATTTGGGTACATTATAAATGCACCACTGTTGCAGAATACGCACTAGATAAACAATTGTAAAACACTAATGATCGGTAACAATTGTTCAGAAGGATAAACGCTAATAATTTACACCACTCTATGATAAATTACTAAACTCCAGTTTTTTAGAATGTTTAAGTCGGTTATTTAAAAAGATGAATCCTTATTGTGTTTATGTACATAAACATGATTCCCTGAAATAAAAACAATATTAAAATGTTTTTTTTTTGGAGAAGAATATATTTGTATGACAGATCTAATCCAATATTATCTGCTATATCCATTTTCAACAAATTTTCCTATTTATTGGATTATGACCTCGGATATTACTTATTACCAGATTTTAACCTGACTGACACGGGTACCAAGTGTAGAACGGGGGTTTCATACCCTTCAGGAGAACACAAACTCTCCCAAAGGTTTTTAGTTGGGTTCGTGTCACTCAGTTTTCGGTTTTCGTAATGAGTTTCTGTTTGTCTTGCAGTCTTCCCTTTTTTTGTTTAACCATGGTTTTGTCTTGGTCTGATTCATTGTCTTTAGATTACTTCTCGATATCTTCGATTCTTTTTTGTTACATTTACATTTAGAGTAACATTAGTTATAATTTACCTGCATTCCAGATACATCAATAATTAAATAATTTTTTATTCTTGACATATGTATCGTGCAAGTAGGTAAGACAAAAAAAGCTATTATATAATAATAACCTTAAAATACGAATAATTATTCATGACACGACCTAATATTTGTAAGAATAAATGTATTAGATTTTATGAAATTTAAAACAATAGACAACATCAAAACAGTTGACCTTATGATCAGAAAACATTTTTTACTTATTATTATTATTATTCAAATGTTATTGTTTTTACTGATTTAATTATGATATGCACTCCAAAATAATTTGTAGCTATATTGCAAAAGTAATCCAAAAAAGTCCCGCCATTTACCACTCCCTAACAATGATCTTCTTAATTGATTTGGTGACCATGTATTTTTATAATCAGGTATTAAAGAACATGACTTGATAAGTTGAAATATGAACATATTATTTTTTTCCCATTTAGCAATAGTGTGAGTTTTCATATTTTTACAGTGTGACAAAATATATAAAATTAATTATATAAGCCATATTATACGTATGGAATTTGCTTTACTTCAACAAAAGCCCATGATATTATTAAATGAAATTTATTCTTTCCGGCAACAACATTTCTGTTTTGACAGTCACTTTTTTAACTTTCTAACTCGCATCATTCGCTCTGATCAATAACTACAGAATTACGTCTCAGATGATCAGATTGGAAACGGGGTCGTTTACCCTTTTGTTTGCTGAAGTCGAACTGGCATCAATACCAATATATATGAATTATGAAAGATGATCTCAGATCTTGTTTGAATAATGGGATTAATCTTTAAGCTGTAAAGTGGGATATTCGCCTGTTGATTACAAAAGTTTACTGTATGCAGTTGAAGCTGGGATTTACTTTTTATTAAGAAGTGGATATAAAAAACCAAAAGTTGTTAATGCTATGACAAGCGTAAATGACAGATGATACTGAAATGTAATTTTGCAAGTTATCATGAAAAATGGCATGTTCCTCCCAGAGTATAACACGACATGCATCAGTATGCGTAAGTCCATGACTGTAATAACATTGTGTTGCTTGTTTCTCTAGATTGCTGCAAACCATACTCAAAATTGTGCTAGAAAACCGTAGGTAGTGAGACAGGCACGTTGCGTTGAATCTTGATATTGTCTTTGAGGCTAGATTCTGAAACATGTTTTGCTTGGAAAAATGTCAATTCGGCAGAGGTGCTGTAGGGGATATGCAAAGTGAACTCACCTTAATGTGTGGAATTTCATCTGTATCGGCTGACATCTTAATTTCTCGTTTCTTGTTAAATTCATTAATACTCACGAGTATTTCGCATCATAATTTTGCTTAAAATTCCCGTGAATTATATGCGTTATTCATTTGTCACCTTATTGCTGACGCTTTTGCAATAATTGCTTTATTTACAGTTAACGCAAAAGAAATTTGCCTGTGTACATTGGTACATTTATTGTCAAAGTGAATAATTCCAGTACCCATGACTTAAAACACAAACATTTTGACGCAAAAATATGAAACTGGCTATTTCATAATGTAAACTATAGAAATTGACTCGACTGATGACACAAATTCCAAATAAAAATAATGAACATATACAATTCGTTCTTGGGGTCTCGTTTAGTTTATATTAGAAATATTGGATCTTACATTGGTACGAGTGGATTATCGGATTTCTTCAATCCAGATAGTTAAATTATAGAATTTAACTATCGAGATAGGAGAAATCCCATAATCCAAGAGTACTAATGTAAGATTCTGTTTCTCTAATTTTAAAAAGTAGTAAAATTTGCGAAATAAAGTACAAATTCTCCCAACCCCAATTTTACGTTCATGACTTGAATACGTGGTAAATGGAAGGTGTTTTGTTTATGACGTCATGAGTTCTTATTATGACGTAATTATTTTAAACTAATCAACTGCTGAGAACAACAGATTCCCTACTTGCGGTAAACAAGATTTATCTCCCATTTGCAGAGTTATCTGTTCTTTAGGGCAGGTACTTTATAGTAACTACTGTGCGTAAAAAGTAGTTTTTCTAGAATATTTTTTATTTACATATAGCAAAGTATCCGATGAAATTTATTATGATGTGCAAACTAATTCTGCAGTTTTTTTGTTGTTCTGGAAGAGTCAGTCCACAGACATTATTTAAAAAAAAAGAAAAACGTGATTTTTCCCTATCTGTTCAATACTAGATACCTGCTGTTATGAAAGACAACTCTTGGAAATGGGAAGTAACTCTTGTATTCCGAAAATAGGGAATTCACTAGTGACGAGAACTATATTTTCCACACCGGTCAAGCGGTTGAAATATTACGTCAAAATTACAGAACTGTATTTTCCGCACCGGTCAAGCGGTTGAAATATTAGGTCAAAATTAGAGAAACGGGGTGTACTTGGTAAAAGTTCAGTGTTATAATATTTTTGACACCGATGACGCTTTCGCACAAATTTGCATTATTGAAATTTCCAGCAAAAGAAATTTACCTGTGTATATTGGTAAATTTATTGTCAAAGTGAATCTTTTCGACACAATAATTTATATGGATTAGCGGTAAGGAAAATTACATTGATGATGGACAAGGAACAAAAGAAAAAAAAAACCAAAATGTACTTATCTTTTGATTGAAAGTATTATTCGTAATACATGGAAGATTTTTCAAATTCAAGCAATATGATCTGCTTATAAAAGAAACAGGAAATAGTGATTTGGTTTGAAATTTATACCCACGTGTTTTATTATGTAATTTTTTTAGTAGAATATTTCCTCAGTCCAGAAGGTAATTAAATCAGTTGAGAAAAACGATCGAGTATACATAAAAAAATCAAGCTTTGTTTAAACTAATGTTAATCACACATGAACACCGAGTACTTCGCATCCCAAATTGAATTCAATACTGAAAGTGAACGATGCATTTTGATTAAACCATTTAATAATGAAAGAAGCCCTTGCCTTGGCATATTCCAAACACTATATTCACTATGGCTTTAGCAGTTACGCTTTACAACCTGCCATCGAGAAGTATGCCTCAAGTAACAACCTGAAGCTCCACTACCGAGCACTGCGAATACTTCCAGGACGCAACACTAAAATACAACTTAAACATTTTTTGGCGCAAAAATAAGCAACTGGTTATTACATATATAATGTAAACTATAGAAATTGACCTAATAAAAAATAGTGAGCATATACGATTCGTTCTTTGGGTCTGTTTTAGTTAATATTAGAGACGGGATATACTTGGTATAAGGTCAGTGTTATAATATTTTTGACACCGATTAAACTGTCAAAAAGACAATCCACAAATCAGTCAGTTCGAGAAACCGACAAACCCCAAAACCAACAACAATATAATAATGCACATATGGTTACTAGAAATTTTCCCAGGACTACCAACTCAGAGATGCCCAGCATGTCTATAAGTTGTGATGGGAAGATGGGATGCCCTATCCTATTGTTGTACAGATTGTCAGGTCGTAATACAGAAAATTTGGCAATGAAATGTAATGTATTTTAGAGTCCGAAGTTTCTTGAGAGATATATACGCACTTTCTGATTTCTTAAAGGATAACCCAAGCAAAAATGATAACGTTTACAGTATTGAAACTTAAATATTGTATCTAGACAGCGCATTCCGTAAAATGTCACCAAGCCTAATACACTATTTTCCTAAATAAACATAGATAACGTTGGTTTATAATAACACAGAACAACGTCCGCCTTGCAATAAAATATACGATACCATATTGATTTTAAGGGTACCTAATCAAACGCAATTTATCTAAAAATCGATAATCATTCACTAAAGGTAACAGTTATATTAAACTAAGAAGACATCATTCACATTAAGTATTGATATATACTGCTGTGAAGGCGCCCTTTATATATAATCTGTCATGATTTGATATTGCAACATAATTTTTCAGATTTCAGACATGATGTACTTATTTCTTTTAGTCTGAACGACTATATGAATTAACAAGCTAAAGCCTTGTTGCACGATATTTGAAATAAATGTTTTGTAAACATGGCATCAACAGTTGTAACTAACATAAGGTGTTTGAATAAACAAATTTAAAATTGTTGTGCAAAGTGGTCAGGAAATACCAAAACTTTTTGTTCATTTGTCTCACAAAAGTGTCGAAAATACCTAGGAATGTTCAGAAAACAATAAATCAAGGACAGACAAAACCATGGTTAAACAAAAGCGGGGTACGACAACAAAACTAACAGTCAGACAACACAAACACCAAAATTTGATGAACACGATACCCACAAAAAACGGGGATTTTCAAGTACTCCGGAAGGGTACACAACTCCTGCTCCACCTTTGGAATTCATCGTATCGCTCGGGTCAAAATCCGGTAAATGGTCATATCAGAGTGTAGTTACAATCTGATTAGGAGGAGGGAAAGTAGCTACGACAAGCAGAACAAATTCCAGATTGTCCGGAACGGAAAAACTCCCAATTTACACTTGGAACGCATTATTGTCATATTTTATGTAGGTCAAGGTATAAGGCAGACCAAGTTGTTGTAATATCATGTTTAGTGCTGTTGAAATCAACATAGTGACCGAATTTTGGATTATTTTATAAAAAATTACGTCATTTATATAATGGCTCCCGAAATTAAATGAAGGTTAACTTTTTTCCATGTTTTTAAGAAGCCCTTGCATAAAAGTGGCTTATACCAGCATAACACTAAGTCAGCAAAAAGGGAGCACAGTTGGTAGACACTGAGATACCGATGGATTGTTAAAGAAAAGTCAAAGGTCTGAATAATTCAGTAACGTAGAAAATTTTATTAGAGAGGTCGTTTAAGAAATATGATGTTTCCCCACCTAAAACTAGATATTTTGATATAGGTGAGCCATTACTTTAAGAGAAACAAAGTTGAATCTATTCTTTTATAGACCCTTTTCTTGGAATAGACTCAGGATAAAAAAGATGAAGTGTTCTCTTCGGCAAATGTGATGAATTTAACTCATGCTAAATGCTAGATCTTTAGACTGGAATTTTAATGATCTAGATTTAATGCTGCTGTTGACCATTAAGCTGCTCAAACGGATAGAACGACTGTCATCATTTAGAACTAAAATAGTATTAGCCAAGATTATACAAGAGGCAATTACCAAATTCGATCAGGCCTTTTTCTGCTATATATAGTTTTCTGTGAGAACATATTATGTCAGGGGAATCACAGGGGAAAGGATATAACGCAGAAAATATCGGTGCGGCATATGTTCAAGTTTAACGGGAATTCTTTGTCGATTTTAAGAATTTCAAGTTTGTTGTGAAAAAATGAAATGTGATCAATAGCAGCCATAACCTTAATTGATGAAAGATAAGATATCACCATTACAAGTCGACGAGTTAGGACTAAGAATTCAATGACGTGCTAATGACAGCTATACAATATAGTGTCGATTAAAAATAAATTATTTTATTCATATATTCTTCAGTAACATGTTGAAATATAGTGTCAATGAACACAGAGGGATCTTCTCTACAAAGTAGGAAACACTGATATTCTCGCATTTCATGTTTTGAATAGGAACACTAATTTAATATTTCATTAGACGTATGGAAATGCAGTGGAGAGTTTTCACGCCAATTAATCAATTAATTATCTTATCTGTTAATAAATATGTGATTTCAGTGGACCCAAATTATCAACCTGATTGCTAACACGTTGTATAATCAAGATTTTAGCTTAGATTTAATAAACTAACAATGAAAGCTACCATCAATAAAGCATAAAATTTGTGATAAGATGTCCATGCTAAAGGCCAGAAGCTGACTAATATATCATGCTGATTATGGAAATTTAAAGCTTTCTATGATAAGCCACATTTATGTTTTAAATATGTCCGGTCAAATATAATCATACATGTAAGCCTTCAGTAAAAATATATTTAATGACAGAAGAAAAAATGCACTTACCATCTTCTGGAATGTGGAATTCATCACAAAAAGAAAGCCATTTTTAATTCATGCAACCCGATAAGACAAACAAACAAAAACTGCAATAAAAGCGACGATTTAAAATTTTATCAGCTTAATAAATTGGTTTATTGTGTATTTGATTTATGGATCCGTTCGAATGACGTAAGAAGCAGTTTAAATGTTCATTAATTATTTGTAACAAAAATATCATGTCAACCTGCGCAATGTAAAAGTTCAAAAATTCAAACGTGTAGCAGTATGCATTGTACATTAATCTCTTTGTTCACATTTAATTAAAAAATGTAAAGAGTAATTTAACATTTGTATAATTTGATTAAAAAAATGAAAAAAAATTGAAGAAAGTAAGCACATAGGAAAATGTTTTAGCCTTACAGTATTTTTTAGTCTCTACATATATTTATAAACGCTATAACATAAAGCACACTTAAATAATTAACCTTAAAACTAGTAAAATAAGTCTATATTTTGCGTAAATATTTTTTTGTGATTAGATCAAGTTGGCATGAATGCCGTTTGTATTCCATGATCGACAATATACATCGGGCTATTTCCTTTCAAATGCTTTTTTAGTTGACATGACAAACATCTTGCTAGATATAAATAGTTGGACGTACTTTTCACAGCAAGTTAACGATCAGCTCTGTAGTCCTGCGCCTTGGACTGCAGACTCCTGGTTCTTCTGCAATTATCTATTTGACATGTAGATCTGGTCTATTTAATATAATCTATAACATGACCTCTGTGACAAATACGGATGATAATGCAATAATTCTGACATTGCTGTAAGTGAGATCCATTTCTTTGTGAAGGTTATTATCAATGACTGTGTCTAGGGTGTAGGCTACTCCTTTGTTTTTCATATTTTGTTACCGATTTATAAAAGATAGCGTATACGCCTGCTTGGACTAGTTTTGCTCTGATATATCTACCCTCACACCCAGACTAAACTGGTTTTTCTAGTTCTGCTCGGAGAATGGCATAGCTATCGGTGCTGGTTGCCGCTGGGATTCTCAATATGTATGGGTCTCCTATGGTTTTGTGGTTGTGTCGTCTGAACAGTACGCTATCCAATTTTTTAAGGACCAACTTGATAATTGTAGATCCCTGTTTCCAGTTACCGAATATTCAGGAGGAATCAAACGGTCATAATCATTTTCGATGTCTGCTCGCGGAAAGCTTTTCTCGTATTGGCAGTGTTTATACTGGACTGACAGGAAGAAGCGCCTTTGTCGATTCAGTAGTCAATTTTGAATCTGATTTTATTTTTTCGGGGTGTGTCATGTCCATCTTCTCACAGCTTTGTGTGAATCAAACGTATTCTTCAGCTTAATCAAGACAATTCACGCGTATTGTGGTGCCTTATCAGCACTCTAGTCGTTTGGTTACATAAAACAGACTCGTTTATTTCCTAATCGTCTGTGCCCCGTGCAGATATGATTACATGCCCACTACCCGATTAAGAAGCATAGGTTTACTGTCGTATTTCCTGATATTATAATTGTCCGTTAGTTCAGTTCATGTCTAGTTGTTTAAGCTAATCCAACGTTGATGATGATGGAACGATTGTTTGCTTGTTTAATGCTACTTTCTCCAGTTGTTCAGTCCAGTTTCAATTAGGGGAAAAAGCCACAGTACCCGGAAAAAACAGACATTTGGTAATTGTCAATTAAGTTTGGAGTTAAGTGCACCTTGGCTGCAGCGAACTACCTTAACGACTCCGCCGCATGAGAGAACGGAATGAATTCATACCAATTGAATTTTTTTAGAGTGATACCATCAATAACAACGTTTCTTAAATAACATATTGGATACGGGTGCATGTATGATATGCAATCTGCAGTTTAGCTTAATGCTGACATAAGACAAGAATGCATGTGAGTTAAACTAAAGTTATACAGTTATATACAATGTTGACATTAAATAATCTTCGACTGAGCGAGCATACAGGTAATGTTGTACAGTCTCGACATTAACGTGTAATACCCCACAACCTGACAGATCAATAGACCAAGTTCTCCCCGAATACTACTGTTACGCAGATTTGAATAACACATTGTTTCACAGTATAGAGCGGAGAATATATCAATCATGGTTTTGAAGTTGTCCCCACTATTTAGCGAATTTGTAAGAAAACTTACTACCTGTTATTTCGTCTAGATTGTTGCAACAAATGCTAGCCCGTATTTGCTTTTAGCACAACGCAACCCTATTACCGTTGTACGCCTATATTGTTACTAATGTGTGTATGTTGTTCATATATTGTCATTAAAATTAGTTGCCAACACAATATTTCGTCCAACTTTTGGTGATATTATAAAAATCAAACCTTCTCACCTTTAAGGAAATGTGTATGAATAATTTAATGTTATTAAAAAGGTTAATTAATTCTTTTGATTTGTTAACTGGAAATATCATTTCCGTCCTTGTATATAATTAGTGCTTTCCACTTGCTGTTATTTGTCTGTTATTCATTCTTTTTTCTCTTCGCATTAATTTTTTTGTGGCATGTCGCAAAAGACCTTTTGTACTACTGATGTACTAGACATTACGATTTCGCAGTTAACCCTAGCACATCGAAATCTTCTGTAAAAGGAGTTATTCTCCCTGTCATAAAAAAACTAGTGTGCAGATAAACTTTTAAACTGTAAAAGATGTCACAAAGAAACTTGTCCACAATTTGTTACATATCGCGCAAAAGATTTTGACTCCTTATAGGAGTTTTTCCCCCATTATTATTGCATGTGAAATTTCTACCAGAAGTAAGGACTTGGGGTTTTTACAGTTGTTCATCATTGAATTTGGTCTTGTAAAAGTCATCAGGTCAAAGGTCACGATCACTTTATAATTTTTGACATTGTGTTTTGTGCAGATTCCTTTTTTAACAATATTAGATATGAAACTGAAGCCTATACCAAAATGCAGATCTTATTAAGGTCTTACATTGTCATTTTTTTCAATTGTGAGAGTTTTATTCCCTGAACCACGTGTATTTTTAACAAGAAAAGTTTATGAGCGCGATTTTAATAAAGTTTTCAGAAACTTTACACCCGTAATAATGCTTTGATGAAATAATGTCGGACATATTGTTCTTCGAATAAATCGACAGAGCAAAGAGTTTATGCCTCTTTCAAATTTATAACATATCTCTACATCAGCATAAAACTGTTATAAAGCTATAAAGGATGAGTGTGTGTTTACATGTATATTTTAAAGCAAAATGTCGAACACAATAATACTTAAATGCATGTTGAGATACAAATTATTGTAACTTTTCGATTAAAAAATAGCATCATTGCAGCTGCTACAAACGCTTCTTTAGTTTTATTTAGCACTAGCTAAAAGCTTTTAGGGCTATTCCCTTTAATCTGCATCTTGAACCATAGATCAACAGACAAAAAATATAGTTTTTATTTCACACTGGGATATAAATTTACAAGGAATATGAAAAAGAAATAGCTGAAGCATGTCATTAATGTATTTAAACATATTTTATTATGTGCAGTGAAAGTGAAGGTAATAACTAAATACCGAGCACCGAGGAAACTGTTAAAAAAGACAATCCACAATTCAAAGTCCGCGAAACCGGCAAACTTCAGAACAAACAACACAAATTATAATCCCTACAGCAATGGTTTGGACGTTGAACAGGCATTTTAAAAGAAATAGTAGATTAGACCATTTTTTATGTCATGCCAGCTTCCATTACCGTAGTATATTAGGTTAGGTTTATTTTTTCAAAAGTGTAATAGAGAAGTTGTTAATATGAGAAGCCACAACACTTTTCACATAATATTGTATAAACTTTAAGTTTAAATTACGTTAAAGAACAATAAATAATAAGTGCAGTGCACATCAACAAAGAAAATGTTAGAAGATCCCATCCCATTTTTTTTATTTTCAAATATTTATTTTATTACGTTTTTAATTAGCAGTTCATTAATAAATTTATAAATAAATCTTACACTTCCCAAGAAATTTTCAAGCAGCTGTTGTAGGTAACCAAACAAAAGTTTGGTTTAATTTATTTCAATATTTTAAGAGGAATTGAACTTACAGTCCTACCAGCCCTAACCACAGACCAAAATTGAAAGTTTGCTCCTTTCTTATCGAAGTTGTTGTATTCTATTTGATTTATGCTAGTTTTGGCACACCAAAATAGCTTAAGCATATCATTGCTGTATCAAAAAAAAAAATTTCATTATGTGCAGTAAAAGTCAATGTTTAATTCTTTCAAGCGGGTAAAAGAGAAGTTGTAAACATGAGAAGCCACAACACTTTTCACTTAATAATTTTTAAAAAATGTTTGCATAGATTCTTTTGAAGAACAATAAATACAATGTATAGTGCATTACACATTGTCAAAGAAAATGAGAGAAGATCCCATCCCATTTGTTTTATTTTGAAATATTTATCTTAATATATTTTCTTATCAGCAAAGCTGCTGCACTTTACGAGTTCTTATAATTGAAATCGGCTTTCCAGGTTTATATTTAACAACGCCACTCTTATACATCCAGCGAAATATCATGCAGCTGATGTAGGTAATCATTTAAAAGTTTAGTTTACTTTATATCAGTATTTTAAGGGGAATTGAACTTAAAATCCTTGCAGCACTCCACAGAAGAAAAATGAAAGCTTGGTCAACCCTTAACAAAGTTCTTGCATTCGTTTTTATTTATAACAGTTTTGGCACATAACTGCCTTTCAAATATTTTATTTAACGCAAAACAGAAAAAAACGAATGGATTTTTTCGAATACTCACACAATTAACGCATTCTTGTTACAAACAGTGTCCAAAGTAAAACAGGAAAATGATATACTGTCCTTTAAAAAGTATACCATTCCACATTGTGGATTAAAAAAATTTCTACTAGTATAATATGTCAGAAATAACAAAATAGCTTAGTCGTATTAAAGATATTAATTATGACAGCGAAATGGAGGGAAATTTTCCTCACCGTGTGTTCTACTAGAATTTAAAATTTATTTTTTTCATATTTCTGCTGTCACAAGGAAGATATTCCTACCAGAAAATCAAGAAAGAAATGCATACTATTAGATAATATTGACAAAAGGTATACCCTACAAAGATCAAGGAAGAACTTTTTATCATCCATCTTAAAATTATTCGAGAAATTATACCCTTACACATAATCAATTAAAAAAAAATTATAATTGAAAATCAAGATAGAAAGTTTTGCCATCAGGACAAATTTCTACAAATAGATTTTTGTGTCAAAATGCACTGTTCGAAATAAATTGTCTACACCATTAATATCCCACTGAAAAATGCCTGCATTGCTGTAAATATAAATTTCTGCTCGAAAGTTTTACTGTCCTGTGTAACTTCCGTACATACTCATGACCACTTCCAAACACATCATACCGCCTAACCAAAGAATTTGTTATTGTTTGAATGGTTGCCATACCTGTTGTAATATAACATGATGTCCCCAGATGTGCTTTATTTTATTCGAGACAGAACTTCTTCACAATGTATCCACTGACTCATTACGCCAATACGGTCTAGCGTTGTTGTCCGTAAGGATGGGTTTTGCACTAAGTGGAGGATTGTCATAATGAGACACTACACTCGATTCCAGAATGTCAAGCTGGCACCTTTGTTTATTCTACTTACGTGTTCAAGCTTACAGACATATGACACTCTTGCCATTTCCAAGCCAGCACGGAATCATTTCAGCAATGTTGTGTTTGGCATAATCAGTTTGGTTGCCGCCATACTCGACCTTAAGTTACCTGCAACATACAGCAGCTCTCATCAATGTACCTATCTTTAATTGGCTACTGTCCTTTGATGACAGGCATGGCACCATTGCAAACGAACTTCTTTATAATATGTGAATAAATGACCTTTTATAGGCCATCTTGAATGGCAACCAGTTCTTAGTATATTCCGTAATGTTCTTGATGACAGCACACATTTAGGCAACCACTGTCGTTTCAACACAGCAGAAATGTGTTTTCTTCAAGATCAGGTGTTACTGGGGACTTCCAGATCTTGGAAGGTCCGAATGGTGTGGCCCACAAGACGAACAATATGTGTGAAAGATATTCCTGCATATCCCATCGCAATAATTTGCTACTTTAACGTCATTTTAAAACGTGTACTGACCAATCTCATCAGCGTTGGAAGATGATTGGGATAAGCCACCATACACAGATCATAAAGAATGTCACGTATGTACACTTTAATTTCAAAGCTAACGGACAAAAATTGTGTGCGTGTAAGTGATAGGCCGATAAAGTATACAATTTTCTACAAATAAATAATCAATAATGTTATATTCTTTCATTAAGAATTAGATTTGCATGAACAATTCAAAATAAATTTCCTTTATTTCATGTGTTATTTTACAGGTCTATTGAATAAAATGACAATTTAAAAGTCTACTGGTTGGCAGTCTATAGATGGTGGTAATCCAATAAACTATGTTGACTAAAGGTTGTTAGTCACCAGAGGATGATAACCAAGAATCCCAAATGAGGCATGACAGATATTTATCCTTTATGAATTATACACTTACTGCAGTGGTTGTATAAATTTAAACAAATTGCATCAATGGGAAATTTGAAATGTTAAGTTGAGTGGAATACCTACATCAGTATCAGAAAAATAAAACAAAAAATATGTTAAAATACATAGTACACTTATTAGAATAATTATGAGCATAACCTGCAAGCCCAAATAGACTAGTCGTTGCTGAATGTATAATTTAATCAAATCATAAAATAACGAGTCACAATCATTCAAAACAACACAAATAATTTACAAAAACTTGAATATATATGTAGTAACTTTGACTTACTAAAATACTGATTTTCTTTCTTTTTGATTAAACAAACATTAACTTCTGTTGTTGTTATAATTACAATAATCTGCTGTAAAATAAAGCAACACTGTAATAAGATGTTTTTATTAGAATTAATCCAAAAATCGTTCCTTCTCAATTTTTCTCTTAAGCTGACAATTTGAAGCACAGTTATGTCACACTCTGTATGTATCGTGAATAAAGATGTAAATTGTCTTAAAAGAGTCACTGTTCTCATAATAACTCAAAATAATTACAACGGTAGTATAAGCCCAAATTAAATAAACTTACAATAAAATTGCATATTGTTAAATAGTACAAAACTGTACACATTGTAACACTCGTACTTTATGTTTTAATGAATCGCGTGGTTGCATTTAGCCATTTTCGACGAGGTCAGTCGACAATAGTATTACAGTTTTGTTACCGTTTAAATAATTATTTTTATATCTCTACCTGTAGGTTGACTTAAGTATAAAAAGTCATTGTTGAGATGAAATGATCTTTGTTAAATTTAATACCATGAATTTTGTGACAACTAAGACAGAAATAATGAGGATATTATAAAGGGACAAATTTATGAGTTTCAATAATTCAGCCCAATGCTTGCAATTAATGCACACAATTAAGAAAATAATTACAAAGGCTAATTGTTTGTGCACCTTTTTTGTCTAGTATTTAAACTTTTAGAAATATAATTATGGCCTACATGATTATGGATTTATAAATATGTCTGGACAACGTTCGTAAAAGACATTCTTCTGTAAATGGCCGATTCCTTGTATATAGGACCCAGTGTAGATAAGCTCACGTGCAGACATCTGTATTTGTTGCTTCATCCATTCAAGACGCATGGAAGATGAACATTGTTATTACAACGTTGTTGATTGACGTTCTTGTTTCGAATGTTCTGATTGGATGTTAGAGCTGATGGACTATAAAACAAATGAGAGTCTATAGGATATCGAGATATGAATTTATTATTATTATTATTAAAATTATTGAATTTCTTGATATATATCATTTATGTTTGCCATGGATATATTTAGAAATATCTTGTGTAGGATTTGACTTAACATCAAAGGAGATGTTGATCAGGCAGCGATCAGCAACCAGAATAAATACGTTGAGCATGCAAAAATAAAGCAAGGCAACACGCCAAAACGTAAAACAGTAAAAGAACTTTTTGTTTCTTAATAAGTCCGTTTTGACTGATGTATGAAGTAATTAATGCGAAAAAATTATTTCAAACAAAAATGGACTAAAGTGGTATTGTTGTTCATATAAATTGCTATGGGTCCGTCTGATTTTCATACAGTTGTTTTTCTAATAAAATAAAAATGGTTAAAACTATATTTATAAACATTGAACGTGTATTTGAATGACACGGACAGTTTAGCTAGTATAGCAACATTAAATGTATTTCTCTGAATGTCAGTTACATCGTAGATCGTAATAATTAGACATTAATAAGTGGTAAACCTCGTTTTTAATATTAGTTTTACAATTCATTTCACAAGTATTATCATGTTTTCTAAGCCATCGTGAATTCATCTGAAAAGTTTCAATTACAGTTGCGGATAGATTATTGGTCACCTGAGTTGGCTTTCAAAAAAGGCGATGTTAAGGCTATGTTTGGTTGAATTTCTGATATTTTTATATTTAATTGTGTAATGTTCCATGGGAATTTTGAGTACGTTTCAGGTCCCTACCTTCTTACCTGACAAAGATTGCAACAGCCCACTACCAAGAAGGCTTTCATCTGCTGTACACTTTTTAGCAATAAAATGATCCTATGAGATTATAATTTCGTTTCTACTAGTTTAGAAAATTTTATTTTCAGTCCAAACTTCATTTATTTTATCTCTTAATGTTCGTTTGTTTTTTTCAATGCATATTCCAGCATTTGTTTCAGCTTTGACGTCACGTCAATTATTTATTGTAGGATAAAGCTATATTACCCCGTCAAAACCGCTCAACTGCGGTAGAAAAACTGGCAATCCTTGTCAATTAATTGGAACACACCCTACTCGTAGTGAGATTGGAACCCGCAACATCAGTGCTGACAGCCACTTGATAAATAGTATATGAATTTTTGAAAAATGAACAACTGCTTTTATTATCATCAGATTTATTCGATGCATTTGATGGTCAAAATATACGTCACAATTACTATCAGAATATATTTGGACCTAGTAAAATTGTTCTATAAATAATAATACTGGCAATGCTGTGCAAGGCCTTACCCGATAAATCTTAGGGAGTTGAAGGTGGGGTGCGGCTTTTTTTTAGTAAAATATTTTTGATTGGAATCTCCACACCTCCCAATTAAAAAATATTCAATGCTTTAGTATGCTTATAAAATCCCTCTCTAACCAATATGGCCACCATAATTAGAAAACGAAACCTGCAGCTTCATTTTTAAGGAAGAAAGTACCAAACCTAATTGGAATTGTATTTATCATTGACATGCCATGACAGGATTAATTTTCAATGATTTATGACACTTTGTTATATTTATATGCATTGATTACACTTTTGCCATGCAATTTTGTCGTTAACTAATCAATCGGATTTTGATTACACTTAGTTGCACAGATTATTAGCACGTCATGATGTTGTATAGATATGTTAATTATGGACGTTTTAATCCTTGTCGAGCGAAAAAAATAAATAATGTATATGGTTAATTTCCCATTTTTAATACAGCTTTTGATTTTGTTTTTGCATTTTTGTCATATTTTAGTTGTTTTGTTTTGTAATTGTGTCGTTTTTATTTTAATAATCTGTGCACTACTTCTGTGTACAATTTTATGCGTAATGCGGTCTAACATGACGTCATTACATCATTGTTCAAAACTGTGAAGGCGATTAAAATGGCGGGACGGAGAAATTTTAAATGAATCAAGTGAAAATGTCAACCTGTAACCAATTTCAGCTTTACGAAATAGTCGAAAGAAATAGGTTATTGTGATTTCTTTCACAGACTAATTTTGGTGTGCATGTCATATTATCATTACCGATATTGTTAAATCAATTTATACTCAGCGAGAAAATGATGTACCCCGTAAATATTTAATGAAAATTGTGGCAATCATTATGCAAAATATAAACGGCTAAGGCCTATCAACTATATACATCATCAAGGTAAAGGGGTGAGTATTGTATGTACATTGTTCGTTATTTTTATTGCAGGAGACTGTTGTTTTCCTTAATATTCATGAGCTTTGCCCTAAAGCTTGCAGATTCTTCCTCAATTTGTTCGCGCATGACATATGGCTAACAGCTGATAATTTCCAGTATCACCAGATAGTGGATACGAATTTTATAGGTAGTAAAGATCAAAGGGAGATTTTAGTTCTCTCATTAGTGATTTCACACTTAAGATTATTGCAATGTTACTCTCTATGGTATCGGTCAGACCGAGATCGGTAAGTTTTAACCTATTCAAAATATGTGCGCTTAACTAGTGTCTTAACAGAAATAAGATAGTTCCAAGCAGGCTTTGTATGAGTTGCACTGATTACCCATCACGGCAAGAATTAATTTTTAAATTCTTACGTTCATGTATAACTGTTAAGTTGGGGAAGCACCACAATACTTACTAGTACTTTTGTCGATTAAAGATTCAAAACGTACAGTTCGATCTTCAAAATCGACAGTCGGTTGTTACGGTATTATTTATAATACGAAGAAGACTTTTAGTTATAGAAGTTCAAGTACTGTTGAACCCAAGCTTTTCAATGAACTGCCTTTAAAGTTAAGACAAAGTGATTAAGTGAGCTCTTTTAAAAAAAAAACATTTGAAAACACATATCTTTCTAGATTTTTTTTAATTGTGTTGAAATATGAAATAGTAAACGGAATTAACAGTGACAATAACCCAACACTTAAGTAACTTAGAGTGTTGTTGTGAGTATTTTTGTGTGTAAATATAACTTCTTCATTTCTATTTCTGAGTAATTTCTCACTAAAATGACGGACTATGTCATATTTATCTCCATGTTGATGTATTATGTGTAAATACTGTTTTGTTTTAATAACCTCATGTGATACCTACTTTTATCTTTGTACAACGCCTTTGAATATGTTTTCTATATGAAGAAATAGGCGTTTATGTAAATAAACAAGTTTACAAGTATAAAATGCTCACTTGTGACACAGATGAAAATCCGTCTACAAATAACAAAGTTATGGGTTGGCCACTGATTTGCTTTAATGCAGCACTGTGACCTTGACCCAAATGTTGAATGTGAAGATTACTTGTGCAAAATAATTTGAAAACACGTCAATAATCGACACATTTATAGTCAACGTGAGACGGTATTTCATTCTAGGATCATACAAAAGGGGATGATAATTTTTTGATAATTTTATAACAATTAATGTAGAATGAACATTACTGGAGATATCCATAGTTTAGTAAATTTTCAAGGAAATTAGTTTTATTAGAAATCTACCTGCAATTTTTGTAACTTAAATATAACATAAAATGTTTTATTATCTCTAAATCAAAATGGCGGTGGACCTAAACAACAACAAGCTTTAAAGTTTTTTGGTTTCGATTATTTGTTATATTCAAGATTGAATAATATACAAGCATTCGATTTGTTTAGATATGTTGAGATATTTCAGTTGTTTGCGTAGTACATATAATCTACTGCCTAATCGTATTGCCGGAAAAGAGCATTTAATGATGCAGGAACCATTTCCTTGTAAAAAGGATAAAAAGAGGGGGGGTTGAAAAGGCCTTTCTTGGTGGCTTTATTTCTTGTTCGGCTTAATTCGCTGCATAATGCTTCAACAATAATTGTCAATAACGACCAAAGACAGCCTTAGACAAATAAAGGATCCGCAAAAGCAAAAATGGCAGGTTACAACTTTTATTGTTATGCATATCAAATCAAAATGTAACAGTATTAATACATCCATTCCTAAAAAGAGGTATGTGTCTATTGTAAATCCAGATAAACATACATTAAGCACACATTATAATAACAAGCATATATCTGAAATTTCTGGTTCCAGGAAGTTCTGTTAAATAATGATCTTAATCTTCATATTCCTCCATTCCTTATGATAATGCATCAAATGTCCTTGCATCTTTTAAATGACAGTGTTATTACAGAACACTTGTACCAGAGTTATTCTTATATAATTATACAATAAACACATTCTACACATAAATTATATTTAAATTAAAATAATAACACGAAAAAGGAGGTCATATTAAGCGCTTAATATTACCTAATAAATGACTACTCCCTACCCTTATCCAAATACACTTCAGTCAGATTTAAGCAAATCTAATCAAGTGTTTACTATTTCCTAAAATATGGCTACTCTCTACCCATCTACTTAAATCAGGAATAAACGTATCAAGATAGCATAGTGTATTAAATTTCACTTTAGAAAACAATATAGCGTACAATAGTTATTACCTTACACATATACGCGTGGATAAATGTATAAGTAGTCGACAAATTAGAAAAATTGTATACATATATTTTACATACCGCACATATGCATCTGTAATAATTAAGCAAATGAATAATTCGTTCCTTATGCATGTGTAAGTATATACCGCACACCATTTAATATTCAAATATATGTGATAGTGCAGCACAGAGATAATTAATTGTTTATACACATGTAATAATAAAACAAAGACCATTTATTCTTTATATGATAACTAATTTCTATACATAGGTGATAATATAAGCCTGGAAGACCAATTATTCTTCATACACATGTAATAAAAAGTACACAGACCATTTATTCTTGATACATATTTAATAATTAAGCACACTGGAAATTTATTCTTTATTTATATTTTATTCAATTTCGTTAAGGTTGAAACAATAATAAATATATTAGCATGTGATTCAACGTTCTATCTTCTAGTGTGTGAAAAATACACTTTTTTACTCAGTTACCAATAACAAATATTGTTCACAAAGGATTATAAAAGTTACTTTACAAAAATCTACATTTATCTAGTTTTCTTATTAAATGCAACTTGCGAGTATATTACAGTATTACAGCTGAACAGTGATAAAATGGTTAAATCCTTTCTAAGCCAAGCTAATCTCTAATAGAAAATATAATCCAATGACATAAAAGACTGTATGATGTAGGAGATAGCAGACTTAGTAAAAAAATGTCATGAGAGTGCAAGTTTAATACAGGTATGTAAGGAGGTGGCATTTTATCCAAATATGTCTGGCGGTAGATGGTTTGATACAAGTATGTCAGGAGATAGCAGGTTTAATACGGATATGTCAGGTGATAGCAGGTTTAATACAAGTATGTCAGGAAATAGCAGGTTTAATACAGACCACTTACAACACTGTACACACCGTAACATGCCTTGTAGACTACGCATATAATTTTGGCACACATACACTGTTCACATGATCTGCCGACCGCTCCATGTTCAATGACACAGTGCGCAAACTACCATCACTGTACACATTATGCGTACTACAATAACTACAAAGACTGTTGATTCTTCATTTGCTGTCCACAGTCTTCGTGCTCCACTGTCTGTAGACAGTCTGTATGCTACACCCGCAGTTAAGTCTGCATAAAACACTCAATTTATTCAGACCGCAAACTACAATCATCAGCATACAGACTGAATACTACATTCACCACACAGTCTGCATAATACATTCACTGTAAACAGTCTGCATCCTACAAACACTGAACCCAGTCTTCATACTACATTCACTGTACACAATCCCGCACTACACAGTCTGTATACAACACTCAACGTACATAGTCTGCATACTACACACACAGATTTCATACTACATTCAGTGCACAGTCTGTATGCTACACTCACTGTCCAGTTTGCATACTACACTTACTGTACAGACGGCATATTACGTCCACTGTACACAGTCTGCGTACTACACTCCCTGTACAAATTTCCCGCGCTACAATCACTGTACACAGTACACTTTGACTAATTAATAACGTATTGCTGACGGCTTTTGGAACGCTGACGGTGGCTGATTGATTGCTGACGAATACTCCCGATATAGCGTAATATAATTTTGAAAATGACGTTAAACAAACTTCAAACAAACATCAAACAAAATAATGCAAACGCGAAAGCGCGAAGTGGAACATTTTTTTTTTGGCGTTTTTCGTCTTTTGCTCTTTTTTCACTTCATAAAATTTCAAAGACAAATACGAGAACGCCTTGGCATGCGAGGTCAAATATTTTTTGAAGTCATTGCGTGTGTTTTCTTTTCAATTTTTTTGTAATTATTTTTTTAATAAAATGACACTATGTGATATTTATATTCCGTCACAGATGCACGAGTCATAGATTGTGGAAATTTCCATTTATATCATTTATAACTCTAGACTAGTTATATTTAGTTAAAATGAGCCAGAAATGAGGAAATAACAGTTGACATTTTTACCCTGCTAATATTTGCGACTGATACGAATTTTAACATTTCGAAATATTAATTTCACTGACCGGAAGTTGAATATACGAATGAGAAGGATCAGTCCTAATCAATCCGTCAGATAAGTCAAATCGTTCCAAATTCGTCAATTGACGCATGACGGATTGGGAACGATCTGACGAATGGACTGATCTGACTTGTTGATAACTTTTTGCTGATGTATTTTGGAACGTTGACGGATCGCTGACGTGTTAAAATGGTTGCGTTTTAAGCTCAAGTACTGTACACTCACTGTACAAATTATTCTCACTACAATCACCGTACACAGTCTGCATGCTTCACACATCGTTCATATTCTGGATAAACAATACATACTATAATGTGTGCTATATCATAATATTCATAGAGTCTTGCTATATCGAATGGTGATTGTCCTTCCTTGTCACAAAT